>OX393550.1:63947796-64547796 GCA_947650365.1 Chamaelirium japonicum
CCATTCTAATTCATTCGTACGATCCATTCTAAGTCATTCGTATGATCCATTCTAATTCCTTTGCACGAATGTTTCCATTCTAATTCATTCGTACGATCTACTCTAATTCATTTGCACGATCCACTCTAATTCATTCGTACGATCCATTCTAATTCATTCGTATGATTCATTCTAATTCCTTCAGACGATCAATTCTAATTCATGCGCATGAATGTATCCATTCTAATTCATTCGTACGATCCATTCGTACGAATGAATTAGAATGAATCGTTCGAATGAATTAGAATGGATCGTACGAAATAATTAGAATGGAATGTGCGAATGAATTAGAATGGATCGTAAGATTGAATTGAATGGATCGTTCGAATGAATTAGAATGGATCGTTCAAATGAATTAGAATGGATCGTATGAATGAATTAGAATGGAATGTGCGAATAAATTAGAATGGATCATACGAATGAATTAGAATGGATTGTTCGAATGAATTAGAATGGATCGTTCGAATGAATTAGAATGGATCGTACGAATGAATTAGAATGGAATGTGCGAATGAATTAGAATGGATCGTACGAATGAATTAGAATGGATCGTACGAAAGAATTAGAATGGATCGTATGAATGAATTAGAATGGATCGTATGAATGAATTAGAATAGATCGTACGGATGAATTAGAATGGATCGCACGATTGAATTAGAATGGGTACATTCATGCGAATGAATTAGAATGGATCGTACGAATGAATTAGAATGGATCGTGTGAATGAATTAGAATGGATCGTTCGAATGAATCAGAATGGATTGTACGAATGAATTATAATGGATCGTACGAATGAATTAGAATGGATCGTGCGAATGAATTAGAATAGATCATTCGAATGAATTAGAATGGATTGTACGAAAGAATTAGAATGGATCGTAAGAATGAAATAGAATGGAATGTACGAATGAATTAGAATAGATCGTTCGAATGAATTAGAATAGATTGTATAAATGAATTTGAATGGATAGTACGAATGAATTAGAATAGATCGTGCGAATGAATTAGAATGGATCATCTGAATGAATTAGAATGAAACATACGAATGAATTAGAATGGATTGTATGAATGAAGTAGAATGGATCGTGCGAATGAATTAGAATGGATCTTACGAATGAATTAGAATGGATCGTACGAATGATAAAGAATGGGTCGAACGAATGAGTTAGAATGGATCGTGTGAATGAATTAGAATGGATCGTACATATGAATTAGAATGGATCGTGCGAATGAATTAGAATAGATCGTGCGAATGAATTAGAATGGATCGTCCGAATGAATTAGAATGGATAATACGAATGAAGTAGAATGGATACATTCGTGCGAATGAATTAGAATGGATCGTACGAATGATTTAGAATGGATCGTACGAATGAATTAGAATGGATACATGCATGCGAATGAATTAGAATGGATCATCTGAATGAATTAGAATGAATCATACGAATGAATTAGAATGGATCATATGAATGAACTTGAATGGATCGTGCGAATGAATTAGAACAGATCGTACGAATGAATTAGAATGGAAACATTCGTGCGAATGAATTAGAATGGATCGTACGAGTGAAGTAGAATGGATCGTATGAATGAACTTGAATGGATACATTCATGCGAATGAATTAGAATGAATCGTACGAATGAATTAGAATAGATCGTACGAATGAGTTAGAATGGATCGTTCGAATGAATTAGAATGGATCGTGCGAATGAATTAGAATGGATCGTACGAAAGAATTAGAATGGATCGTTCAAATGAGTTTGAATGGATCGTGCGAATGAATTAGAATGGATACATTCGTGCGAATGAGTTAGAATGGATCGTACGAATGAATTAGAATGGATCGTACGAATGAATTAGAATGGATCGTATAAATGAATTAGAGTGGATCATACGAATGAATTAGAATGGATACTTTCGTGCAAATGAATTAGATTGGATCGTACGAATGAATTAGAATAGATCGTTCGAATGAATTAGAATGGATCGTCTGAATGAATTAGAATGAATCATACGAATGAATTCGAATTGATTGTATGAATGAATTAGAATGGATCATACGAATGAATTAGAATGGATCGTACCAATAAATTAGAATGGATACATTAATGCGAATGAATTAGAATAGATCGTACGAATGAATTAGAATGGATTGTACGAATGAATTAGAATGGATCATACGAATGAATTTTAATGGATCGTACGAATGAATTAGAATGGATCGTACGAATGAATTAGATTGGATCATGCATATGAATTAGAATGGATCGTACGAATGAATTAGAATGGATCCTGCGTTTGAATTAGAATAGATCGTACGAATGAATTAGAATGGATCGTATGAATGAATTAGAATGGATACATTAGTGTGAATGATTAGAATGGATCGTACGAATGAATTAGAATGGAATGTGCGAATGAATTAGAATGGATCGTACGAATGAATTAGAATGGATCGTTCGAATTAATTAGAATGGATCGTTCGAATGAATTAGAATAGATCGTACGAGTGAATTATAATTGAATGTGCGAATAAATTAGAATGGATCGTATGAATGAATTAGATTGGATCATACGAATGAATTAGAATGGATACATCATGCGAATGAACTAGAATGGATCGTACGAATGAACTAGAATGGATATATTCGTGCGAATGAATTACAATGGACCATTCGAATGAATTAGTATGGATCGTACGATTGAATTAGAATGGATCGTACGAATGAATTAGAATGGATCATGCGAATGAATTAGAATGGATTATACAAATGATTTAGAATGGATCGTACGAATGAATTAGAAAGGATCGTACGAATGAATTAGAATGGATACATTTGTACGAATGAATTAGAATGGATCATGTGAATGAATTAGAATGGATCATACAAATATATTAGAATGTATACATTCGTGCGAATGAATTAGAATGGATCGTTCGAATGAATTAGAATGGATTGTACGAATAAATTAGAATGGATCTTACGAATGAATTAGAATAGATCGTACGAATGAATTAGAATGGATTGTACGAATGAATTAGAATGGATCGTGCGAATGAATTAGAATGGATACATTCGTGCGAATGAATAAGAATGGATCGTACGAATGAATTTAAATGGATCATACGAATGAATTAGAATGGATCGTATGAATGAATTAGAATGGATACCTTAGTGCGAATTAATTGGAATGGATCGTGCTAATGAATTAGAATGGATCATACGAATGAATCATACGAATGAATTAGAATAGATGCATTCGTGCAAATGAATTAGACTGGATCGTACGAATGAATTAGAATGGATCGTGCTAATGAATTAGAATGGATTATGCGAATAAATTAGAATGGATCGTACGAATGAATTACAATAGATACATTCCTACGAATGAATTAGAATGGATCATACGAATGAATTAGAATGGATCGTACAAATATTTTAGAATGGATACATTCGTGCGAACGAATTAGAGTAGATCGTACGAATGAATTAGAATGGATCGTACAAATGAATTAGAATGGATCGTGCGAATGAATTAGAATGGAATGTGCGAATGAGTTAGAATGGATAGTACAAATGAATTAAAATGCATCGAGCGAATGAATTAGAATGGATCGTACGAATGATTTAGAATGGATCGTGCGAGTGAATGGATCATGTGAATGAATTAGAATGGATCGTACGAATGAATTAGAATGGATACATTCGTGCGAATGAATTAGAATGGATCATACGAATGAATTAGAATAGATCATACGAATGAATTAGAATGGATCATACGAATGATTTTGAATGGATCGTACGAATGAATTAGAATGGATCGTACGAATGAATTAGAATGGATTGTGCGAATGAATTAGAATGTATCGTACGAATAAATTAGAATGGATCGTTCGAATGAATTAGAATGGATCATGCGAATGAATTAGAATGGATACATTCGTGCGAATGAATTAGAATGGATCGTGCGAATGAATTAGAATGGATCATGCGAATGAATTAGAATGGATCGTACGAATGAATTAGAATGGATATATTTATGGCGAATGAATTAGAATGGATCGTACGAATGAATAAGAATAGATCATTCGAATGAATTAGAATCGATCGTACGAATGAATTAGAATGGATCGTCCGAGTGAATTAGAATGGATCGTACAAATGAATTAGAATGGATCGTCCGTGTGAATTAGAATGGATCGTACAAATGAATTAGAATGGATCGTCCGAGTGAATTAGAATGGATCGTACAAATGAATTAGAATGGATACATTCGTGCGAATGAATTAGAATGGATTGTACGAATGACATAGAATGGATACATTCGTATGAATGAATTAGAATGGATCGTACAAATGAATTACAATGGATATATTCATGCGATTGAATTAGAATAGATCGTATGAATGAATTAGAATGGATCGTACAAATGAGTAAGAATAGATCGTGCGAAGGAATTAGAATGGATACATTCGTGCGAATGAATTAGATTGATTCGTGAGAATGAATTAGAATGGATTATCCGAGTGAATTAGAATGGATCGTACGAATGAATTAGAATCGATCGTATGAATGAATTAGAGTGGATCATACGAATGAATTAGAATGGATATATTCGTGCGAATGAATTAGAATGGATCATACGAATGAATTAGAATAGATCGTGCGAATGAATTAGAATGGATTGTCTGAATGAATTAGAATGAATCATACGAATGAATTAAAATGGATCGTATGAATGAATTAGAATGGATCGTGTCAATAAATTAGAATGGATCGAACGATTAAATTAGAATGGATACATTCGTGTGAATGAGTTAGAATGGATCGTACGAATGAATTAGAATGGATCGTATGAATGAATTAGAATGGATACATTCGTGCGAATGAAATAGAATGGATCTTATGAATGAATTAGAATGAATCGTATGAATGAATTAGAATGGGTCGAACGAATGAATTAGAATGGATCGTGCGAATGAATTAGAATGGATCGTGTGAATGAATTAGAATGGATCATACGAATGAATTAGAATGGATCGTACGAATGCATTAGAATGGATCGTACGAATTAATTAGAATGGATCGTTCGAATAAATTAGAATAGATCGTGCGAATGAATTAGAATGGATCGTACGAATGAATTAGAATGGATCGTACGAATGAATTAGAAAGGATCATAGGAATGAATTAGAGTGGATCGTACGAATGAATTTGAATGGATCGTACGAATGAATTAGAATGGATACATTCATACGAATGAATTAGAATGGATCGCGCGAATGAATTAGAATGGATCGTACAAATATATTAGAATGGATACATTCGTGCGAATGAATTAGAATGGATCGTACGAATGAATTAGAATGGATTGTATGAATGAATTAGAATATATCATACGAATGAATTAGAATGGATCGTACGAATGAATTAGAATGGATCGTACGAATGAATTACATTTGTACGATCCATTCTAATTCATTTGTACGATTCATTCTAATTCATTCGTACAATCTATTCTAATTCATTCGTACGATCCATTCTAATTCATTCGCATGAATGTATCCATTCTAGTTCATTCGTACGATCCATTCTAATTCATTCGCATAGATGTATCCCTTCTAATTCATTCGTACGATCCATTCTAATTCATTCTGACGATCCATTCTAATTCATTCGCACGATCCATTCAAATTCATTCATACGATCCATTCTAATTCATTCGTACGATCCATTCTAATTCATTCGTACAATCTATTCTAATTCATTCGTACGATCCATTCTAATTCATTCGCACGAATGTATCCATTCTAATTCATTCACACGATCCATTCTAATTCATTCGTACGATCTATTCTAATTCAGTCGCATGAATGTATCCATTCAAGGTCATTCGTATGATCCATTCTAATTCACTCGGATGATCTATTCTAATTCATTCATACGATCCAGTCTAACTCATTCGCACGAATGTATCCATTCTAATTCATTCGTATGATCCATTCTAATTTATTCGTACGATCCATTCTAATTCATTCGCACGAATGTATCCATTCTAGTTCATTCCTACGATCCATTCTAATTCATTCGTACGATCCATTCTAATTCATTCGCACGAATGTATCCATTCAAATTCATTCGTACGATCCATTCTAGTTCATTCGTACGATCTATTCTAATTCATTCGTACGATCCATTTTAATCATTCGCATGGATGTATCCATTCTAATTCATTCGTACGATCCATTCTAATTCATTTGTATGATCCATTCTAATTCATTCATACAATCCATTCTAATTCATTTGTACGATCCATTCTAATTCATTCGCATGAATGTACCCATTCTAATATATTTGTACGATTCATTCTAATTTATTCGCATGATCCATTCTAATTCATTCGTACGAATGTATCCATTCTAATTCATTCGTACGATCCATTCTAATTCATTCGTATGATCTATTCTAATTCATTCGTATGATCCATTCTAATTTATTCGTATGATCCATTCTAATTTATTCGTACGATCTATTCTAATTCATTCGCACGATCCATTCTAATTCATTCGAACGATCCATTCTAATTCATTCGTATGATCCATTCTAATTCTTTCGCACGAATGTATCCATTCTAATTCATTCGTACGAATGAATTAGAATGGATCGTACGAATAAAATAGAATGGATTGTACGAATGAATTAGAATAGATACATCCATGCAAATGAATTTGAATGGATCATACGAATGAATTAGATTGGATCGTGCGAATAAATTAGAATGGATACATTCGTGCGAATGAATTAGAATGGATCGTACGAATAAATTCAAAAGGATACTTTCTATTCTAATTCAATCACATGATCTATTCTAATTCATTCGTACGATCCATTCTAATTTATTCGTACGATCCATTCTAATTCATTCGTATGATCCATTGTAATTCATTCGTACGAATGTATCCATTATAATTTATTCGTACGATCTATTCTAATTCATTCGCACAAATGTATCCATTCTAATTCATTCGTACGATCCATTCTAATTCAATCGCATGAAGCATTCTAATTCATTCGTACGATCCATTCTAATTCATTCAGACGATCCATTCTAATTCATTCGTATGATTCATTCTAATTCATTCAGACGATCCATTCTAATTCATTCGCACGATCTATTCTAATTCATTCATACGATCCATTCTAATTCATTCATATAATCCATTCTAATTCATTCGAACGATCCATTCTAATTCATTCATACAATCCATTCTATATCATTCGTACGATCCATTCTAATTCATTCGCACGAATGTATCCATTCTAATTTATTCGTACAATCTATTCTAATTCATTCGTATGATTTATTCTAATTCCTCATTCGCACGAATGTATCCATTCTAGTTCATTCGTACAATCCATTCTAATTCATTGGCATGGATGTATCCATTCTAATTCATTCGTACAATCCATTCTAATTCATTAGAATGATCCATTCTAATTCATTCGTATAATCCATTCTATTTCATTCGTACGATCCATTCTAATTCAAACGCATGAATGCATCCATTCTAATTCAAACGCACGATCTATTCTAATTCATTCGTACGATATATTCTAATTCATTCGCACGATCCATTCTAATTCATTCATACGATCCATTCTAATTCATTCGTACGATCCATTCTAATTCATTCGTACGATCCATTCTAATTCATTCACATGAATGTATCCATTCTAATTCATTCGTACGATCCATTCTAAATCATTCGTACGATCCATTCTAATTTATTCGTATGAATGTATCCAATCTAATTTATTCGTACGATCTATTCTAATTCATTCACTTGATCCATTCTAATTAATTCGTATGATCCATTCTAATTCAATAGCACGATCCATTCTAATTCATTCGTACGATCCATTCTAATTCATTGGCATGATCCATTCTAATTCATTCGTACGATCCATTCTAATTCATTCATACGATCCATTCTAATTCATTCGTATGATCCATTCTAATTCTTTCGTACGATCCATTTTAATTCATTCGTACGATCCATTCAAATTCATTCGCACGAATAAATCCATTCTAATTCAATCGCACAATCCATTCTAATTCATTCGTATGATCCATTCTAATTCATTCGTACGATCCATTCTAATTCATTCGTATGATCCATTCTAATTCATTCGCACGAATGTATCCATTCTAATTCAATCGCACGATCCATTCTAATTCATTCGTACGATCTATTCTAATGCATTCGTACGATCCATTCTAATTCATTCGTATGATCCATTTTAATTCATTCACACGAATGTATCCATTCTAATTTATTCATACGATCCATTCTAATTCACTCGTACGATTCATTGTTATTCATTCGTACGATCCATTCTAATTCATTAGCACGAATGTATCCATTATAATTCCTTCGCACGATCCATTCTAATTCATTCGTACGATCTATTCTAATTCAGTCACAGGAATGTATCCATACAAGTTCATTCGTACGATCCATTCTAATTTATTTGCATGGATATATCCAGTCTAATTCATTCGTACGATCCATTCTAATTCATTCACACGAATGTATCCATTCTAATTCATTCGCACGATCTATTCTAATTCATTCGCACGATCTATTCTAATTCATTCGTATGATCCATTCTAATTCACTCGCACAATCCATTCTAATTCAATCGAACGATCCATTCTAATTCATTCGTACGAATGTATCTATTCTAATTCATTCGTACGATCCATTCTAATTCATTCACACGATCCATTCTAATTCATTCGTTCAACCCATTCTAATTCATTCGTACGATCCATTCTAATTCATTCGTAAGATCCATTCTAATTTATTCGCACGATCCATTCTAATTCATTCATACGATCCATTCTAATTGATTCGTATGATTCATTCTAATTCATTCAGATGATCCATTCTAATTCATTCGCACGATCTATTCTAATTCATTCGTACGATCCATTCTAATTCATTCGTACAATCCATTCTAAATCATTCGAACGATCCATTCTAATTCATTCGTACAATCCATTCTATTTCATTCGTATGATCCACTCTAATTCATTCATACGATCCATTCTAATTCATTCGTATGATCCATTCTAATTCATTCGTACGATGCATTCTAATTCATTCGCGCGAATGTATCCATTCTAATTCTTTCGCACGATCCATTCTAATTCATTCGAACAATCCATTCTAATTCATTCGAATGATCCATTCTAATTCATTCGTACGATCCATTCTAATTCATTTGCACGAATGTATCAATTCTAATTCATTCGTACGATCCATTCTAAATCATTCGTATGATCCATTCTAATTTATTTGTACGAATGTATCCATTGTAATTCATTAGTACGATCCATTCTAATTCATTCACATGATCCATTCTAATTCATTCGTATGATCCATTCTAATTCAATCACATGATCCATTCAAATTCATTCGTACGATCCATTCTAATTCATTCGTACGATCCATTCTAATTCATTCGCACGAATGTATCCATTCTAATTCATTCGAACGATCCATTCAAATTCATTCGTACGATCCATTCTAATTCACTCGTACGATCCATTCTAAATCATTTGTACGATCCATTCTAATTCATTCGTATGATCCATTCTAATTCATTCATATGATCCATTCTAATGAATTCGTACAAACAATTCTAATTCATTCATACGAGCTATTCTAATTCATTCATACGAGCTATTCTAAGTCATTCGTACGATCCATTCTAAATCATTCGTACGATCCATTCTAATTCATTCGCACGATCCATTGTAATTCATTCGTATGGTCCATTCTAATTAATTCGCATAAATGTATCCATTCAAGTTCATTCATACGATCCATTTTAATTCATTTGTACGATCCATTCAAATTCATTCGCACGAATGTTTCCATTCTAATTTATTTGTACGATCCATTCTAATGCATTCGTACGATCCATTCTAATTCATTCACACGATCCATATTAATTCATTCGCACAATCCATTCTAATTCATTCGTTCGACCCATTCTAATTCATTCACCCGATCCATTCTAATTCATTCGTAAGATCCATTCTAACTCATTCGCACGAATGTATCCATTCTAATTCATTCGTACAATCCATTCTAATGCATTCGTAACATCTATTCTAATTCATTCGTACAATCCATTCTAATTCATTCACAAGAATGTATCCATTTTAATTTATTCGTACGATCCATTCTAATTCATTCGCATGATCCATTCTAATTCATTCATATAATCCATTCTAATTTATCCGTATGATTCATTCTAATTCATTCAGACGATCCATTCTAATTCATTCGCACGATCTATTCTAATTCATTCGTACGATCCATTCTAATTCATTCGCATGAATGTATCCATTCTAATTCATTCGTACGATCCATTCGAATTTATTCGCACGAATGTATCCATTCTAATTCATTCACACGATCCATTCTAATTCATTCGAACGATCCATTCTAATTCATTCGTATAATCCATTCTAATTCATTTGCACATTCCATTCTAATTTATTCGTACGATCCAGTCTAATACATTAGAACGATCTATTCTAATTCATTTGAACGATCCATTCTAATTCATTCGTATGATCCATTCTAAATCATTCGCACATTCCATTCTAATTCATTCATACGATCCATTCTAATTCATTCGAACGATCCATTCTAATTCATTCGAACGATCCATTCTAATTCATTCGTACGATCCATTCTAATTCATTCGCACATTCCATTCTAATTCATTCGTACGATCCATTCTAATTAATTCGAACGATCCATTCTAATTAATTCGAATGATCCATTCTAATTCATTCGTACGATCCATTCTAATTCATTCGCACATTCCATTCTAATTTATTCGTACGATCCATTCTAATTCATTCGAACGATCCATTCTAATTCATTCGAACGATCCTTTCTAATTCATTCGTACGATCCATTCTAATTCATTCGCACATTCCATTCTAATTCATTCGTACGATCCATTCTAATTCATTCGTACGATCCATTCTAATTCATTCGCACATTCCATTCTAATTCAATAGTACGATCCATTCTAATTCATTCGTACGATCCATTCTAATTCGTTCGTACGAATGTATCTTTTCTAATTCATTCGTACGATCCATTCTAATTAATTCGCACATTCCATTCTAATTCATTCGTACGATCCATTTTAATTCATTCGAACGATCCATTCTAATTCATTCGAACGATCCATTCTAATTCATTTGTACGATCCATTCTAATTCATTTGCACATTCCATTCTAATACATTCGTACGATCCATTCTAATTCATTCGCACGATACATTCTAATTCATTCGCATGATCCATTCTAATTCATTCGTATGATCCATTCAAATTCATTTGCATGGATGTATACATTCTAATTCATTCGTACAATCCATTCTAATTGATTCGTATGATCCATTCTAATTTATTCGTATGATCCATTCTAATTCATTCGTACGATCCATTCTAATTCAATCGCACGATCCATTCTAATTCATTCGTACGATCCATTCTAATTCATTCGTATGATCCATTCTAATTCATTCGTACGATCCATTCTAATTCATTCATACGATCCATTCTAATTCATTCGCACGAATGTATCCATTCTAATTAATTCGCACGATCCATTCTAATTCATTCGCACGATCTATTCTAATTCATTTGTACGATTCATTCAAATTCGTTCGTACGATTAATTCTAATTCATTCGCAAGAATGTACCCATTCTAATTCATTCGCATGATCCATTCTAATTCATTCGTACGATCTATTCTAATTCAGTCGCACGATTGTATCCATTCAAGTTCATTCATACGATCCATACTCGGACGATCCATTCTAATTCATTCGTACGATCCAGTCTAATTCACTCGCACGAATGTATCCATTCTAATTCATTCGTACGATCCATTCTAATTCATTCACACAAATGTATCCATTCTAATTTATTCATACGATCCATTCTAATTCATTCGAACGATCCATTCTAATTCATTCGTACGATCCATTCTAAATCATTCGAACGATCCGTTCTATTTCATTCGTATGATCCTTTCTAATTCATTCGTATGAATAAATTAGAATGGATACATTCGTACGAATGAATTAGAATGGATCGTATGAATGAATTAGAATAGATCGTTCGAATGAATTAGAATGGATCGTGCGAATGAATTAGAATGGATCGTACGAATGAATTAGAATGGATCGTATGAATGAATTAGAATAGATCGTACGAATGAATTAGAATGAATACATTCGTGCGAATAAATTAGAATGGATCGTACGAATGAATTTGTATGGATCGTACGAATGAATTAGAATAGATCATACGAATGAATTAGAATGGATACATTCGTGTGAATGAATTAGAATGGATCGTACGAATGAATACGAATGGATCGTACAAATGAATTAGAATGGATCATACGAATGAATTAGATTGGATCGTTCAAATAAATTAGAATGGATCGTGCGAATAAATTAGAATGGATACATTCGTGCGAATGAATTAGAATGGATCGTACAAATGAATTAGAATAGATTGTACGAATAAATTAGAATGGATACATTCGTGCGAATGAATTAGAATGGATCGTACGAATAAAATAGAATGGATTATACGAATGAATTAGAATGGATCGTTCGAATGAATTAGAATGGATTGTACGAATGAATTAGAATGGATACATCCATGCGAATGAATTAGAATGGATCGTACGAATGAACTAGAATGGCTACATTCGTGCGAATGAATTAGAATGGATCATACGAATGAATTAGAATAGATTGTACGAATGAATTAGAATGGATACATTCGTGCGACTGAATTAGAATGGATTGTACGAATGAAATAGAATGGATTGTACGAATGAATTAGAATGGATCGTTTGAATGAATTAGAATGGATTGTACGAATGAATTAGAATGGATCGTACGAATGAATTAGAATAGATCGTGCGAATTAATAAGATTGGATCGTCTGAAAGAATTAGAATGAATCATACGAATGAATTAGAATGGATCGTATGAATGAATTTGAATGGATCGTATGAATGAATTAGAATGGATCATGCGATTGAATTAGAATGGATCGTACGAATGAATTAGAATGGATACATTTGTGCGAATGAATTAGAATAGATCGTACGAATGAATTAGAATGGATACATTCGTATGAATGAATTAGAATGGATCGTACGAATGAATTAGAATAGATCGTATGAATGAATTAGAATGGATTGTGCGAGTGAATTACAATGGATTGTACGAATGAATAAGAATGGATCGTATGAATGAATTAGAATCGATCGTATTAATGAATTAGAGTGGATCATATGAATGAATTAGAATGGATATATTCTTGCGAATGAATTAGAATGGATCGTACGAATGAATTAGAATAGATCGTGCGAATGAATTAGAATGGATCATCTGAATGAATTAGAATGAATCATACGAATGAATTAGAATGGATCGTATGATTGAATTAGAATGGATCGTGCGAATAAATTAGAATGGATCAAACGATTAAATTAGAATGGATACATTCGTGTGAATGAATAAGAATGGATCATACGAATGAATTAGAATGGATCGTACGAATGCATTAGAATGGATCGTACGAATGAATTAGAATGGATACATTCATGCGAATGAATTAGAATGGATCTTATGAATGAATTAGAGTGGATCGTATGAATGAATTAGAATGGGTCGAACGAATGAATTAGAATAGATCGTGTGAATGAATTAGAATAGATCGTACGAATGAATTAGAATGGATCGTACGAATGCATTAGAATGGATCGTACGAATGAATTAGAATGGATCGTTCGAATGAATTAGAATGGATCGTGCAAATGAATTAGAATGGATCATACGAATGAATTAAAATGGATCGTACGAAGGAATTAGAATGGATCATACGAATGAATTAGAATGGATCGTAAGAATGAATTTGAATGGATCATACGAATGAATTAGAATGGATACATTCATACGAATGAATTAGAATGGATCATGCGAATGAATTAGAATGGATCGTACAAATATATTAGAATGGATACATTCGTGCGAATGAAGTACAATGGATCGTACGAATGAATTAGAATTGATTGTATGAATGATTTAGAATGGAACATACGAATGAATTAGAATGGATCATACGAATGAATTAGAATGGATCGTACGAATGAATTACATTCATACGATCCATTATAATTCATTCGTACGATCCATTCTAATTCATTCGTACAATCTATTCTAATTCATTCGTACGATCCATTCTAATTCATTCACACGAATGTATCCATTCTAGTTCATTCGTATGATCCATTCTAATTCATTCGCATGGATGTATCCATTCTAATTCATTCGTACAATCCATTCTAATTCATTCTGACGATCCATTCTAATTCATTCGCATGATCCATTCAAATTCATTCGTACGATCCATTCTAATTCATTCGTACGATCCATTCTAATTCATTCATACAATCCATTCAAATTCATTCATATGATCCATTCTAATTCATTCGCACGAATGTGTCCATTCTAATTCATTCGCACGATCCATTCTAATTCATTCGAACGATCTATTCTAATTCAGTCACACGAATGTATCTATTCAAGTTCATTCGTACTATCCATTATAATTCACTCAGACGATCCATTCTAATTCATTCGTACGATCCAGTCTAACTCATTCGCTCGAATGTATCCATTCTAATTCATTCGTATGACCCATTCTAATTTATTCGTACGATCCATTCTAATTCATTCGCACGAATGTATCCATTCTAGTTCATTCGTACGATCCATTCTAATTTATTCGCTTGGATGTATCCATTTTAATTCATTCGTACGATCCATTCTAATTCATTCGCACGAATATATCTATTCAAATTCTTTCGTACGATCCATTCTAATTCATTTGTACGATCCATTCTAGTTCATTCGTACACTCTATTCTAATTCATTCGTACGATCCATTCTAATCATTCGCATGGATGTATCCATTCTAATTCATTCGTACGATCCATTCTAATTCATTCGTATGATCCATTCTAATTCATTCGTACAATCCATTCTAATTCATTCACATGAATGTATCCATTCTAATATATTTGTACGATTCATTCTAATTCATTCGCCTGATCCATTCTAATTCATTCGTACGAATGTATCCATTCTAATTCATTCGTATGATCCATTCTAATTCATTCGTACGATCCATTCTAATTCATTCGTATGATCCATTCTAATTTATTCGTACGATCCATTCTAATTTATTTGTACGATCCATTCTAATTCATTCGTACGATCCATTCTAATTCATTTGCACAATCCATTCTAATTCATTCGAACGATCCATTCTAATTCATTCATACGATCCATTCTAATTCTTTCGCACGAATGTATCCATTCTAATTCATTCGTACGAATAAATTAGAATGGATCGTACGAATAAAATAGAATAGATTGTACGAATGAATTAGAATGGATACATTCATGCCAATGAATTTGAGTGGATCATACGAATGAATTAGAATGGATCGTGCGAATGAATTAGAATGGATACATTCATGCGAATGAATTAGAATGGATCGTACGAATGAATTGGAATGGATCGTACGAATGAATTAGAATGGATACAATCTATTCTAATTCAATCGCACGATCCATTCTAATTCATTCGTACGATCTATTCTAATTCATTCGTATGATCCATTCTAATTCATTCGTACGAATGTATCCATTCTAATTCATTCGTACGATCCATCCTAATTCATTCACACAAATGTATCCATTCTAATTCATTCGTAGGATCCATTCTAATTCAATCGCACGAACCATTCTAATTCATTCGTACGATCCATTCTAATTCATTCAGACAATCCACTCTAATTTATTCGTATGATTCATTCTAATTCATTCAGACGATCTATTCTAATTCATTCGCATGATCTATTCTAATTCATTCATACGATCCATTCTAATTCATTCGTACAATCCATTCTAATACATTCGAATGATCCATTCTAATTCATTCATACAATCCATTCTATTTCATTCGTACGATCCATTCTAATTCATTCACACGAATGTATCCATTCTAATTTATTCGTACAATCTATTCTAATTCATTCGTATGATCCATTCTAATTCATTCGCACGAATGTATCCATTCTAGTTCATTCGTACGATCCATTCTAATTCATTCGCATGGATGTATCCATTCTAATTCATTCGTACAATCCATTCTAATTCATTAGAACGAAACATTCTAATTCATTCGTACAATTCATTCTATTTCATTCGTACGATCCATTCTAATTCAATCGCACGAATGTATCCATTCCAATTCATTCGCACGATCTATTCTATTTCATTCGTACGATCCATTCTAATTCATTCGTACGATCCATTCTAATCCATTCGTACGATCCATTCTAATTCATTCGCACGAATGCATCCATTCTAATTTAATCGCACGATCCATTCTAATTCATTCGCACGATCTATTCTAATTCATTCGCACGATCCATTCTAATTCATTCGTACGATCCATTCTAATTCATTCGTACGAACCATTCTAATTCATTGGTACGATCCATTCTAAGTTATTCACATGAATGTATCCATTCTAATTCATTCGTACGATCCATTCTAATTTATTCGTACGAATGTATCCATTCTAATTTATTCGTACGATCCATTCTAATTCATTCACATGATCCATTCTAATTAATTCGTATGATCCATTCTAATTCAATCGCACGATCCATTCTAATTCATTCGTACGATCCATTCGAATTCATTGGCATGATCTATTCTAATTCATTCGTATGATCCATTCTAATTCATTCATACGATCCATTCTAATTCATTTGTATGATCCATTCTAATTCATTCGTACGATCTATTCTCATTCATTCGTACGATCCATTCTAATTCATTCGCACGAATATATCCATTCTAATTCAATCGCACGATCCATTCTAATTCATTCGTATGTTCCATTCTAATTCATTCATACGATCCATTCTAATTCATTCGTACGATCCATTTTAATTCATTCGCACGAATGTATCCATTCTAATTCAATCACACGATCCATTCTAATTCAATCGTACGATCTATTCTAATGCATTCGTACGATCCATTCTAATTCATTCTTACGATCCATTCTAATTCATTCACACGAATGTATCCATTCTAATTCATTCGTAGGATCCATTCTAATTCATTTCCACGATTTATTATTATTCATTCGTACGATCCATTCTAATTCATTCGCACGAATTTATCCATTCTAATTCATTCGCACGATCCATTTTAATTCATTCGTACGATCTATTCTAATTCAGTCACACGAATGTATCCATTCAAGTTCATTCGTACGATCCATTCTAATTCATTCGCATGGATTTATCCATAATTCATTCGTAAGATCCAGTCTAATTCATTCACACGAATGTATCCATTCTAATTCATTCGCACGATCTATTCTTATTCATTCGCACGATCTATTCTAATTTATTCGTATGATCCATTCTAATTCACTCGCACGATCCATTCTAATTCAATTGATCGATCCATTCTAATTCATTCGTACGAATGTATCGATTCTAATTCATTCGTACGATCCATTCTAATTCATTCACACGATCCATTCTAATTCATTTGTTCAACCCATTTTAATTCATTCGTACGATCCATTCTATTTCATTCGTAAGATCCATTCTAATTTATTCGCATGATCCATTCTAATTCATTCATACGATCCATTCTAATTCATTCGTATGATTCATTCTAATTCATTCAGACGATCCATTCTAATTCATTCGCACGATCTATTCTAATTCATTCGTACGTTCCATTCAAATTCATTCGTATAATCCATTCTAATTCATTCGAACGATCCATTCTAATTCATTCGTACAATCCATTCTGTTTTATTCGTATGATCCATTCGAATGCATTCGTATGATCAATTCTAATTCATTCGCACGATCCATTCTAATTCATTCACACGAATGTATCCATTCTAATTTATTCGTACAATCCATTCCAATTCATTCGCACGATCCATTCTAATTCATTCATACGATCCATTCTAACTCATTCGTATGATTCATTCTAATTCATTCAGATGATCCATTCTAATTCATTCGCACGATCTATTCTAATTCATTCGTGCGATCCATTCTAATTCATTCGCACGAATATATCCATTCTAATTCATTCGTATGATCCACTCTAATTCATTCATACGATCCATTCTAATTCATTCGTACGATCCATTCTAATTCATTCGTACGATGCATTCTAATTTATTCACGCAAATATATCCATTCTAATTCTTTCGCACGATCCTTTCTAATTCATTCGAACGATCCATTCTAATTCATTCGCACGATCCATTCCAATTCATTCGCACGATCCATTCTAATTCATTCGAACGATCCATTCTAATTCATTCGTACGATCCATTCTACTTCATTCGCACGAATGTATCCATTCTAATTCATTCGTACGATCCATTCTATATCATTCGTACGATCCTTTCTAATTTATTCGTATGAATGTATCCATTCTAATTCATTCGTACGATCTATTCGAATTCATTCACACGATCTATTCTAATTCATTCGTATGATCCATTCTAATCCAATCGCACGATCCATTCTAATTCATTCGTACGATCCATTCTAATTCATTCGTACGATCCATTCTAATTTATTCGCACGAATGTATCTATTCTAATTCATTCGAACGATCCATTCTAATTCACTCGTACGATCCATTCTAATTCACTCATACGATCCATTCTAAATTATTCGTACGATCCATTCTAATTCATTCGTATGATCCATTCTAATTCATTCATATGATTCATTCTAATTCATTCGTACGAACCATTCTAATTCATTCGTACGAGCTATTCTAATTCATTCGTACGAGCTATTCTAAGTCATTTGTACGATCCATTCTAAATCATTCGTACGATCCATTCGAATTCATTCGCACGATCCATTCTAATTCATTCGTACGATCCATTCTAATTCATTCGCATGAATGTATCCATTCAAGTTCATTCATACGATCCATTCTAATTCATTCGTATGATCCATTCAAATTCATTCGCACGAATGTTTCCATTCTAATTCATTTCTACGATCCATTCTAATGCATTCGTACGATCCATTCTAATTCATTCACACGATCCATTCTAATTCATTCGTTTGACCCATTCTAATTCATTCATACGATCCATTCTAATTCATTCGTAAGATCTATTCTAACTCATTCGCACGAATGTATCCATTCTAATTCATTCGTACGATCCATTCTAATGAATTCGTACGATCCATTCTATTTTATTCGTACGATCCATTTTTCATTCACTCGAATGTATCCATTCTAATTTATTCGTACGATCCATTCTAATTCATTCGCATGATCCATTCTAATTCATTCATACGATCCATTCTAATTTATTCGTATGATTCATTCTAATTCATTCAGACGATCCATTCTAATTCATTCGCACGATCTATTCTAATTCATTCATACGATCCATTCTAATTCATTCGCACGATCTATTCTAATTCAATCATACAATCCATTCTAATTCATTCGCATGAATGTATCCATTCTAATTCATTCGTACGATCCATTCTAATTCATTCGCACAAATGTATCCATTCTAATTCATTCACACGATCCATTCTAATTCATTCGAACGATCCATTCTAATTCATTCGTATGATCCATTCTAATTTATTCGCACATTCTATTCTAATTTATTCGTATGATCCATTCTAATTCATTCGAACGATCCATTCTAATTCCTTTGAACGATCCATTCTAATTCATTCGTATGATCCATTCTAATTCATTCGCACATTCCATTCTAATTCATTCGTACGATCCATTCTAATTCATTCGAACGATCCATTCTAATTCATTCGAACGATCCATTCTAATTTATTCGTACGATCCATTCTAATTCATTTGCAGATTCCATTCTAATTCATTCGTACGATCCATTCAAATTTATTCGAACGATCCATTCTAATTCATTCGAACGATCCATTCTAATTCATGCGTACGATCCATTCTAATTCATTCACACATTCCATTCTAATTAATTCGTACAATCCATTCTAATTCATTCGAACGATCCATTCTAATTCATTCGAACGATCCATTCTAATTCATACGTACGATCCATTCTAATTCATTCGCACATTCCATTCTAATTCATTTGAACGATCCATTCTAATTCATTTGAACGATCCATTCTAATTCATTCGTACGATCCATTCAAATTCATTCGCACATTCAATTCTAATTCAATCATACGATCCATTCTAATTCATTCATACGATCCATTCTAATTCATTCGTACGAATGTATCCATTCTAATTCATTCGTACAATCCATTCTAATTAATTCGCACATTCCATTCTAATTCATTCGTACGATCCATTCTAATTCATTCGAACGATCCATTCTAATTCATTCGAACGATCCATTCTAATTCATTCTTACGATCCATTCTAATTCATTTGCACATTCCATTCTAATTCATTCGTACGATCCATTCTAATTCATTCGCACGAATGTATCCGTTCTAATTAAATCACACGATCCATTCTAATTCATTCATACGATCTATTCTAATTCATTCGTACGATCCATTCTAATTCATTCGCACGATCCATTCTAATTCATTCGCACGATCCATTCTAATTCGTTCGCACGATCTATTCTAATTCATTCGTACGATCCATTCTAATTCAATCGCACGATCCATTCTAATTCATTCGTATGATCCATTCTAATTCATTCGTACGATCCATTCTAATTCATTCGTACGGTCCATTCTAATTCATTCACACGAATGTATCCATTCTAATTCATTCGCACGATCCATTATAATTCATTCGCACGATCTATTCTAATTCATTCGTACGATTCATTCTAATTCGTTCGTACGATCCATTCAAATTCATTCGCAAGAATGTACCCATTCTAATTCATTCGCACGATCCATTCTAATTCATTCGTACGATCTATTCTAATTCAGTCGCACGAATGTATCCATTCAAGTTCATTCGTACGATCCATTCTAATTCACTCGGACGATCCATTCTAATTCATTCGTACGATCCAGTCTAATTCATTCGTACGAATGTATCCATTCTAATTCATTCGTACGATCCATTCTAATTCATTCACATGAATGTATCCATTCTAATTTATTCGTACGATCCATTCTAATTCATTCGAACGATCCATTCTAATTCATTCGTACGATCCATTCTAAATCATTCGAACGATCCATTCTGTTTCATTCGTACGATCCATTCTAATTCATTCGTACGAAGGAATTAGAATATATACATTCATGCGAATGAATTAGAATGGATCGTACGAATGAATTATAATGGATTGTTCGAATGAATTAGAATGGATCGTGCGAATGAATTAGAATGGATCGTACGAATGAATTAGAATGGATCGTACGAATGAATTAGAATAGATCGTATGAATGAATTAGAATGGATACATTCGTGCGAATGAATTAGAATGGATCGTACGAATGAATTAGAATAGATCATACGAATGAATTAGAATGGATCGTGCGATTGAATTAGAATGGATACATTCGTGCGAATGAATTAGAATGGATCGTACGAATGAATTAGAATGGATCGTACGAATGAATTAGAATGGATCATACAAATGAATTAGATTGGATCGTTCGAATGAATTAGAATGGATCGTGCGAATAAATTAGAATGGATACATTCGTACGAATGAATTAGAATGGATCGTACGAATGAATTTGATTAGATTGTACGAATGAATTAGAATGGATACATTCGTGCGAATGAATTAGAATGGATCGTACGAATGAAATAGAATGGATTGTACGAATGAATTAGAATGGATCGTTCGAATGAATTAGAATGGATTGTACGAATGAATTAGAATGGATACATCCATGCGAATGAATTAGAATGGATCGTACGAATGAACTAAGCTACATTCGTGCGAATGAATTAGAATGGATCATACGAATGAATTAGAATAGATTGTATGAATGAATTAGAATGGATACATTCGTGCGACTGAATTAGAATGGATCGTACGAATGAATTAGAATGGATTGTACGAATGAATTAGAATGGATCGTACGAATGAATAAGAATAGATCGTGCGAATGAATAAGAATGGATCGTCTGAATGAATTAGAATGAATCATACGAATGAATTAGAATGGATCGTATGTATGAATTAGAATGGATCGTACGAATGAATTAGAATGGATCGTGCGATTGAATTAGAATGGATCGTACGAATGAATTATAATGGATACATTTGTGCGAATGAATTAGAATAGATACATTCGTACGAATGAATTAAAATGGATCGTGCGAATGAATTAGAATGGATCGTACGAATGAATTAGAATGGATTGTGCGAGTGAATTACAATGGATCGTACGAATGAATAAGAATGGATCGAATGAATGAATTAGAATGGATCGTGCGAATGAATTAGAATGGATCGTACGAATAAATTAGAATGGGTACATTCTTGCGAATGAATTAGAATGGATCGTACGAATGAATTAGAATGGATACATCGATGTGAATGAATTAGAATGGATCGTACGAATGAACTAGAATGGATACATTTGTGCGAATGAATTAGAATGGATCGTACGAATGAATTAGAATAGATTGTACGAATGAATTAGAATGGATCGTACGAATGAATTAGAATAGATCGTGCGACTGAATTAGAATAGATCATACGAATGAATTAGAATGGATCGTACAAATGAATTAGAATGGATACATTCGTGCAAATGAATTAGAAGGGATCGTGCGAATGAATTAGAATGGATCGTTCGAATGAATTAGAATAGATTGTGCGAATGAATTAGAATGGATTATACGAATGAATTAGAATAGAACGTGCGATTGAATTAGAATGGATCGTAAGAATAAATTAGAATGGATCGTGCATTTGAATTAGAATGGATCATACAAATGAATTAGAATGAATCGTCTGAATGAATTAGAATGGATCGTACGAATGAATTAGAATGGATACATTCGTACGAATGAATTAGAATGGTTCGTTCGAATGAATTAGAATAGATCGTACGAATGAATTAGAATGGATCGTGCGAATGAATTATAATGGATACATTCGTGCGAATGAATTAGAATGGATCGTACGAATGAATTAGAATGGATACATCCATGCGAATGAATTAGAATGGATCGTATGAATGAACTAGAATGGATACATTCATGCGAATGAATTAGAATGGATCATACGAATGAATTAGAATGGATCGTACGAATGAATTAGAATGGATCATACGAATGAATTAGAATGGATCATACGAATGAATTAGAATGGATCGTGCGATTGAAATAGAATGGATCATACAAATGAATTAGAATGGATACATTTGTGTGAATGAATTAGAATGGATCATACGAATGATTTAGAATGGATACATTCGTACGAATGAATTAGAATGGATACATTCATGCGAATGAATTAGAATGGATCATACAAAAGAAATAGAACGGATTGTACGAGTGAATTAGAATGGATCGTTCGAATGAATTAGAATGGATTGTATGAATGAATTAGAATGGATCGTATGAATGAATTAGAATAGATCGTGCGAATGAATTAGAATGGATCGTCTGAATAAATTAGAATGAATCATACGAATGAATTAGAATGGATCGTATGAATGAATTAGAATAGATCGTGCGAATGAATTAGAATGGATCTTACGAATAAATTAGAATGGATCGTATAAATGAATTAGAATGGGTGGAATGAATGAATTAGAATGGATCGTGCGAATGAATTAGAATGGATCGTGTGAATGAATTAGAATGGATCGTACGAATGAATTAGAATGGTCGTACGAATGCATTAGAATGGATCGTACGAATGAATTAGAATGGATCTTCTGAATGAATTAGCATGAATCATACGAATTAGTTAGAATGGATCGTATGAATGAATTAGAATGGATCGTGCAAATGAATTAGAATGGATCATACGAATAAATTAGAATGGATCGTGCGAATGAATTAGAATGGATCGTACGAATGAATTAGAATGGATCGTTCGAATGAATTAGAATGGATCGTATGAATGAATTAGAATGGAATGTGCGAATGAATTAGAAAGGAATGTGCGAATGAATTAGAATGGATACATTCATGCAAATGAATTTGAATGGATCATGCGAATGAATTAGAATGGATCGTCCTAGAGAATTAGAATGGATCGTACGAATGAATTAGAATGGATACATTCGTGCGAATAAATTAGAATGGATCTTACTAATGAATTAGAATGGATACATTCGTACGAATAAATAAGAATGGATTGAATTAGAATGGATCGTACGAATGAATAAGAATGGATCGTACGAATATATTAGAATGGATCGTACGAATGTATTAGAATGGATCATGTTAAGGAATTAGAACATTCTAATTTATTTATATGATCCATTCTAATTCAATCGCACAATCCATTCTAATGCATTCGTACGATCCATTCTAATTCATTCGTACGATCCATTCTAATTCATTTACACGAATGTATCCATTCTAATTTATTCGTACGATCAATTCTAATTCATTCGCACGATCCATTCTAATTCGTTCATATGATCCATTCTAATTCATTCATATGATTCATTCTAATTCATTCAGACGATCCATTCTAATTCATTCGCACGATCTATTCTAATTCATTCATACGATGCATTCTAATTCATTCGCACGAATGTATCTATTCTAATTCATTCGTATGATCTATTCTAATTCATTCGTATGAACCATTCTAATTCATTCGTACGAGCTATTCAAATTCATTCATATGAGCTATTTTAAGTCATTCGTACGATCTATTCTAAATCATTTGTACGATCCATTCTAATTCATTCGCATGATCTATTCTAATTCATTCGTATGATCCATTCTAATTCATTCGCACGAATGTATCCATTCTAATTCATTCGTACGATCCATTCTAATTCATTCGCATAGATGTATCCATTCTAATTCATTCGCAAGAATGTGCCCATTCTAATTTATTCGCACAATCCATCCTAATTCATTCGTACGATCTATTCTAATTCAGTCGCACGAATGTATCCATTCAAGTTCATTCGTACGATCTATTCTAATTCACTCGGATGATCGATTCTAATTCATTCGTATGATCCAGTCTAATTCATTCGCAAGAATGTATCCATTCTAATTCATTCATATGATCCATTCTAATTCATTCACACGAATGTATCCATTCTAATTTATTCATACGATCCATTCTAATTCATTCGAACGATCCATTCTAATTCATTCGTACAATCCATTCTAAATCATTCATACGATCCATTCTAATTCATTCGCACGATCTATTCTAATTCATTCGTATGATCCATTCTAATTCATTCGTTCAAATTTATCCATTCTAATTTATTCGTACGATCCAGTCTAATTCATTCGCATGAATGTATCCATTCTAATTCTTTCGTATGATCCATTCTAATTCATTCGTACGATCCATTCCAATTCATTCGCACGAATGTATCCATTCTAATTCAATCGTACGATCCATTCTAATGCATTCGTACGATCCATTCTAATTCATTCGTACGATCCATTCTAATTCATTCACACGAATGTATCCATTCTAATTTATTCGTACGATACATTCTAATTCATTCGCACGATCCATTATAATTCATTCACACGATCCATTCTAATTCATTCGTATGATTCATTCTAATTCATTCAGACGATCTATTCTAATTCATTAGCATGATCTATTTTAATTCATTCGTACGATCCATTCTAATTCAATCACACGAATGTATCCATTCTAATTCGTTCGTATGATCCACTCTAATTCATTCATACGATCCATTCTAATTCATTCGTACGATCCATTCTAATTCATTTGCACGAATGTATCTATTCTAATTCATTCGCACGATCCATTCTAATTCATTCGAACGATCCATTCTAATTCATTCGTATGATCAATTCTATTTAATTCGCACATTCCATTCTAATTCATTCGAATGATCCATTCTAATTCATTCGCACATTCCATTCTAATTCATTTGTACGATCCATCCTAATTCATTCGAATGATCCATTCTAATTCATTCGAACGATCCATTCTAATTCATTCGTATGATCTATTCTAATTCATTCGCACATTCCATTCTAATTCATTCGTACGATCCATTCTAATTCATTCGAATGATCCATTCTAATTCATTCGAACGATCCATTCTAATTCATTCGTATGATCCATTCTGATTCATTCGCACATTCCATTCTAATTTATTCGTACGATCCATTCTATTTCATTCGTACGATCCATTCTAATTCATTCGAACAATCCATTCTAAATCCTTCGTATGATCCATTCTAATTCATTCGCACATTCCATTCTAATTCATTCGTATGATCCATTCTAATTCATTCAAACGATCCATTCTAATTCATTCGAACGATCCATTCTAATTCATTCGTACGATCCATTCTAATTCATTCGCACATTCCATTCTAATTCATTCGTACGATCTATTCTAATTCATTCACACGATCCATTCTAATTCATTCGTATGATCCATTCTAATTCAATCGCACGATCCATTCTAATTCATTCGTAGGATCCATTCTAATTTAATCGTACGATCCATTCTAATTCATTCGCACGAATGTATCCATTCTAATTCAATCGCACGATCCATTCTAATTCATTCATACGATCCATTCTAATTCACTCTCACAATCCACTTTAATTCATTCACACATTCCATTCTAATTCATTCGTACGATCCATTCTAATTCATTCGCACGAATGTATCCATTCTATTTCATTCATACGATGCATTCTAATTCATTCATACGATCTATTTTAATTCATTCATACGATCCATTCTAATTCATTCGTATGATTCATTCTAATTTATTCGCACGATCCATTCTAATTCATTTATACGATCCATTCTAATTCATTCGTATGATTCATTCTAATTCAATCAGATGATCCATTCTAATTCATTCGCACGATCTATTCTAATTCATTCGTACGATCCATTCTAATTCATTCATACAATCCATTCTAATTCATTCAAACGATCCATTCTAATTCATTCTAAATCATTCGTATGATCAATTCTAATTCATTCGCACGAATGTATCGATTCTAATTCATTCATACAATCTATTCAAATTCATTCGTATGATCCATTATAATTCATTCGCACGAATGTATCCCTTCTAATTCATTCGTACGATCCATTCTAATTCATTCGCATGGATGTATCCATTCTAATTCATTCGTACGATCCATTGTAATTCATTCGTACAATCTATTCTAATTCATTCCTACGATCCATTCTAATTCATTCGCACGAATGTGTCTATTCTAATGTATTTGTACAATCCATTCTAATTCATTCGCATGATCCATTCTAATTTATTCGTACAAATGTATCCATTCTAATTCATTCGTACGATCCATTCTAATTCATTCGTATGATCCATTCTAATTCATTCACATGATCCATTCTAATTCATTCATACGGTCTATTCTAATTCAATTGTACGATCCATTCTAACTCATTCGTACGATCCATTCTAATTCATTCGCACGAATGTATCCATTCTACTTCAATTGCACGATCCATTCTAATTCATTCGAACGATCCATTTTAATTCATTCGTATGATCCATTGTAATTCATTCGCACATTCCATTCTAATTCATTCGTACGATTCATTCTAATTCATTCTAACGATCCATTCTAATTCATTCGAATGATCCATTCTAATTCATTCATACGATCCATTCATTACATTCACACATTCCATTCTAATTCATTCGAACGATCCATTCTAATTCATTAGAACGATCCATTCTAATTCATTCGTACGATCCATTCTAATTCATTCGCACATTCCATTCTAATTCATTCGAACGATCCATCCTAATTCATTCGAACGATCCATTCTAATTCATTCGTATGATCCATTCTAATTCATTCGCACATTCCATTCTAATTCATTCGTACGATCCATTCTAATTCATTCGAACGATCCATTCTAATTCATTCGAACAATCCATTCTAATTCATTCGCACATTCTATTCTAATTCATTCGTACGATCGATTTTAATTCATTCGACCGATCCATTCTAATTCTTTCGAACGATCGATTCTAATTCATTCGTACGATTCATTCTAATTCATTCGCACATTCCATTCTAATTCATTCGTACGATCCATTCTAATTCATTCGAACGATCCATTCTAATTCAATCTTACAATCTATTCTAATTCATTCGTACGATCCATTCTATTTCATTCACATGATCCATTCTATTTCATTTGTACGATCCATTCTAATTCATTTGTACGATCCATTCTAATTCATTCGTACGACCCATTCTATTTCATTCGTACGATCCATTCTAATTCATTCACACGAATGTATCATTCTAATTCTTTCGTACGATCCATTCTAATGCATTCGTACGATCCATTCTACTTAATTCGTACGACCCAATCTAATTCATTCGTACGATCCATTCTAATTCATTCGCACGAATGTATCCATTCAAATTCATTCGTACGATCCATTCTAATTCATTCATACGATCCATTCTAATTTATTCGTATGATTCATTCTAATTCATTCAGGCGATCCATTCTAATTCATTCGCATGATTTATTCTAATTCATTCGTACGATCCATTCTAATTCATTCGTACGAATGTATCCATTCTAATTCATTCGTATGATCCATTCTAATTCATTCGTACGAACCATTCTAATTCATTCGTACGAGGTATTCTAATTTATTCGTACGAGCTATTCTAAGTCATTCGTATGATCCATTCTAAATCATTCGTACGATCTATTCTAATTAATTTGCACGATCTATTATAATTCATTCGTATGATCCATTCTAATTCATTGCCACGAATATATCCATTCTAATTCATTCGTACGATCCATTCCAATTCATTTGCATGGATGTACCCATTCTAATTCATTCATATGATCCATTCTAATTCATTCGTACGATCCATTCTAATTCATTCGCACGAATGTATCCATTCTAATTCTTTCAGATGATCCATTCTAATTCATTCGCATTAATGTATCCATTCTAATTCATTCGCACGATCCATTTTAATTCATTCGCACGATCTATTCTAATTCATTCGTATGATCCATTCTAATTCACTCACATGATCCATTCTAATTCATTCGAACGATCCATTCTAATTCATTCGTACGATCCATTCTAATTCACTCACACGATCCATTCTAAATCATTCGTACGATCCATTCTAATTCATTCGCACGAACCATTCTAATTCATTCGCACTATCCATTCTAATTCATTCGCACATTCCATTCTAATTCATTCATACGATCCATTCTAATTTATTTGTATGATTCATTCTAATTTATTCAGACGATCCATTCTAATTCATTCGCACGATCTATTCTAATTCATTCGTACGATCCATTTTAATTCATTCGTACGATCCATTCTAATTCATTTGTACGATCAATTCTAATTCATTCGCACATTCCATTCTAATTCCTTCGTATGATCAATTCTAATTCATTCGAATGATCCATTCTAATTCATTCGAACGATCCATTCTAATTCATTCGTACGATCCATTCTAATTCATTCGCACATTCAATTCTAATTCATTCGTACGATCCATTCTAATTCATTCGAACAATCCATTCTAATTCATTCGAACGATCCATTCTAATTCATTCACACAAATGTATCCATTATAATTTATTCGTACGATCCATTATAATTCATTCGTATGATCCATTCTAATTTATTTGCATGATCCATTCTAATTCATTCAAACGATCCATTCCAATTCATTCGTATGATCCATTCTAATTCATTCGTACGATTGTATCCATTCTAATTCATTCGTACGACTGAATTAGAACGGATCATACGAATGAAATAGAATGGATTGTACGAATGAATTAGAATGGATACATCCATGCAAATGAATTTGAATGGATCATACGAATGAATCGTACGAATGAATTAGAATGGATTAGAATGAATCGTACGAATGAACTAGAATGAACTAGAATGAATCGTACGAATGAATTAGAATGGATCTTACGAATGAATTAGAATTGATACATTCGTACGAATGAATTAGAATGGATCATGCGAATGAAATAGAATGGATCGTACAAATATATTAGAATAGATACATTCGTGCGAATAAATTAGAATGGATCGTACGAATGAATTAGAATGGATTGTACGAATGAATTAGAATGGATCGTTTGAATGAATTAGAATGGATCATTCGAATGAATTAGAATGGATCGTACGAATGAATTAGAATGGATCATTCGAATGAATTAGAATGGATCGTACGAATGAATTAGAATGGAATGTGCAAATAAATTAGAATGGATCGTACGAATGAATTAGAATGGATCGTTCGATTGATTTAGAATGGATCGTTCGAATGAATTAGAATGGATCGTACGAATGAATTAGAATGGATCGTACGAATGAATTAGAATGGATCGTACGAATGAATTAGAATGGATCATTTGAATGAATTAGAATGGATGGTTCGAATGAATTAGAATGGATCGTACGAATGAATTAGAATCGTACGAATGAATTAGAATGAATCGTTCGAATTAATTAGAATGGATCGTTCGAATGAATTAGAATGGAATGTGCGAATGAATTAGATGGATCGTATGAATGAATTAGAATGGATCGTTCGAATGAATTAGAATGGATCATACGAATGAATTAGAATGGAATGTGCGAATGAATTAGAATGGATCATACGAATGAATTAGAATGGATCGTTCGAATGAATTAGAATGGATTGTGCGAATGAATTAGAATGGATATATTCGTGCGAATGAATTAGAATGGACCGTACGAATGAATTAGAATGGATCGTATGAATGAATTAGAATGGATCATGTGAATGAACTAGAATGGATCATACAAATGAATTAGAATGGATTGTTCGAATGAATTAGAATGGATCGTTCGAATGAATTAGAATGGATCGTACGAATGAATTAGAATGGATCGTTCGTTCGATCAAACCGTCGCTCTCGCCTCCCACCGTCCGGAATGGATTGTACGAATGAATTAGAATAGATCGTGCGAATGAATTAAAATGGATCGTGCGAATGAATTAGAATGGATTGTACGAATGAATTAGAATGTATCATACGAATGAATTAGAATGGATCGTACAAATATATTAGAATGGATACATTCGTGCGAATGAATTAGAATGGATCGTACGAATGAATTAGAATAGATCGTATGAATGAATTAGAATGGATCGTGCGATTGAATTAGAATGGATACATTCGTGCGAATGAATTAGAATGGATCGTACGAATGAATTAGAATGGATCGTACGAATGAATTAGAATGGATCGTGCGATTGAATTAGAATAGATCATACGAATAAATTAGAATGGATAGTGTGAATGAATTAGAATGGATCGTATGAATGAATTAGAATGGAATGTGCGAATGAGTTAGAATAGATAGCACAAATTAATTAGAATGGATCGTCCGATTGAATTAAAATGGACCATACAAATGAATTAGAATGGATACATACGTGGGAATGAATTAGAATGGATCGTACGAACGAATTAAAATAGATCGTGCGAATGAATTAGAATGAATCGTGCGAATGAAATAGAATGGATCATGCGAATGAATTAGAATGGATAGATTCGTGCGAATGAATTAGAATGGATCGTACGAGTGAATTAGAATGGATCATACGAATGAATTAGAATGGATTATACGAATGAATTAGAATGGATCGTACGAATGAATTAGAATGGATTGTGCGATTGAATTAGAATGGATCGTACGAATGAATTAGAATGGATCATACGAATGAATTAGAATGGATTGTACGAATCAATTAGAATGGATACATCCATGCAAATGAATTTGAATGGATCATACGAATGAATTTGAAAGGATCATGTGAATGAATTAAAATCGATACATTCGTGCGAATGAATTAGAATGGATCGTATGAATGAATTAGAATGGATCGTACGAATGAATTAGAATGGATCATACGAATGAATTAGAATGGATCGTGCGATTGAATTAGAATGGATCATACGATTGAATTAGAATGGATATATTCGTGCGAATGAATTAGAATGGATCGTACGAATGAAATAGAATGGATCGTTCAAATGAATTAGAATGGATCGTGCGAATGAATTAGAATGGATACATTCGTGCGAATGAATTAGAATGGACCGTACGAATGAATTAGAATGGATCGTACGAATGAATTAGAATGGATCGTATGAATGAATTAGAATGGATCATGTGAATGAACTAGAATGGATTATACAAATAAATTAGAATGGATTGTTCGAATGAATTAGAATGGATCGTTAGAATGAATTAGAATGGATCGTACGAATGAATTAGAATGGATCGTTCGTTCGATCAAACCGTCGCTCTCGCCCCCCACCGTCCGGAATGGATTGTACGAATGAATTAGAATAGATCGTGCGAATGAATTAGAATGGATCGTGCGAATGAATTAGAATGGATTGTACGAATGAATTAGAATGGATCATACGAATGAATTAGAATGGATCATACAAATATATTAGAATGGATACATTCGTGCGAATGAATTAGAATGGATCGTACGAATGAATTAGAATAGATCGTATGAATGAATTAGAATGGATCGTACGAATGAATTAGAATGGATCGTGCGATTGAATTAGAATAGATCATACGAATGAATAAGAATGGATAGTGTGAATGAATTAGAATGGATCGTATGAATGAATTAGAATGGAATGTGCGAATGAGTTAGAATGGATAGCACAAATTAATTAGAATGGATCGTCCGATTGAATTAGAATGGATCATATGAATGAATTAGAATGGATACATTCGTACGAATGAATTAGAATGGATCGTACGAACGAATTAAAATAGATCGTGCGAATGAATTAGAATGAATCGTGCGAATGAAATAAAATGGATCGTGCGAATGAATTAGAATAGATAGATTCATGCGAATGAATTAGAATGGATCGTACGAGTGAATTAGAATGGATCATACGAATGAATTAGAATAGATTATACGAATGAATTAGAATGGATCGTACGAATGAATTAGAATGGATCGTGCGATTGAATTAGAATGGATCGTACGAATGAATTAGAATGGATCATACGAATGAATTAGAATGGATTGTACGAATGAATTAGAATAGATACATCCATGCAAATGAATTTGAATGGGTCATACGAATGAATTTGAATGGATCATGTGAATGAATTAGAATGGATACATTCGTGCGAATGAATTAGAATGGATCGTATGAATGAATTAGAATGGATCATACGAATGAATTAGAATGGATCATACGAATGAATTAGAATGGATCGTGCGATTGAATTAGAATGGATCATACGATTGAATTAGAATGGATATATTCGTGCGAATAAATTAGAATGGATCGTACGAAAGAAATAGAATGGATCGTTCGAATGAATTAGAATGGATCGTGCGAATGAATTAGAATGGATACATTCGTGCGAATGAATTAGAATGGACCGTACGAATGAATTAGAATGGATCGTACGAATGAATTAGAATGGATCGTACGAATGAAATAGAATGGATCATGTGAATGAACTAGAATGGATCATACAAATGAATTAGAATGGATTGTTCGAATGAATTAGAATGGATCGTTCGAATGAATTAGAATGGATCGTACGAATGAATTAGAATGGATCGTTCGTTCGATCAAACCGTCGCTCTCGCCCCCCACCGTCCGGAATGGATTGTACGAATGAATCAGAATAGATCGTGCGAATGAATTAGAATGGATCGTGCGAATGAATTAGAATGGATTGTACGAATGAATTAGAATGGATCATACGAATGAATTAGAATGGATCGTACAAATATATTAGAATGGATACATTCGTGCGAATGAATTAGAATGGATCGTACGAATGAATTAGAATAGATCGTATGAATGAATTAGAATGGATCGTGCGATTGAATTAGAATGGATACATTCGTGCGAATGAATTAGAATGGATCGTACGAATGAATTAGAATGGATCGTACGAATGAATTAGAATGGATCGTGCGATTGAATTAGAATAGATCATACGAATGAATAAGAATGGATAGTGTGAATGAATTAGAATGGATCGTATGAATGAATTAGAATCGAATGTGCGAATGAGTTAGAATGGATAGCACAAATTAATTAGAATGGATCGTCCGATTGAATTAGAATGGATCATACGAATGAATTAGAATGGATACATTCGTGGGAATGAATTAGAATGGATCGTACGAACGAATTAAAATAGATCGTGCGAATGAATTAGAATGAATCGTGCGAATGAAATAGAATGGATCGTGCGAATGAATTAGAATGGATAGATTCGTGCGAATGAATTAGAATGGATCGTACGAGTGAATTAGAATGGACCATACGAATGAATTAGAATGGATTATACGAATGAATTAGAATGGATCGTACGAATGAATTAGAATGGATCGTGCGATTGAATTAGAATGGATCGTACGAATGAATTAGAATGGATCATACGAATGAATTAGAATGGATTGTACGAATGAATTAGAATGGATACATCCATGCAAATGAATTTGAATGGATCATGCGAATGAATTTGAATGGATCATGTGAATGAATTAGAATGGATACATTCGTGCGAATGAATTAGAATAGATCGTATGAATGAATTAGAATTGATCGTACGAATGAATTAGAATGGATCATACGAATGAATTAGAATGGATCGTGCGATTGAATTAGAATGGATCATACGATTGAATTAGAATGGATATATTCGTGCGAATAAATTAGAATGGATCGTACGAATGAAATAGAATGGATCGTTCGAATGAATTAGAATGGATCCTGCGAATGAATTAGAATGGATACATTCATGCGAATGAATTAGAATGGATCGTCTGAATTTATTAAAATGAATCATACGAATGAATTAGAATGGATCGCACGATCCATTCTAATTCATTCATACGATCCATTCTAATTCATTCGCACGATCCATTCTAAATCATTCGCACGATCCATTCTAATTCATTCGTACGATCCATTCTAATTCATTCGCATTCATGTATCCATTCTAATTCATTCGCACGATCTATTCTAAATCATTTGTACGATCCATTCTAATTCATTCGCACGATCTATTCTAATTCATTCGTATGATCCATTCTAATTCATTTGCACGAATGTATCCATTCTAATTCATTCATACGATCCATTCTAATTCATTCATACGATCCATTCTAATTCATTCGAACGATCCATTCTAATTCATTCGTACGATCCATTCTAATTCATTCGCACGAATGTGTCCATTCTAATTCGTTCGTACGACTAAATTAGAATGGATCGTACGAATGAAATATAATGGATTATACGAATGAATTAGAATGGATACATCCACGCAAATGAATTTGAATGGATCATACAAATGAATTAGAATGGATCGTGCGAATGAATTAGAATGGATCGTGCGAGTGAATTAGAATGGATCGTACGAATGAATTAGAATAGATCGTGTGAATGAATTAGAATGGATCGTTCGAATGAATTAGAATGGATCGTGCGAGTGAATTAGAATGGATCGAACGAATGAATTAAAATGGATACATTCGTGCAAATGAATTAGAATGGATCATCCGAGTGAATTAGAATGGATCGTACGAATGAATTAGAATGGATACATTCGTGTGAATGAATTAGAATGGATCGTGCGAATGAATTAGAATGGATTGTACGAATGAATTAGAATGGATCGTACAGAATGGATGTTACGAATGAATTAGAATAGATCGCGAATGAAATAGAATGGATATTACAGATATATTATAATGGATACATTCGTGCGAATGAATTAGAATGGATCGTATGAATGAATTAGAATAGATCGTATGAATGATTTAGAATGGATCGTGCGATTGAATTAGAAAGGATCATACGAATGAATTAGAATGGATACATTCATACGAATGAATTAGAATGGATCATACGAATGAAATAGAATGGATTGTACGAATGAATTAGAATGGATCGTGCGATTGAATTAGAATGGATCATACGAATGAATTAGAATGGATACATTTGTGCGAATGAATTAGAATGGATCGTTCGAATGAATTAGAATGGATCGTGCGAATGAATTAGAATGGATACATGCGAATGAATTAGAATGGATCGTACAAATGAATTAGAATGGATCGTACGAATGAATTAGAAAGGATCATACGAATGAATTAGAATGGATCATACGAATGAATTAGAATGGATCATGCGATTGAATTAGATTGGATCATACGAATGAATTAGAATGGATACATTCGTGCGAATGAATTAGAATGGATCGTTCGAATGAAATAGAATGGATTGTACGAATGAATTAGAATGGATCGTTCGAATGAATTAGAATGGATTGTACGAATGAATTAGAATGGATCGTACGAATGAATTAGAATAGATCGTGCGAATGAATTAGAATGGATCGTCTGAATGAATTAGAATGAATCATACGAATGAATTAGAATGGATCGTATGAATGAATTAGAATGGATTGTGCGATTGAATTAAAATAGATCGTATGAATAAATTAGAATGGATACATTCGTGTGAATGAATTAGAAAGGATCATACGAATGAATTAGAATGAATCGTACGAATGCATTAGAATGGATCGTACGAGTGAATTAGAATGGATACATTCATGCAAATGAATTAGAATAGATCTTACGAATGAATTAGAATGGATCGTATGGATGAATTAGAATGGATACATTCGTGCGAATGAATTAGAATGGACCGTTCGAGTGAATTAGAATGGATCGTACGAATGAATTAGAATGGATACATTCCTGTGAATGAATTAGAATAGATCGTACAAATATATTAGAATGGATACATTCGTGCGAATGAATTAGAATGGATCGTACGAATAAATTAGAATAGATCTTACGAATGAATTAGAATGGATCGTGCGATTGAATTAGAATGGATACATTCGTGCGAATGAATTAGAATGGATCCTACGAATGAATTAGAATGGATCGTACAAATGAATTAGAATGGATCGTACGAATAAATTAGAATGGATCGTGCGATTGAATTAGAATGGATCATACGAATGAATTAGAATGGATCATGTGAATAAATTAGAATGGATCGTACGAATGAATTAGAATGGATACATTCGTATGAATAAATTAGAATGGATCGTACGAATGATTTAGAATGGATCGTACGAATGAATTAGAATGGATACATTCATGCGAATGAATTAGAATGGATCGTCTGAATGAATTAGAATGAATCATACGAATGAATTAGAATGGATAGTATGAATGAATTAGAATGGATCGTATGAATGAATTAGAATGGATCGTGCGATTGATTTAGAATGGATCTTACAAATAAATTAGAATGGATACATTCGTGCGAATAAATTAGAATGGATCGTACAAATGAATTAGAATGAATCGTACGACCGAATTAGAATGGATCGTACGAGTGAATTAGAATTGATCGTATGAATGAATTAGAATGGATACATTCGTGCGAATGAATTAGAATGGATCGTACGAATGAATTAGAATGGATCGTGCGAGTGAATTAGAATGGATCGTACAAATGAATTAGAATGGATCGTACGAATTAATTAGAATGGATCGTGCGAATGAATTAGATTGAATCGTACGAATGAATTAGAATGGATCGTAAGAATGAATTATAATGGTTCATACGAATGAATTAGAATGGATACATTCATGCGAATGAATTAGAATGGATCGTACGAATGATTTAGAATGGATCGTGTGAGTGAATTAGAATGGATCGTATGAATGAATTAGAAGTGATCGTTCAAATGAATTAGAATGGATCGTGCAAGTGAATTAGAATGGATCGTCTGAATGAATTACGCACATTCCATTCTAATTCATTTGCACGATCCATTCTAATTCATTTGTACGATCCATTCTAATTCATTCGTACGATCATTCTAATTTATTCGTACGATCCATTCTAATTCATTCGTACGATCCATTCTAATTCATTCGTACGATTGATTCTAATTCATTTGCGCGATCAATTCTAATTAATTCGTATGATCTATTCTAATTCATTTGTACTATCCATTCTAACTCATTCGCACATTCTATTCTAATTCAGTCGCACGATATATTTTAATTCATTTGTACGATCTATTCTAATTCATTCGCACGAATGTATCCATTCTAATTCATTCGTACGATCCATTCTAATTCATTCATATGAATATATCCATTCTAATTCATTCGTACAATCCATTCTATTTCATTCGTACGATCCATTCTAATTCATTCGTACGATTGAATTAGAATGGATATATTCGTGCGAATGAATTAGAATGGATCATACTAATGAATAAGAATGGATCGTACGAATGATTTAGAATGGATCGTTCGAATGAATTAGAATGAATCGTATAAAAGAATTGGAATGGCTACTTTCGTGAGAAAAATGTACCCATTCTAATTCATTCGTATGATCCATTCTAATTCAATCGGACGATCTATTCTAATTCATTCGTATGATCCATTCTAATTCATTCGTACGATCCATTCTAATTCATTCTTATGATTCATTCTAATTCATTCAGATGATCCATTCTAATTCATTCGCACGATCTATTCTAATTCATTCGTTCGATCCATTCTAATTCATTCGTACAATCCATTCTAATTCATTCGAACGATCCATTATAATTCATTCGCACGATCCATTCTAATTCATTCGTATGATCCAATATAATTCATTCGTACGATCCATTCTAATTCATTCGCACGAATTCGTATGATCCATTTTGATTCATTCGGATGATCCTTTCTAATTCATTAGAACGATCCATTCTAATTCATTCGTACGATCCAGTCTAATTCATTACTATGATCCATTCTTATTCAATCGCACGAATATATCCATTCAAGCACATTCGTACGATCCATCCTAATTCATTCATACGATCCATTCTAATTCATTCGTACGATCTATTCTAATTCATTCGAACGATCTATTCTAATTCATTTGTACTATCCATTCTAACTCATTCCCACATTCCATTCTAATTCATTCGCACGATCCATTCTATTTCATTTGTACGATCCATTCTAATTCATTCGTACAATCCATTCTAATTCATTAGTAGAATCCATTCTAATTCATTCGAACGATCCATTCTAATTCAGTCGTACAGTCCATTCTAATTCATTTGTACTATCCATTCTAACTCATTCCCACATTCCATTCTAATTCATTCGTACGATCCATTCTAATTCATTCGCATGAATGTTTCCATTCTAATTCATTCGCACGATCCATTCTAATTCATTCATACGATCCATTCTAATTCATTCATATGATTCATTCTAATTCATTCAGACGATCCATTCTAATTCATTCATACGATCCATTCTAATTCATTCGTACGATCCATTCTATTTTATTCGTACGATCCATTCTAATTCATTCGTACGATCCATTCAAATTCATTCGCACGATCCATTCTAATTCATTCATACAAGCCATCAAATTCATTCGTACGATCCATTCTAATTCATTCAAACGATCCATTCTAATTCATTCGTACGATCCATTCTAATGCATTCGCACATTCCATTCTAATTCATTCATACGATCCATTCTAATTCATTCGAACGATCCTTTCTAATTCATTTGTACGATCCATTCTAATTTATTCACACGATCCATTCTAATTCATTCGTACAATCCATTCTAATGCATTCGTACGATCCATTCTAATTCAATCGTACGATCCATTCTAATTCATTTACACGAATGTTTCCATTCTAATTTATTCGTACGATCCATTCTAATTAATTCGCACGATCCATTCTAATTCATTCGCACGATCGGTTCTAATTCATTCGCACGATCCATTTTAATTCATTTGTACTATCCATTCTAACTCATTCGCACATTCCATTCTAATTCATTCGCACGATCCATTCTAATTCATTCGTACGATCAATTCTAATTTATTCGAATGATCCATTCTAATTCATTCGAACGATCCATTCTAATTCATTCATACGATCCATTCTAAATCATACGCACATTCTATTCTAATTCATTCGTACGATCCATTCTAATTCATTCGTACGATCCATTCTAATACATTCGTACGATCCATTCTAATTCATTCGTATGATCCATTCTAATTCACTCACAAGAATGTATCTATTCTAATTTATTCGTACGATCTATTCTAATTCGTTCGCACGATCCATTCTAATTCATTCATACGATCCATTTTCTAATTCATTCGTATGATTCATTCTAATTCATTCAGATGATCTATTCTAATTCATTCGCACGATCTATTCTAATTCATTCGTACGATCCATTCTAATTCATTCGCATAAATGTATCTATTCTAATTCATTCGTATGATCCACTCTAATTCATTCGTACGATCCATTCTAATTCATTCGTACGATCCATTCTAATTCATTCGCACGAATGTATCTATTCTAATTCATTCGTACGATTCATTCTAATTCATTCAAACGATCCATTCTAATTCATTCATACGATCCATTCTAATTCATTCGCACGATCCATTCTAATTCATTCGTACGATCCATTCTAATGCATTCGTACGATCCATTCTAATTCATTCGTACGATCCATTCACGATCCATTCTAATTCATTCATACGATCCATTCTAATTCATTCGTATGATTCATTCTAATTCGTTCAGACGATCCATTCTAATTCATTCGCATGATCTATTCTAATTCATTCGTACGATCCTTTCTAATTCATTCGCACGAATGTATCCATTCTAATTCATTCGTATGATCGACTCTAATTCATTCGTACGATCTGTTCTAATTCATTCGTACGATCCGTTCTAATTCACTCGGACGATCCATTCTAATTCATTCGCACGATCCATTCTAATTCATTCGTACGATCCATTCTAATGCATTCGTACGATCCATTCTAATTCATTCGTACGATCCATTCTAATTCATTCACACAAATGTATCCATTCTAATTTATTCGTATGATCCATTCTAATTTATTCGCACGATCCATTCTAATTCATTCGCACGATCTATTCTAATTCATTCGCACGATCCATTCTAATTCATTTGTACTATCCATCCTAACTCATTCGCACATTCCATTCTAATTCATTCGCACGATCCATTCTAATTCATTCGTACGATCCATTCTAATTCATTCGCAAGATCCATTCTAATTTATTCGTACAATCCATTCTAATTCATTCGCAGGATCCATTCTAATTCATTCGTACGATCAATTCGAATGCATTGATACAATCCATTCTAATTCATTCGTACGATCCATTCTAATTCATTCACACGAATGTATATATTCTAATTTATTCGTACGATCCATTCTAATTCATTCGCACGATTCATTCTAATTCATTCATACGATCAATTCTAATTCATTCATATGATTCATTCTAATTCATTCAGATAATCCATTCTAATTCATTCACACAATCTATTCTAATTCATTCGTACGATCCATTCTAATTCATTCGCACGAATGTATCCATTCTAATTCATTCGTATGATCCACTCTAATTCATTCATACGATCCATTCTAATTCATTCGTACGATCCATTCTAATTCATTCGCACGAATGTATCCATTCTACTTTATTTGCATGATCCATTCTAATTCATTCGAAAGATCCATTCTAATTCATTCGTACGATCCATTCTAATTCATTTGCACGATCCATTCTAATTCATTCGTACGATCCATTCTAATGCATCCGTACGATCCATTTTAATTCATTCGTACGATCCATTCTAATTCATTCATACGAATGTATCCATTCTAATTTATTCGTACGATCCATTCTAATTCATTCGCACGATCCATTCTAATTCATTCATACGATCCATTCTAATTCATTCGTATGATTCATTTTAATTCATTCAGACGATCCATTCTAATTCATTCGCACGATCTATTCTAATTCATTCGTACGATCCTTTCTAATTCATTCGCACGAATGTATCCATTCTAATTCATTCGTATGATCCATTCTAATTGATTCACACGAATGAATCCATTCTAGTTCATTCGTACGATCCATTCTAATTCATTCGCATGGATGTATCCATTCTAATGCATTCGTATAATCCATTCTAATTCATTCGCACGAATGTATCCATTCTAATTCATTCGCACGATCCATTCTAATTCATTCGTACGATCCATTCTAATTCATTCGCACATTCCATTCTAATTCATTCGAACGATCCATTCTAATTCATTCGTACGATCCATTCTAATTCATTCGCACGAATGTATCCATTCTAATTCATTCGTACGAATGAATTAGAATAGATCGTACGAATGAAATAGAATGGATTGTACGAATGAATTAGAATGGATACATCCATGCAAATGAATTTGAATGGATCATACGAATGAATTAGAATGGATCGTGCAAATGAATTAGAACGGATACATTCGTGTGAATGAATTAGAATGGATCGTACGAATGAATTAGAGTGGATCATACGAATGAATTAGAATGGATCATATGAATGAATTAGAATGGATCGTACGAATGAATTAGAAGGGATACATTCGTACGAATAAATTAGAATGGATCGTACGAAAGAATTAGAATGGATACATTCCTACGAATGAATTAGTACGATCCATTCTAATTCATTCGCACGAATGTATCCATTCTAATTCATTCGTACGAATGAATTAGAATGGATCGTACGAATGAAATAGATTGGATTGTACGAATGAATTAGAATGGATACACCCATGCAAATAAATTTGAATGCATCATACGAATGAATTAGAATGGATCGTGCGAATGAATTAGAATGGATACATTCGTGCGAATGAATTAGAATGGATCGTATGAATGAATTAGAATGGATACATTCATGCGAACGAATTAGAATGGATCCATCTATGCAAATGAATTTGAATGGATCGTACGAATGAATTAGAATAAATCGTGCGAATGAATTAGAATGGATACATCCATGCGAATGAATTAGAATGGATCGTACGAATGAATTAGAATGGATCGTACGAATGAATTAGAATAGATCGTGCGATTGAATTAGAATGGATCATACGAATGAATTAGAATGGATCGTGTGAATGAATTAGAATGGATCGTACGAATGAATTAGAATGGATCGTCCGAATGAATTAGAATGGATCGTACGAATGAATTAGAATAGATCGTGCGATTGAATTAGAATGGATCATACGAATGAATTAGAATGGATCGTGTGAATGAATTAGAATGGATTGTACGAATGAATTAGAATGGATCGTCCGAATGAATTAGAATGGATCGTATGAATGAATTAGAATGGATACATTCATGCGAACGAATTAGAATGGATCCATCTATGCAAATGAATTTGAATGGATCGTACGAATGAATTAGAATAAATCGTGCGAATGAATTAGAATGGATACATCCATGCGAATGAATTAGAATGGATCGTACGAATGAATTGGAATGGATCGTACGAATGAATTAGAATAGATCGTGCGATTGAATTAGAATGGATCATACGAATGAATTAGAATGGATCGTGTGAATGAATTAGAATGGATCGTACGAATGAATTAGAATGGATACATTCGTGCGAATGAATTAGAATGGATCATACGAATGAATTAGAATAGATTGTACGAATGAATTAGAATGGATACATTCGTGCGAATGAATTAGAATGGATCGTACGAATGAAATAGAATGGATTGTACGAATGAATTAGAATGGATCGTTCGAATGAATTAGAATGGATTGTATGAATGAATTATAATAGATCGTACGAATGAATTAGAATAGATCTTGCGAATGAATTAGAATGGATCGTCTGAATGAATTAGAATGAATCATACGAATGAATTAGAATGGATCGTATGAATGAATTAGAATGGATTGGGCGAATGAATTAGAATGGATCTTACGAATGAATTAGAATGGATCGTATGAATGAATTAGAATGGGTCGAACGAATGAATTAGAATGGATCGTGCGAATGAATTAGAATGGATTGTGTGAATGAATTAGAATGGATCGTACGAATGCATTAGAATGGATCGAACGAACGAATTAGAATGGATACATTTGTGCGAATGAATGAGAATAGATTTTACGAATGAATTAGAATGTATCGTATGAATGAATTAGAATGGATCGAACGAATAAATTAGAATGGATCATACGAATGAATTAGAATAGATCGTACGAATGAATTAGAATGAATCGTGCGAATGAATTAGAATGGATCGTACGAATGAATTTGAATGGAATGTGCGAATGAGTTAGAATGGATAGTACAAATGAATTAGAATGGATTTTGTACGAATGAATTAGAATGGATTTTGTACGAATGAATTAGAATGGATCGTGCGAATGAATTAGAATGAATCATACGAATGAATTAGAATGGATCATATGAATGAATTAGAATGGAATGTGCGAATGAATTAGAATGGATCGTACGAATGTATTAGAATGGATCATTCGAATGAATTAGAATGGATCGTTCGAATGAATTAGAATGGATCGTACAAATGAATTAGAATGGAATGTGCGAATGAATTAGAATGGATCGTACGAACGAATTAGAATGGATCGTTCGAATGAATTAGAATGGATCGTTCGAATGAATTAGAATGGAATGTGCGAATTGATCATGCGAATTAATTACAATGGATCATATGAATGAATTAGAATGGATCGTGTGAATGAATTATAATGGAACGTACAAAAGAATTAGAATGGATACATTCGTGCGAATGAATTAGAATGGATCGTACGAATGTATTAGAATGGATCATTCGAATGAATTAGAATGGATCGTACGAATGAATTAGAATGGAATGTGCGAATGAATTAGAATGGACCTTACGAATGAATTAGAATGGATCGTGCGAAAGAATTAGAATGGATCGTTCGAATGAATTAGAATAGATCGTACGAATGAATTAGAATGGATCGTGCGAATGAATTAGAATGGATCGTACGAGCGAATTAGAATGGAATGTGCGAATGAATTAGAATGGATCGTACGAATGAATTAGAATGGATCGTTCGAATGAAATAGAATGGATCGTACAAATGAATTAGAATGGAATGTGCGAATGAATTAGACTGGATCGTACGAATGAATTAGAATGGATCGTTCAAATAAATTAGAATGGATCGCACGAATGAATTAGAATGGAATGTGCGAATGAATTAGAATGGATCGTCTGAATGAATTAGAATGAATCATACGAATGAATTAGAATGGATCGTATGAATCAATTAGAATAGATCGTCCGAGTGAATTAGAATGGATCGTACGAATGAATTAGAATGGATACATTCGTGCGAATGAATTAGAATGGATCGTACATATGAATTAGAATGGATACATTCGTGCGAATGAATTAGAATGGATCGTACGAATGAATTAGAATCGATCGTGTGAATGAATTAGAATGGATCGTCTGAATTAATTAGAATGAATCATACGAATGAATTAGAATTAATTGTATGAATGAATTAGAATGGATCGTGCGAATAAATTAGAATGGATACATTCGTGCGAATGAATTAGAATGGATCGTACAAATGAATTAGAATGGATTGTACGAATGAATTAGAATGAATAATAAGAATGAATTAGAATGGATCGTACGAATGAATTAGAATGGATCATGCGAATGAATTAGAATGGAAAGTACGAATGAATTAGAATGGATCGTACGAATGAATTAGAATAGATCGTACGAATGAATTAGAATGATCGTACGAATGAATTAGAATAGATACATTCGTGCGAATGAATTAGAATGGATCGTACGAATGAATTAGAATGGAATGTGCGAATGAATTAGAATGGATCGTACGAATGAATTAGAATGGATCGTTCGAATGAATTAAATTGAATCGTTCGAATGAATTAGAATGGATCGTACGAATAAATTAGTATGGATACATTCGTGTGAATGAATTAGAATGGATCGTACGAATGAATTAGAATGGATCGTACGAATGAATTAGAATAAATCGTGCGAATGAATTAGAATGGATCGTCTGAATGAATTAGAATGAATCATACGAATGAATTAGAATGGATCTTATGAATGAATTAGAATGGAATGTGCGAATAAATTAGAATGGATCGTCTGAATGAATTAGAATTAATCATACGAATAAATTAGAATGGATCGTAAGAATGAATTAGAATGGATCGCACGAATGAATTAGAATGGATCGTTCGAATGAATTAGAATGGATCGTATGAATGAATTAGAATGGATCGTACAAATGAATTAGAATAGATCGTGCGAATGAATTAGAATGGATCGTCTGAATGAATTAAAATGAATCATATGAATGAATTAGAATGGATCGTATGAATGAATTAGATTGGAATGTGCGAATGAATTAGAATGGATCGTGCGAATGAATTAGAATGGATCGTGTGAATGAATTAGAATGGATCGTATGAATGATTTAGAATGGATCGTGCGAGTGAATTATAATGGATCGTACTATTGAATTAGAATGGATCGTTCGAATGAATTAGAATGGATCGTGCGAGTGAATTAGAATGGATCGTACGCATGAATTAGAATAGATCATGCGAATGAATTAGAATGGATCGTGCGAATGAATTAGAATGGATACATTCGTGCGAATGAATTAGAATGGATCGTACGAATGAATTAGAATGGATACATCGATGCGAATGAATTAGAATGGATCGTACGAATGAACTAGAATGGATACATTTGTTCGAATGAATTAGAATGGATCGTACGAATGAATTAGAATGGATCATACGAAAGAATTAGAATGGATACATTCGTGCGAATGAATTAGACTAGATCGTACGAATGAATTAGAATGGATCGTCCGAGTGAATTAGAATGGATCGCATGAATGAACTTGAATGGATACATTCGTGCGACTGAATTAGAATAGATCGTACGAATGAATTAGAATGGATCGTGCAAATGAATTAGAATGGAGACATTCATGCGAATGAATTAGAATGGATCGTACGAATGAATTAGAATGGATTTTGCGAGTAAATTAGAATTGATCGTACGAATGAATTAGAATAGATCGTGCGAATGAATTAGAATGGATCGTTTGAATGAATTAGAATGAATCATACGATTGAATTAGAATTAATTGTATGAATGAATTAGAATGGATCGTGCGAATGAATTAGAATTGATACATTCGTGCTAATAAATTAGAATGGATCTTACGAATGAATTAGAATGAATCGTACGAATGAATTAGAAAAGATTGTACGAATGAATTCGAATAGATACATTCATGCGAATGAATTAGAATGGATCATACGAATGAATTAGAATGGATCGTCCGAGTGAATTAGAATAGATCGTACGAATGAATTAGAATGGATACATTCGTGCGAATAAATTAGAATGCATCTTACTAATGAATTAGAATGGATACATTCGTGCGAATGAATTAGAATGGATTGAATTAGAATGGATCGTACGAATGAATTAGAATGGATAATGTGAATGAATTTGAACATTCTAATTCATTCGTATGATCCATTCTAATTCAATCGCACGATCCATTCTAATGCATTCGTACGATCCATTCTAATTCATTCGTACGATCCATTCTAATTCATTCACACGAACGTATCCATTCTAATTTATTCGTACAATCCATTCTAATTCATTCGTATGATCCATTCTAATTCATTCGCACATTCCATTCTACTTCATTCGAACGATCCATTCTAATTCATTCGTATGATCCTTTCTAATTCATTCGCACGAATGTATCCATTCTAATTCATTCGTACGAATGAATTAGAATGGATCGTATGAATGAAATAGATCGGATTGTATGAATGAATTAGAATGGATACTTTCATGCAAATGAATTTGAATGGATCATACGAATGAATTTGAATGGATCGTGCAAATAAATTTGAATGGATACATTCGTGCGAATGAATTAGAATGGATCGTACGAATGAATTAGAGTGGGTCGTATGAATGAATTAGAATAGATCATATGAATGAATTAGAATGGATCGTACGAATGAATTACAATGGATCGTACAATGAATTAGAATGGATACATTCGTACGAATGAATTAGAATGGTTCATGCGAGTGAATTAGAATGGATCGTACAAATATATTAGAGTGGATACATTCGTGCGAATGAATTAGAATGGATCGTTCGAATGAATTAGAATGGATTGTACGAATGAATTAGAATGGATCATACGAATGAACTTGAATGGATACATTCGTGCGACTGAATTAGAATAGATCGTACGAATGAATTTGAATGGATCGTGCGAAAGAATTAGAATGGATCATACGAATGAATTAGAATGGATCATGTGAATGAATAAGAATGGATCGTTCGAATGAATTAGAATGGATCATGCGAACGAATTAGAATGGATCGTTCGAATGAATTAGAATGGATCGTGTGAATGAATTAGATTGGATACATTCGTGCGAATGAATTAGAATGGGTCGTACGAATAAATTTGAATGGATCATACGAATGAATTAGAATGGATCGTATGAATGAATTAGAATGGATCGCATGAATGAATTAGAATAGATTGTGCGAATGAATTAGAATGGATCGTCTGAATGAAATAGAATGAATCATACAAATGAATTATAATGGATCGTATGAATGAATTAGAATAGATCGTGCGAATGAATTAGTATGGATCTTACGAATGAATTAGAATGGATCGTATGAATGAATTAGAATGGGTCGAACGAATGAAATAGAATGGATCATGCGAATGAATTAGAATGCATCGTGTGAATGAATTAGAATGGATCATACGAATGAATTAGAATGGATCGTACAAATGCATTAGAATGGATCGTATGAATGAATTAGAATGGATACATTTGTGCGAATGAATGAGAATTGATTTTACGAATGAATTAGAATGGTTTGTATGAATGAATTAGAATGGATCGAACGAATGAATTAGAATGGATCGTATGAGTGAATTAGAATGGATCGTACGAATGAATTAGAATGGATCATGCGAATGAATTAGAATGGATCATACGAATGAATTAGAATAGATCGTACGAATGAATTAGAATGGATCGTGCGAATGCATTAGAATGGATCGTACGAAAGAATTAGAATGGATCGTGCGAATGAATTAGAATGGATACATTCATGCGAATGAATTAGATTGATTCGTGAGAATGATTTAGAATGGATCATACGAATGAATTAGAATGGATCATACGAATGAATTAGACTGGATCGTACGAATGAATTAGAATGGATCATCCAAGTGAATTTGAATGGATCGTATGAATGAACTTGAATGGATACATTCGTGCGACTGAAGTAGAATAGGTCGTACGAATGAATTAGAATAGATCGTACAAATGAATTAGAATGGAATGTGCGAATGAATTAGAATGGATCGTACAAATGAATTAGAATGGATCGTACGAATGAATTAGAATTGATCGTACAAATAAATTAGAATGGATCGTACGAATGAATTAGAATGGATACATTCGTGCGAATGAATTAGTACGATCCATTGTAATTCATTCGTACGATCCATTCTAATTCATTCGCACGATCCATTCTAATTCATTCGCACGATCTATTCTAATTCATTCGTACTATCCATTCTAATTCATTCATATGATCCATTCTAATTCATTCGTACGATCCATTCTAATTCATTCGTACAATCCATTCTAATTTATTCGTATGATCTATTCTAATTCAGTCGCACGAATGTATCCATTCAAGTTCATTCGTACGATCCATTCTATTTTACTCGGACGATCAATTCTAATTCATTCGCACGATCCAGTCTAATTCATTCGCACGAATGTATCCATTCTAATTCATTCGTATGATCCATTCTAATTCATTCGCACGAATGTATCCATTCTAGTTCATTCGTACGATCCATTCTAATTCATTCGCACGAATCTATCCATTCTAATTGATTTGCACGATCCATTCTAATTCATTCGTACGATCTATTCTAATTCAGCCGGACGAATGTATCCATTCAAGTTCATTCGTATTCAGTCACACGAATGTAGCCATTCAAGTTCATTCGCACAATCCATTCTAATTCATTCGCATGATCCATTCTAATTCATTCGTACGATCCATTCTAATTCATTCGTACGATCCATTCTAATTCATTCGCACGATCCATTCTAATTCATTCGCAAGATCCATTCTAATTCATTCATAGTATCCATTCTAATTCATTCGCATGATCTATTCTAATTCATTTGTACGATCTATTCTAATTCAGTAACACGAATGTATCTATTCAAGTTCATTCATACGATCCATTCTAATTCACTTGGATGATCCATTCTATTTCATTCGTACGATCCATTCTAATTCATTCGCACGAATATATCCATTCTAATTCATTCGTACGATGCAGTCTAATTCATTCGTATGATCCATTCTTATTCATTCGCACGAATATATCCATTCTAGCTCATTCGTACGATCCATCCTAATTCATTCATACGATCCATTCTAATTCATTCCTACGATCTATTCTAATTCATTCGTACTATCCATTCTAATTCATTCGTAAGATCCATTCTAATTTATTCGCACAATCTATTCTAATTCATTCATACGATCCATTCTAATTCATTCGCACAAATGTATCCACTCTAATTCATTCGTACGATCCGTTCTAATTCATTCGCATGATCCATTCAAATTCATTCGTACGATCCAGTCTAATTCATTCACACGATCCATTCTAATTCATTCATATGATCCATTGTAATTAATTCACACGATCCATTCTAATTCATTCACATGATCCATTGTAATTAATTCACACAATCCATTCTAATTCAATCGCACGAACCATTCTAATTCATTCAAACGGTCCATTCTAATTCATTCGTACAATCCATTCTAATTCATTCGTAAGATCCATTCTAATTCATTCGCATGATCTATTCTAATTCATTTGTACGATCTATTCTAATTCATTCATACGATTCATTCTAATTCATTCGTACGACCCATTCTAATTCATTCGCACGATCCATTCTAATTCATTCGCACGATCCATTCTAATTCATTCGCACGATCAATTTTAATTCATTCGCACGATCCATTCTAATTCATTCGTACGATCCATTCTAATTCATTCGTTTGATCCATTCTAATTCATTCGAACGATCCATTCTAATTTATTCGTACGGTCCATTCTAATTGATTCGTACAATCCATTCTAATTCATTCGGACGATCTATTCTAATTCATTCATACGATCCATTCTAATTCATTCGAACGATCCATTCTAATTCATTCGTACAATCTATTTTAATTCATTCGTACGATCCATTCTAATTCATTTGTACTATCCATTCTAATATTCTAATTCATTCGAACGATCCATTCTAATTCATTCACGATCCATTCAAATTCATTCGTACAATCCATTCAAATTCATTCGTACGATCCATTCTAATTCATTCGTACGATCCATTCTAATTCATTCGTTCGATCAATTCTAATTCATTCGAACGATCCATTCTAATTTATTCGTACGATCCATTCTAATTTATTTGTACGATCCATTCAAATTCATTCGTACGATCCATTCTAATTCATTCGTACGATCCATTCTAATTCATTAGTACGATCCATTCTAAATCATTCGTATGATTCATTCTAATTCATTCAGATGATCAATTCTAATTCATTCATACGATCCATTCAAATTCATTCGTACGATACATTCTAATTCAATCAGACGATCCATTCTAATTCTTTTGTACGATCCATTCTAATTCATTCGTATGATTCATTCTAATTCATTCGTACGATCCATTCTAACTCACGCGCACGATCCATTCTAATTCGTTCATACGATCCATTCTAATTCATTCGTATGATTCATTCTAATTCATTCATATGATTCATTCTAATTCATTCAGACGATCCATTCTAATTCATTCGCACGATCTATTCCAATTCATTCGTACGATCCATTCTAATTCATTTGTACAATCAATTCTAATTCATTCGAACGATCTATTCTAATTCATTCGTATAATCCATTCTAATTCATTCGTACGATCCATTCTAATTCATTCGCACGAATGTATCCATTCTAATTCATTCGCACGATCCATTCTAATTCATTTGCATGATCCAGTCTAATTCATTTGTATGATTCATTCGAATTCATTCAGAGGATCCATTCTAATTCATTCACACGATCTATTCTAATTCATTCGTACGATCCATTCTAATTCACTCACACGATCCATTCTAATTCATTCATACGATCCATTCTAATTCATTCGCACGAATGTATCCATTCTAATTCATTCGCACAATCCATTCTAATTCATTCGCATGATCCATTCTAATTCATTCACATGATCCATTCTAATTCATTCAGATGATCCATTCTAATTCATTCACACGATCTATTCTAATTCATTCGTACGATCCATTCTAATTCACTCGCACAATCCATTCTAATTCATTCGTATGATCCATTCTAATTCATTCTCACGAATGTATCTATTCTAATTCATTCGTACGATCCATTCTAATTCACTCGCATGATCCATTCTAATTCATTCGTACGATCCATTCTAATTTATTCGCACGAATGTATCCATTCTAATTCATTCGCACGATCCATTCTAATTCACTCGCACGATCTATTCTAATTCATTCACATGATCCATTCTATTTCATTCGTACGATCCTTTCTAATTCATTCATATGATCCATTCTAAGTCATTCGTACGATCCTGTGTAATACATTCGCACGTATGTATCCATTCTAATTCTTTTGCATGATCCATTCTAATTCATTCACACGATCCATTCTAATTCATTCATATGATCCATTTTAATTCATTCGTACGATCCATTCTAATTCATTCGCATGATCCATTCTAATTCATTCGTACGATCCATTCATACGATCAATTCTATTACATTCGTGCGATCCATTCTAATTCATTCGGACGATCCATTCTAATTTATTCGAACGATCCATTCTAATTCATTCGTACAATCTATTCTAATTTTTTCATATGATCCATTCTAATTCATTCGCATGATCCATTCTAATTCATTCATACGATCCATTCTAAATCATTCGTACGATCCATTCTAATTCACTCAGACGATCCATTCTAATTCATTCGTACGATCCATTCTAATTTACTCGCACGATCCATTCTAATTCATTCATACGATCCATTCTAATTCATTCGTATGATCCATTCTAATTCATTCGAACGATCCATTCTAATTTATTCGTACGATCCATTCTAATTCATTCGGACAATCCATTCTAATTCATTCGTACGATTCGTTCTAATTCATTTCTACGATAAATTCTAATTCATTCGAACGATCCATTCTAATTCATTCGCATGATCCATTCTAATTCATTCCTATGATTCATTCTAATTCATTCATACGATACATTCTAATTTATTCGTACGATCCATTCTAATTCATTCACACAATCCATTCTAATTCATTCATACGATCCATTCTAATTCATTCGAACGATCCATTCTAATTCATTCATACGATCTATTCTAATTCATTCGTACGATTCATTCTAATTAACTCGGACGATCTATTCTAATTCATTCATACGATCCATTCTAATTCATTCGCACGATCCATTCTAATTCATTCATACGATCTATTCTAATTCATTCGTATGATCCATTCTAATTCATTCGAACATCCATTCTAATTCATTCGCATGAATGTATCCATTCTAAGTCATTCGTACTATCCATTCTAAATCATTCGTACAATCCATTCTAATTCATTCACACGAATGTATCCATTCTAATTTATTAGTACGATCCATTCTAATTCATTCGGACGATCCATTCTAATTCATTCGTAGGATCCATTCTAAGTCATTCGTACGATCCATTCTAATTCATTCGAATGATCCATTCTAATTTATGCGTACGATCCATTCTACGTCATTCGTACAATCTATTCTAATTCATTCATACGATCCATTCTAATTCATTCGTACTATCTATTCTAATTCATTCGAACAATCCATTCTAATTCATTTGCACGATCCATTCTAATTCATTCATATGATCCATTCTGATTCATTCATATGATCCTTTCTAATTAATTCAGACGATCCATTCTAATTTATTCGTACGATCCATTCTAATTCATTCGTATAATCTATTCTAATTCATTCGCACGATCCATTCTAATTCATTCATATGATTCATTCTAATTCATTAATACGATCCATTCTAATTCATTCGTACGATCCATTCTTATTCATTCGTACGATCCATTCTGATTCATTAGTATGATCCTTTCTAATTCATTCAGACGATCCAACCTAATTCATTCAGACGATACATTCTAAATCATTCGTACGATCCATTCTAATTCATTCGCATGATCCATTCTAATTTATTCATACGATCCATTCTATTTCATTCGTACGATCCATTCTATTTCATTCGTACGATCCATTCTAATTCATTCGTATGATCCATTCAAATTCATTTGCGTGGATGTATCCATTCTAATTCATTCGCACGATCCATTCTAATTCATTCGCACGATCCATTCTAATTCATTCGTACAATCTATTCTAATTCATTTATACGATCCATTCTAATTCATTTATCCATTCCAAGTTATTCGTACAATCCATTCTAAATCATTCGTACGATACATTCTAATTCATTCGTACGATACATTCTAATTCATTCGCACGACCCATCCTAATTCATTTGAACGATCCATTCTAATTCATTCGAACAATCTATTCTAGTTCATTCTTATGATCCATTCTAATTCATTCGTATGATCCATTCTAATTCATTCGTACGAATGTATCCATTCTAATTCATTCGTACGATCCATTCTAATTCATTCGTATGATCCCTTCTAATTCATTCGCACGAATGTATCCATTCTAATTCATTCGTACAAATGAATTAGAATAGATCGTACGAATGAATTAGAATGGATCGTGTGAATGAATTAGAATGGATCGAGCGAATGAATTATAATGGATCGTACGAATGAATTAGAAAGGATACATCCATGCAAATAAATTAGAATGGATCGTAGGAATGAATTAGAATGGATCGTACGAATGAATTAGAATGGATACATCCATGCAAATGAATTAGAATGGATCGTAGGAATGAATTAGAATGGATCGTATGAATGAATTAGAATGGATCATGCGAATGAATTAGAATGGATCGTACGAATGAATTTGATTCGCACAATCAATTCTAATTCATTTGCACAATCCATTCTAATTCATTCGCAAGATCCATTCTAATTCATTCGTAAGATCCATTCTAATTCATTCGCACGATATATTCTAATTCATTCGTATGATTAATTCTAATTCATTCGTACGATCCATTCTAATTCATTCGCACGAATGTATCCTTTCTAATTCAATCGCACGATCCATTCTAATTCATTCACACGATCCATTCTAATTCATTCGTACGATCCATTCTAATTCAATCGCACGATCCATTCTAATTCATTCACACGATCCATTCTAAATCATTCGTACGATCCATTCTAATTCATTCGTACGATCCATTCTATTTCATTCGCACGATCCATTCTAATTCATTCACATGATCCATTCTAATTCATTCGAACGATCCATTCTAATTCATTCGTACGATCCATTCTAATTCATTTGTACGACCCATTCTAATTCATTCGTACGATCCATTCTAATTCATTCGCACGATCCATTCTAATTCGTTCGCACGATCCATTCTAATTCATTTGCACGATCCATTCTAATTCATTCGAACGATCCATTCTAATTTATTCGTACGATCCATTCTAATTCATTCGGACGATCCATTCTAATTCATTCGCACGAATGTATCCATTCAAATTTATTCGTACGATCCATTCTAATTCACTCGGACGATCCATTCTAATTCATTCGTACGATCCAGTCTAATTCACTCGCACGAATGTATCCAATCTAATTCAATCGTATGATCCATTCTAATTCATTCGTACGATCCATTCTAATTCATTCGTACAATCCATTCTAATTCATTTGTATGATTCATTCTAATTCAATCGAACGATCCATTCTAATTCATTTGTATGATCCATTCTAATTTATTCGAACGATCTATTCTAATTTATTCGTACGATCCATTCTAATTCATTCGCACGATTTATTCTAATTCATTCGCACGAATATATCCATTCTAATTCATTCGTACGATCCATTCTATTTCACTCGGACGATCCATTCTAATTCATTCGTACGATCTAGTCAAATTCATTCGCACGAATGTATCTATTCTAATTCATTCGTAAGATCTATTCTAATTCAATCGCACGATCCATTCTAACTCATTCGGACGATCCATTCTAATTCATTCGTATAATCTATTCTAATTCATTCGTACGATCCATTCTCATTCATTCGCACGATCCATTCTAATTCATTCGCATGATCAATTCTAATTCATTCGTACGATCCATTCTAAATCATTCGTATGATCCATTCTAATTCATTCGAACGATCCATTCTAATTTATTCGTACGTTCCATTCTAATTTATTCGTACTATCCATTCTAATTCATTCGAACGATCCATTCTAATTCATTCGTACGATCCATTCTAATTCATTCGTACAATCCATTCGAATTTATTCATACGATCCATTCTAATTCATTCACGATCAATTCTAATTCATTCATATGATCCATTCTATTTTATTCATATGATTCATTCTAATGCATTCGCACGATCCATTCTAATTCATTCGTACGATCCATTCTAATTCATTCATACGATCCATTCTAATTCATTCGAACGAATGTATCCATTTTAATTTATTCGCACGATCCATTCTAATTCATTCGAACGATCCATTCTAATTCATTCGTATGATCCATTCTAATTCATTCGCACATTCCATTCTAATTCATTCGCACGATCCATTTTAATTCTTTCATACGATCCATTCTAATTCATTCGTAAGATCCATTCTAATTCATTCGCACGATCTATTCTAATTTATTCGTACGATCCATTCTAATTCATTCATACGATCCATTCTAATTCATTCGTACGATCCATTCTAATTCATTCGAACGAACCATTCTAATTTATTCGAACGATCCATTCTAAGTTATTCGTACGATCCATTCTAATTCATTCGCACGATCCATTCTAATTCATTCATACGATCTATTCTAATTCATTCGTACTATCCATTCCAATTCATTCGAACGATCCATTCTAATTCAATCGCACGATCCATTCTAAATCATTCACACAATCCATTCTAATTCATTTGTTCGACACATTCTAATTCATTCGTACGATCCATTCTAATTCAATCGTAAGATCCATTCTAATTCATTCGAACGATCGATTCTAATTCATTCGCATGATCCATTCTAATTCATTCGTATGATCCATTCTAATTCATAAGTATGATTCATTCTAATACATTCAGACGATCCATTCTAATTCATTCAAACTCATTCGTACGATCCATTCTAATTCATTCGTACGATCCATTCTAATTCATTCATAGGATCAGTATAATTCATTCGTATGAACCATTCTAATTTATTCGTACGATCCATTCTAATTCATTCACACGATCCATTCTAATTCATTCGTACGATCCATTCTAATTCATTCGAACGATCTATTCATATTCATTCATACGATCCATTCTAATTCTTTCGTACGATCCATTCTAATTCATTCGTATGATCCATTCTAATTCATTCGAACGATCCATTCTAATTCATTCGCACGATCCATTCTAATTCATTCACACGATCCATTCTAATTCATTCATGTGATCCATTGTAATTAATTCGCACGATCCATTCTAATTCATTCATATGATCCATTCAAGTTCATTCGTACGATCCATTCTAATTCACTTGGACGATCCATTCTAATTCATTCGTACGATCCAGTCAAATTCATTCGTATGATCCATTCTGATTCATTCGTATGATCCTTTCTAGTTCATTCATACGATCCATTCTAATTCATTCAGATGATCCATTCTAATTCATTCGCACGTATTCTAATTCATTCGTATGATCCATTCTAATTCATTCGTACGATCTATCCTAATTCATTCGTACGATCAATTCTAATTCATTCGCACGAATGTATCCATTCTAATTCAATCGCATGATCCATTCTAATTCATTCACACGATCCATTCTAATTCATTCGTACGATTCATTCTAATTCATTCGTAAGATCCATTCTAATTCATTCAAACGATCCATTCTAATTCATTCAAACGATCCATTCTAATTCATTCGTACGATCCATTCTAATTCATTCGTACGATCCATTCTAATTCATTCACACGATCCATTCTAATTCATTCAAACGATCCATTCTAATTCATTCAAACGATCCATTCTAATTCATTCGTACGATCCATTCTAATTCATTCATACGATCCAGTCTAATTCATTCGTACGATCCATTCTAATTCATTCGCACGATCCATTCTAATTCATTCGTACGATCCATTCTAATTCATTCGCACGATCCATTCTAATTCATTCGCACATTCCATTCTAATACATTCGTAAGATCCATTCTAATTCATTCGAACGATCCATTCTAATTCATTCGAACGATCCATTCTAATTCATTCGTACGATCTATTCTAATCCATTCGCTCGATCTATTCTGATTCATTCGTACGATCCAATCTAATTCATTCGTATGTTCCATTCTAATTCATTCGCACGATCCATTCTAATTCATTCGAACGATCCATTCTAATTCATTCATACGATCCATTCTAATTCATTCACACGATCTATTCTAATTCATTCGTACGAACCATTCTAATTCAATCGCACGATCCATTCTAATTTATTTGAACGATCCATTCTAATTCATTCGTACAATCCATTCTAATTCATTCGTACGATCCATTCTAATTCAATCGCACGATCCTTTCTAATTCATTCGATGTATCCATTCTAATTCATTCGTACAATCCATTCTAAATCATTCGAACGATCCATTCTAATTCATTCGTATGATCCATTCTAATTCATTCGTACAATCCATTCTAATTCATTCATATGATCCATTCTAATTCATTCGTACGATCCATTCTAATTTATTCGCACGAATGTAGCCATTCTAGCTCATTCGTATGGTCCATCCTAATTCATTCGTAAGATCCATTCTAATTCATTCATACGATCCATTCTAATTCATTCGCACGATCCATTTTAATTCATTCGTATGATTCATTCTAATTCATTCGTACGATACATTCTAATTCATTCATATGATCCATTCTAAATCATTCGAATGATCCGTTCTAATTCATTTGTACGATCCATTCTAATTCATTCGTACGATCCATTCTAATTCATTCGCATGATCCATTCTAATTCATTCGAACGATCCATTTTAATTCATTCGTACGATCCATTCTAATTAATTCGCTCGATCCATTCTAATTCATTCATGATCCATTCTAATTCATTTGTACGATCTATTCTAAATCATTTGAACGATCGATTCTAATTCATTCGCTCGATCCATTCTAATTCATTCACGATCCATTCTAATTCATTCGCATGATCCTTTCTAATTCATTCGATGTATCCATTCTAATTCAATCGTACAATCCATTCTAATTCATTCGAACGATCCATTCTAATTCATTCGCACGATCCATTCTAACATTCTAATTCATTCGAACGATTCATTCTAATTCATTCATGATCCATTCTAATTCATTCGTACGATCCATTCTAATTCATTCGTACGATCCATTCTAATTCATTCGCACGATCCATTCTAATTAATTCGTACGATCCATTCTAATGCATTTGTACGATCCATTCCAATTCATTTGCATGGATGGATCCATTCTAATTCATTTGTACGATCCATTTTTATTCACTCGGACAATCCATTTTAATTCATTCACACGATCCATTCTAATTCATTCGTACGATCCATTCTAATTCATTCGTATGATTCATTCTAATTCATTCAGACGATCCATTCTAATTCATTTGCACGATCTATTCTGAATCATTTGTACAATCCATTCTATTTCATTCGCACGATCCGTTCTAATTCATTCGCACGATCCATTCTAATTCATTCGTATGATCCATTCTAATTCATTCGCACGATCCATTCTAATTCATTCGTAGGATTCATTCTAATTCATTCGTACGATCCATTCTAATTCATTCGAACGATCCATTCTAATTCATTCGAACGATCCATTCTAATTCATTCATACGATCCACTCTAATTCATTCGCACGATCCACGCTAATTCATTCGAATGATCCATTCTAATTCATTCGTACGATCCATTCTAATTCATTCATACGATACATTCTAATTCATTCGTACGATACATTCTAATTCATTCGTATGATCAATTCTAATTCATTTGCACGATCCATTCTAATTCATTCGAACGATCCATTCTAATTCATTCGTACGATCCATTCTAATTCATTCGTACGATCCATTCTAATTCATTCGTAAAATCCATTCTAATTCATTCGTATAATCCATTCTAATTCAAGCGCACGATCCATTCTAATTCATTCGAACGATCCATTCTAATTCATTCGTACAATCTATTCTAATTCATTCGTACGATCCATTCTAATTCATTTGCATGATCCATTCTAATTGATTCGCACGAATGTATCCATTCCAGCACATTCGTACGATCAATCCTAATTTATTCATATGATCCATTCTAATTCATTTGTACGATCCATTCTAATTCATTCGCATCAATGTATCCATTCTAATTCATTCGCACGATCCATTCTAATTCATTCGAATGATTCATTCTAATTCATTCGTATGATCCATTCTAATTCATTCGCACATTCCATTCTAATTCATTCATTCATGCGAATGAATTAGAATGGATCGTACGAATGAATTAGAATGGATCTTACGAATGAATTAGAATGGATAGTACGAATGAATGAGAATAGATCGTACAAATTAATTAGAATGGATCGTACGAATGAATTAGAATGGATCGTACGAATGAATTAGAATGGATCGTTCGAATGAATTAGAATTGATCGTTCAAATGAATTAGAATGGATCGTGCGAATGAATTAGAATGGATACATTCGTGCGAATGAATTAGAATGGATCGTACGAATGAATTAGAATGGATCGTACGAATAAATTAGAATGGTTCGTATGAATGAAATAGGATGGATCGTACGAATGAGCTAGAATGGATATATTCGTATGAATGAATAAGAATGGATACATTAGTGCAAATGAATTAGAATGGATACATTCGTGCGAATAAATTAGAATGGATTGTACGAATGAATTAGAATAGATCATTCGAATGAATTAGAATGGATCGTGCGAATGAATTAGAATGGATACATTCGTGCGATTGAATTAGAATGGATCGTACGAATGAATTAGAATGGATCGTGCGAATGAATTTGAATGGATCTTGCGAATGAATTAGAATGGATCATACGAATGAATTAGAATGGGTCGCATGAATTAGAACGAATCGTATGAATGAATTAGAATAGATCGTGAATGAATTAGAATGGATCGTTCGAATGAATTAGAAAGTTAGAATGGATCGTGCGAATGAATTAGAATGGATCGTACGAATAAATTAGAATGGATACATTCGTGCGAATGAATTAGAATGGATCGTACGAATGAACTAGATTGGATTGTACGAATGAATTAGAATGGATCATACGAATGAATTAGAATGGATCGTTCGAATGAATTAGAATGGATCGTGTGAATGAATTAGAATGGATACATTCGTGCGAATGAATTAGAATGGATCGTACGAATGAATTAGAATAGATGGTGCGAATGAATTAGAATGGATCTTATGAATGAATTAGAATGGATAGTATGAATGAATTAGAATAGATTGTACGAATGAATTAAAATGGATCGTACGAATGAACTAGAATGGATCATGCGAATGAATTAGAATGGATCGTTCGAATGAATTGGAATGGATCGTGCAAATAAATTAGAATGGATATATTTGTGCGAATGAATTAAAATGGATCGTACGAATGAATTAGAATGGATCGTCCGAATGAATTAGAATGGATCGTACGAATAAATTAGAATGGATCGTACGTACGAATGAAATAGAATGGATTGTACGAATGAATTAGAATCGATCGTACGAATGAATTAGAATGGATACATTCGTGCGAATGAATTAGAATGGATCATACGAATGAATTAGAATGGATTGTATGAATGAATTAGAATGGATCGTACGAATGCATTAGAATGAATCGTGCGAATGAATTAGAATGGATCGTACGAATGAATTAGAATGGATCATATGAATGAATTAGAATGGATCGTACGAATGAATTAGAATGGACCGTGCAAATGAATTAGAATGGATCGTACGAATGAATTAGAATGGATCGTACAAATGAATTAGAATGGATCGTGCGAGTGAATTAGAATGGATCGTACGAATGAATTAGAATAGATTGTACGAATAAATTAGAATAGATCGTACGAATGAATTAGAATGGATCGTACGAATGAATTAGAATGGATCGTGCGAATGAATTAGAATGGATCGTACGAATGAATTAGAATAGATCGTACAAATGAATTAGAATGGATCCTACGAATGAATTAGAATGGATACATTCGTACGAAGTAATTAGAATGGATCGTTCGAGTGAATTAGAATGGATCGTGCGAGTGAATAAGAATGGATCATACGATTGAATTAGAATGGATCGTGCGAATGAATTAGAATGGGTTGTACGAATGAATTAGAATGGATCATACAAATAAATTAGAATGGATCGTATGAATGAATTAGAATGGATCGTATGAATGAATTAGAATGGATCATACGAAGGATTAGAATGGATTGTACGAATGAATTAGAATGGATCATACGAATGATTTAGAATGGATCGTACTAATGAATTAGAATGGATCGTATGAATTAGAATGGATCGTATGAATTAGAATGGATCGTATCACATGAATTAGAATGGATCGTATGAATGAATTAGAATGGATCATACGAATGATTAGAATAGATTGTACGAATGAATTAGAATGGATCATTCGAATGAATTAGAATAGATCGTACGAATGAACTAGAATGGATACAATCATACGAATGAATTAGAATGGATCGTATGAATGAATTAGAATGGATCGTACGAATGAATTAGAATGGATACATTCGTGCGAATGAATTAGAATGGATCATACGAATGAATTAGAATAGATCGTTCAAATGAATTAGAATGGATCGTGGGAATGAATTACAATGGATACATTCATGCAAATGAATTAGAATGGATCGTACGAATGAATTAGAATGGATCGTACGAATGAATTAGTATGGATCATACGAATGAATTAGAATGGATCATACGAATGAATTAGAATGGATCGTTCGAATGAACTTGAATGGATACATTCGTGCGACTGAATTAGAATAGATCGTACGAATGAATTAGAATGGATCATGCGAATGAATTAGAATGGATCTTACGAATGAATTAGAATGGATCATGCGAATGAATTAGAATGGAATGTGCGAATGAATTAGAATGGATCATATGAATAAATTTGGATGGATCGTGCGAATGAATTAGAATGGATCGTGCAAATGAATTAGAATGGATACATTCGTACGAATGAATTAGAATGGATCGTACGAATGAATTAGAATGGATCGTACGAATGAATTAGAATGGATTGTACGAATGAATTAGAATGGATCGTACGAATGAAACAGAATTGATCGTACGAATGAAATAGAATGGATTGTACGAATGAATTAGAATGGATCGTGCGAATGAATTAGAATGGATCTGCGAATGAATTAGAATGGATCGTACAAATGAACTAGAACAGATACATTCGTGCGAATGAATTAGAATGGATCGTACGAATGAATTAGAATGGATCATATGAATGAATTAGAATAGATCGTGCAAATGAATTAGAATGGATCTTACGAATGAATTAGAATGGATAGTACGAATGAATTCACGAATGTATCAATTCTAATTTATTCGCACGATCCATTCTAATTCATTCGAACGATCAATTGTAATTCATTTGTATGATCCATTCTAATTCATTCGCATATTCCATTCTAATTCATTCGTACGATCCATTCTAATTCATTCAGACGATCCATTCTAATTCATTCGCACAATCTATTCTAATTCATTCGTATGATCCACTCTAATTCATTCATATGATCCATTCTAATTCATTCGTACAATCCATTCTAATTCATTCGTACGATCCATTCTAATTCATTCGCACGAATGTATCCATTCTAATTTATTCGCACGATCCATTCTAATTCATTCGTACGATCCATTCTTATTCATTCGTACGATCCATTCTAATTCATTCGTACGATCTATTCTAATTCGTTCGTACGATCCATTCTAATTCTTTCACACGAATGTATCCATTCTAATTCATTTGTATGATCCACTCTAATTCATTCGTACGATCCATTCTAATTCATTCACATGAACGTATCCATTCTAATTTATTTGTATAATCCATTCTAATTCATTCATACGATTTATTCTAATTCATTCATATGAACCATTCTATATCATTCGTACGATCCATTCTAATTCATTCGTATGATCCACTCTAATTCATTCGCACGATCCATTCTAATTCATTCACACGAATGTATCCATTCTAATTCATTCATATGATCCATTCTACCTCATTCGTACGATCCATTCTAATTCACTCGCACGATACATTTTAATTCATTCGTACGATCCATTCTAATTCAATCGCACGAATGTATCCATTCTAATTCATTCGCACGATCCATTCTAATTCATTCGCATGATCTATTATAATTCATTCGCACGAATGTATCCATTCTAATTCATTCGAACGATCAATTCTAATTCATTCGCATGATCCATTCTAATTCATTCGCATGATCAATTCTAATTCATTCGCACATTCTATTCTAATTCATTCATACGATCCATTCTAATTCATTCGTAAGATGCATTCTAATTCATTCATATGATCCATTTTAATTCATTCGTATGATTCATTCTAATTCATTCAGATGATCCATTCTAATTTATTCGTACGATCCATTCTAATTTATTCGGATGATCCATTCTAATTCATTCGTACGATCCATTCTAATTCATTCACACGAATGTATCCATTCTAATTTATTCGTATGATCCATTCTAATTCATTTGTACGATCTATTCTAATTCATTCGTATGATCCATTCTAATTTATTCGTACGATCAATTCTAATTCATTCGCACATTCCATTCTAATTCATTCAAACGATCCATTCTAATTCATTCGTATGATAAATTCAAATTCATTCATACGATCCATTCTAATTCATTCGTATGATTCATTCTAATTCATTCAGATGATCCATTCTAATTTATTTGTACGATCCATTCTAATTCTTTCGGATGATCCATTCTAATTCATTCGTACGATCTATTCTAATTCATTCACACAAATGTATCCATTCTAATTTATTCGTATGATCCATTCTAATTCATTCGTATGATCCATTCTAATTCATTCGTACGATCCATTCTAATTCATTCGTACGATCCATTCTAATTCATTCGCACGATCCATTTTAATTCATTCGCACAAATGTATCCATTCTAATTTATTCATACGAACCATTCTAATTCATTCGTACGATCCATTCTAATTCACTCGCATGATCCATTCTAATTCATTCGTACGATCCATTCTAATTCATTCGCACGAATGTATCCATTCTAATTCATTCGCAAAATCCATTCTAATTCATTCGTACGATCTATTCTAATTCAGTCTCACGAATGTATCTTTTCAAGTTCATTCGTACAATCCATTCTAATTCACTCGTACGATCCATTCTAATTCATTCGTACGATCCATTCTAATTCATTCGCACGATCGATTCTAATTCATTCATACGATCCATTCTAATTCATTCGTATGATTCATTCGTATGATTCATTCTAATTCATTCAGACGATCCATTCTAATTTATTCATACAATCCATTCTAATTCATTCGTAAGATCCATTATAATTCATTCGTACGATCCATTCTTATTCATTCGTACGATCCATTCTAATTCATTCGCATGAATGTATCCATTATAATTCATTCGTACAATCCATTCTAATTCATTTACACGATCCATTCTAATTCATTTTTATGATCCATTCTAATTCAATCGCATGATCCATTCTAGTTCGTTCCCACGAATGTATCCATTCTAATTCATTCGTACGATCCATTCTAATTCATTCGCACGATCCATTCTAATTCATTCATACGATCCATTCTAATTCATTTGTACGATCCATTCTAATTCATTCGCATGAATGTATCCATTCTAATTCAATCGCACGATCCATTCTAATTCATTCGTACGATCCATTCTAATTCATTCGTACGATCCATTCTAATTCATTCGCACGAATGTATCCATTCTAATTCAATCGCATGATCCATTCTAATTCATTCGTACGATCTATTCTAATTCATTCGTATGATCCATTCTAATTCATTCGTATGATCCATTCTAATGAATTCGTACGATCCATTCTAATTCATTCGTAGGATCCATTCTAATTCATTCGTACGATCCATTCTAATCCATTCGTACGATCCATTCTAATCCATTCGTACGATCCATTCTAATTCATTCGCACGATCCATTCTAATTCATTCGTACGATCGATTCTAATTCATTCGCACGATCCATTCTAATTCATTCGTACGATCCATTCTAATTCATTCGTACAATCCATTCTAATTCATTCGTACGATCCATTCTAATTCATTCGCACGATCCATTCTAATTCATTCGTACGGTCCAGTCTAATTCATTCGCACAAATGTATCCATTCTAATTCATTCGTATGATCCACTCTAATTCATTCACACGAATGAATCAATTCTAATTCATTCGTAAGATCCACTCTAATTCATTCATACGATCCATTCTTATTTATTCGTACGATCCATTCTAATTCATTCGTACGATCCATTCTAATTCGTTCCGACGATCCATTCTAATTCATTCGTACGATCCAGTCTAATTCATTCGTACGATCCATTCTAATTCATTCGTACAATCCATTCTAATTCATTCATACGATCCATTCTAATTTATTCGTATGATTGTATCCATTCTAATTCATCGTATGATCTAATGTAATTCATTCGCACGATCCATTCTAATTCATTCGTACTTTCCATTTTAATTCATTCGTAAGATCCATTCTAATTCATTCGCACGATCTATTCTAATTCATTAGCATGATCCATTCTAATTCATTCGCATGAATGTATCCATTCTAATTCATTCGTACGATCCATTCTGATTCATTCGTATGATCCTTTCTAACTCATTCGTACGATCCATTCTAATTCACTCGCACGATCCAGTCTAATTCATTCGTACGATCCATTCTAATTCATTCGCACGAATATATCCATTCTAATTCATTCGCACGATCCATTCTAATTCATTCATACAATCGATTCTATTTCATTCGTACGATCTATTCTAATTCATTCGCACGAATGTATCCATTCTAATTCATTCATACAACCCATTCTAATTTATTCATATGAATGTATCCATTCTAATTCATTCGTACGACCCATTCTAATTTATTCGTACAAATGTATCCATTCTAATTCATTCGTACGATCCATTCTAATTCATTCACACGATCCATTCTAATTCATTCGTATGATCCATTCTAATTCATTCGTATGATCCATTCTAATTCATTCACACGAATGTATTCATTCTAGTTCCTTCGTACGATCCATCCTAATTCATTCGCATGGATGTATCCATTCTAATTCATTCGTACGATCCATTCTAATTCATTCGCACGAATTTAGCCATTTTAATTCATTCGTATGATCCATTCTAATTTATTCGCATGATCCACTCTAATTTATTCATATGATCCATTCTAATTCATACGTACGATTCATTCTAATTCATTCACACGATCCATTCTAATTCATTCGTATGATCCATTCTAATTCAATCGCACGATCCATTCTAATTCATTCGTAAGATCCATTCTAATTCATTCGAACGATCTATTCTAATTCATTTAGACGATCCATTCTAATTCATTCGCACGAATGTATCCATTCTAATTCATTCGTACGATCCATTCTAATTCATTGGTACGATCTATTCTAATTCATTCAAACGATCCATTCTAATTCATTTGTAAGATCCATTCTAATTCATTCGCACGATCCATTCAAATTCATTCATATGATCCATTCTAATTAATTCGTATAATTCATTCTAATTCATTCAGACGATCCATTCTAATTCATTCGCACGATCTATTCAAATTCATTCGTACGATCCATTCTAAATCATTCGTACGAACCATTCTAATTCATTCGCACATTCCATTCTAATTCATTCGTACGATCCATTCTAATTCATTTGAACGATCTATTCTAATTTATTCGAACGATCCATTTTAATTCATTCGTACGATCCATTCTAATTCATTCGCACATTCCATTCTAATTCATTCGCACGATCCATTCTAAATCATTCGAACCATCCAATCTAATTCATTCGTACAATCTATTCTAATTCATTCGTACGATCCATTCTAATTCATTCGCATGATCCATTCTAATTCATTCGTACGATCCATTCTAATTCATTCGTACGATCAATTCTAATTCATTCGTACGACCCATTCTAATTCATTCGTACGATCCATTCTAATTCATTCGCACGAATGTATCCATTCTAATTCATTCGTATGATCCATTCTAATTCATTCGCACGAATGTTTTCATTCTAATTCATTCGTACGATCCATTCTAATTTATTCGTACGAATGTATCCTTTCTAATTCATTCGTACGTTCCATTCTAATTTATTCGTACGAATGTATCAATTCTAATTCATTCGTACGATCCATTCTAATTCATTCACAAGATCCATTCTAATTCATTCGTACGATCCATTCTAATTCATTCGTATGATCAATTCTAATTCATTCGTACGAATGTATCCATTCTAGTTCATTCGTACGATCCATTCTAATTCATTCACATGGATGTATCCATTCTAATTCATTCGTACGATCCATTCTAATTCATTCACACGAATGTATCCATTCTAATTCATTCGTACGATCCATTCTAATTCATTCGCATGATCCACTCTAATTCATTCATACGATCCATTCTAATTCATTCGTACGATCCATTCTAATTCATTCACACGATCCATTCTAATTCATTCGTATGATCCATTCTAATTCAATCACACGATCCATTCTAAATCATTCGTACGATCCATTCTAATTCATTTGTACAATCCATTCTAATTCATTCGAACGATCCATTGTAATTCATTCTGACGATCCATTCTAAATCATTCGCACGAATGTATCCATTCTAATTCATTCGTACGATCCATTCTAATTCATTCGTACGATCCATTCTAATTTATTCGTACGATCCATTCTAATTCATTAGCACATTCCATTCTAATTCATTCGTACGATCCATTCTAATTCATTCGAACAATCCATTCTAATTCATTCGTACGATCTATTCTAATTCATTCGTACGATCCATTCTAATTCATTCGCACATTCCATTCTAATTCATTCGTACGATCCATTCTAATTCTTTCGAACGATCCATTCGAATTCATTCGTACAATCTATTCTAATTCATTCGTACGATCCATTCTAATTCATTCGCATGATCCACTCTAATTCATTTGTATGATCCATTCTAATTCATTCGTACGATCCATTCTAATTCATTCGTACGACTCATTCTAATTCATTCGTACGATCCATTCTAATTCATTCGCATGAATGTATCCATTCTAATTCATTCGTACGATCCATTCTAATTCATTTGTACGATCCATTCTAATTCATTCGCACGATCCATACTAATTCGTTCGAACGATCCATTCTAATTCATTCGCACGATCCATTCTAATTCATTCAGACGATCTATTCTAATTCATTCGCACGATCTATTCTAATTCTTTCGTATGATCCATTCTAATTCATTCGCATGACCCATTCTAATTCATTCGCACGATCCATTCTAATTCATTCGAACGATCCATTCTAATTCATTCGTACAATCCATTCTAATTCAATCGTACGATCCATTCTAATTCTTTCGTATGATCCATTCTAATTCATTCGCACATTCCATTCTAATTCATTCGTACGATCCATTCTAATTCATTCAAATGATCCATTCTAATTCATTCGAACGATCCATTCTAATTCATTCGTACGATCTATTCTAATTTATTCATACGATCCATTCTAATTCATTCGTAAGATCCATTCTAATTCATTCGCACGATCCATTCTAATTCATTCATACGATCCATTCTAATTCATTCGTATGATTGATTATAATTAATTCAGACGATCCATTCTAATTCATTCGCACGATGTATTCTAATTCATTCGTACGATCCATTCTAATTCATTCGTATGATCCATTCTAATTTATTTGCACGAATGTATCCATTGTAATTCATTCGTTCGACCCATTCTAATTCAGTCACACGATCCATTCTAATTTATTCGTACGATCCATTCTAATTCATTCGTACGATCCATTCTAATTCATTCGTATGATCTATTCTAATTCATTCATACGATCCATTCTAATTCATTCACACGAATGTATCCATTCTAATTCATTCGCACGATCCATTCTATTTCATTCGAACGATCCATTCTAATTCTTTCGTATGATCCATTCTAATTCATTCGCACATTCCATTCTAATTCTTTCGTACAATCTATTCTAATTCATTCGCACGATCCATTCTAATTCATTCGTACGATCCATTCTAATTCATTACCTTCCATTCTAATTCATTCGTACGATCCATTCTAATTCAAACGCACAAATGTATCCATTGTAATATATTTGTATGATCCATTCTAATTCATTCGCATGATCCATTCTAATTCATTCGTACGAATGTATCCATTCTAATTCATTCGTACGATCCATTCTAATTCATTCGTACGATCTATTCTAATTCATTCGTGCGATCCATTCTAATTCATTTGAACGATCCATTCTAATCCATTCGTACGATCCATTCTAATGCATTCGTACGATCCATTCTAATTCATTCGTACGATCCATTCTAATTCATTCGTTCGATCCATTCTAATTCATTCGTTCGATCCATTCTAATTCATTCGTACGATCCATTCTAATTCATTCGTACGATCCATTCTAATTCATTCGTATGATTCATTCTAATTCATTCAGACGATCCATTCTAATTCATTTGGACGACCTATTCTAATTCATTCATAGGATCCATTCTAATTCACTTGCATGATCCATTCAAATTCATTCGTACGATCCATTCTAATTTGTTCGCACGAATGTATCCATTCTAATTCATTCGCAGGATCCATTCTAATTCATTCGTACGATCTATTCTAATTCATTCGCACGAATGTATCCATTCATGTTCATTCGTACGATCCATTCTAATTCACTCGGATGATCCATTCTAATTCATTCGTACGATCCGGTCTAATTCATTCGCACGAATGTATCCATTCTAATTCATTCGTATGATTCATTCTAATTAATTCGTATCAACTATTCTAAGTCATTCATACGATCCACTCTAATTCATTTGTATGATCCATTCTAATTCATTCGTACGATCAATTCTAATTCATTCGTACAATCCATTCTAATTCATTCGTACAATCCATTCTAATTCATTCACACGATCCATTTTAATTCATTCACACGATCCATTCTAATTCAGTCGCATGATCCATTCTAATTAATTCGTTCGACCCATTCAAATTCAGTCATACGATCCATTCTAATTTATTCGTAAGATCCAATCTAATTCATTCGCACGAATGTATCCATTCTAATTCATTCCTACGATCTATTCTAATGCATTCGTACGATCTATTCTAATTCATTCGTACGATCCATTCTAATTCATTCACACGAATGTATCCATTCTAATTTATTCGTACGATCCATTCTAATTCATTCGCACGATCCACTCTAATTCATTCATATGATCCATTCTAATTCATTCGTATGATTCATTCGAATTCATTCAGATGATCCATTCTAATTCATTCGTACAATCTATTCTAATTCTTTCGTACGATTCATTCTAATTCATTCGCCGGAATGTATCCATTCTAATTCATTTGTATGATCCACTCTAATTCATTCATACGATCCATTCAAATTCATTTGTACGATCCGTTCTAATTCATTCGTGCGATCTATTCTAATTCATTCGCACGAATGTATCCATTCTAATTCATTCGCACGATCCATTGTAATTCATTCGAACGATCCATTCTAATTCATTCGTATGATCCATTCTAATTCATTCGCACATTCCATTCTAATTCATTCGTACGATCCATTCTAATTCATTCGCACAATTCATTCGTACGATCCATTCTAATTCATTCGCACGAATGTTTCTATTCTAATTCATTCGTACGATCTATTCTAATTAATTCGCACGATCCATTCTAATTCATTCATACGATCCATTCTAATTCATTTGTATGATTCATTCTAATTCATTCAGACGATCCATTCTAATTCATTCGCATGAATGTATCCATTCTAATTCATTCGTACGATCCATTCTAAATCATTCATACAATCCATTCTAATTCATTCGCACGAATGTATCCATTCTAATTCATTCGTATGATCCATTCTAATTCATTCGCACGATCCTATCTAATTCATTCGCACGATCTATTCTAATTCATTTGCACGATCCATTCTAATTCATTTGTATGATCCATTCTAATTCATTCGCACATTCCATTCTAATTTATTCGTACGATCCATTCTAATTCATTCGCATGATCCATTCTAATTCATTCATACGATCCATTCTAATTCATTCGTATGATCCATTCTAGTTCATTCACATGAATGTATCCATTCTAATTAATTCGTATGATCCATTCTAATTCAATCGCACGATCCATTCTAATTCATTCGTACAATCCATTCTAATTCATTTGTACGATCCATTCTAATTCATTCGCACGAATGTATGTATTCTAGTTCATTCATACAATCCATTCTAATTCATTCGCATGGATGTATCCTTTCTAATTCATTTGTACGATCCATTCTAATTCATTCGCATGAATGTATCCATTCTAATTCATTCGCACGATCCATTCTAATTCATTCGCACGATCTATTCTAATTCATTCATACGATCCATTCTAATTCACTCGCACGATCCATTCTAATTCATTCGAACGATCCATTCTAATGCAGTCGTACGATCCATTCTAATTCACTCGTACGATCCATTCTAAATCATTCGTACGATCCATTCTAATTCATTCGCTCGATCCATTCTAATTCTTTTGTACTATCCATTCTAACTCATTCGTACATTCCATTCTATTTCATTTGAATGATCCATTCTAATTCATTCGTTCGATCCATTCTAATTCATTCGTACGATCCATTCTAATTCACTCGCATGATCCATTCTAATTAATTCGAACGATCGATTCTAATTCATTCGTATGATCCATTCTAATTCATTCGTTTGAACCATTCTAATTCATTCATACGATCCATTCTAATTCATTCGTAAAATCTATTCTCATTCATTCGTACAAATGTATACATTCAAATTCATTCGTACGATCCATTCTAATGCATTCGTACGATCCATTCTAATTCATTCGCACGATCCATTCTAATTCATTCGTACAATCCATTTTAATTCATTCGCACGAATGTATCCATTCTAATTCATTCGTACGATCCACTCTAATTCATTCATACGATCCATTCTAATTCATTCGTACGATCCATTCTAATTCACTCGGATGATCCATTCTAATTCATTCTCACAAATCAATCTAATTCATTCGCACGAATGTATCCATTCTTATTCATTTGCACGATCCATTCTAATTCATTCGTACGATCCATTCTAATTCATTCGTATGATCCATTCTAATTCAATCGCACAATCTATTCTAATTCATTCGTACGATCCTTTCTAATTCATTCGTATGATTCATTCTAATTAATTCAGACGATCCATTCTAATTCATTCACACGAATGGATCCATTCTAATTCATTCGTATGATCCATTCTAATTCATTCGTACGATCCATTCTAATTCATTCGCAGGAATGTACCCATTCTAATTTATTCGTACGATACATTCTAATTCATTCGCACGATCCATTCTAATTCATTCAGACGATCATTTCTAATTCAGTCGCACGAATGTATCCATTCAAGTTCATTCGTACGATCCATTTTAATTCACTCGGACGATCCATTCTAATTCATTCGTACGATCCAGTCTAATTCATTCGCACGAATGTATCCATTCTAATTTATTCAGACGATCAATTCTACTTCATTTGCACGATCTATTCTAATTCATTCGTACAATCCATTCTAATTCATTCGCACGAATGTATCCAATCTAATTCATTCGTACGATCCATTCTAATTCATTCGTACGATCTATTCTATTTCATTCAGATGATCCTTTCTAATTCATTCGCACGATCTATTCTAATTCATTCGTACGATCCATTCTAATTCATTCGCACGAATGTATCCATTCTAATCCATTCATATGATCCACTCTAATTCATTTATAGGATCCATTCTAATCCATTCGTACGATCCATTCTAATTCACTCGGACGATCCATTCTAATTCATTCTCACGAATCAATCTAATTTATTCGCACGAATGTATCCATTCTAATTCATTCGCAGGATCTATACGAATGTATCCATTCTAATTCATTCGTACGATCCATTCAAATTCATTCACACGATCCATTCTAATTCATTCATATGATCCATTGTAATTAATTCGCAAGATCCATTCTAATTCATTCACATGATCCATTCTAATTCATTCGTACCATCCATTCTAATTCATTTGTACGATCCATTCTTATTCATTCGTACGATCCATTCTAATTTATTAGTGCAAATGTATCCACTCTAGTTCATTCGTACTATCCATTCTAATTCATTCACACGATCGATTCTAATTCATTCATATGATCCATTATAATTAATTTGCATGATCTATTCTAATTCATTCACATGAATGTATCCATTCTAATTCATTCGTACGATCCATTCTAATTCATTCGTATGATCCATTCTAATTCATTCGCACAATCAATTCTAATTCATTCGCATGATATATTCTAATGCATTCGTACGATCCATTCTAATTCACTCGCACGATCCATTCTAATTCATTCGAACGATCCATTCTAATTCATTCGTACGAATATATCCATTCTAATTCATTCGTACGATCTATTCTAATTCATTCGCATGATCCATTCTAATTCATTCATACGAATGTATCCATTCTAATTCATTCGTACGATCCATTCTAATTCATTTGCACAAATGTATCCATTTAAATTCATTCGTACGATCCATTCTAAATCAATCGCACGATCCATTCTAATTCATTCGTACGATCCATTCTAATTCATTCATACTATCCATTCTAATTCATTCGTATGATTCATTCTAATTCATTCAGATGATCCATTCTAATTCATTCGTACGATCCATTCTAATTCATTCGTACAATCTATTCTAATTCATTCGTGTGATCTATTCTAATTCATTCGCATGAATGTATCCATTATAGTTCATTCGTACGATCCATCGAATGAATTAGAATCAATCGTACGAATGAATTAGAATGGTCACATTCGTGCGAATGAATTAGAATGTATCGTCTGAATGAATTAGAACGAATCATACGAATGAATAAGAAAGGATCGTATAAATGAATTAGAATGCATCGTGCGAAAGAATTAGAATGGATCTTACGAATGAATTAGAATGGATTATACAAATGAATTACAATGGGTCGAACGAATGAATTAGAATGGATCGTGTGAATGAATTAGAATGGATCATACGAATGAATTAGAATGGATACATTCGTACGAATAATTAGAATGGATTGTTCGAATTAATTAGAATGGATCGTGTGAGTGAATTAGAATGGATCGTACGAATGAATTAGAATAGATCCTGCGAATGAATTAGAATGGATCGTGCGAATGAATTAGAATGGACCGTGCGAATGAATTAGAATGGATATATTCATGCGAATGAATTAGAATGGATCGTACGAATGAATTAGAATAGAAACATCCATGCGATGAATTAGAATGGATCGTACGAATGAACTTGAATGGATACATTCGTGCGACTGAATTAGAATAGATTGTACGAATGAATAAGAATGGATCGTGCGAATGAATTAGAATGGATACATTCATGTGAATGAATTAGAATGGATCATACGAATGAATTAGAATGGATCATGCGAATGAATTAGAATGGATCGTACGAATGGATTAGAATGGATACATTCGTGTGAATGAATTAGAATGGATCGTACAAATGAATGAGAATGGATCGTACGAATGCATTAGAATGGATCATACGAATGAATTAGAATGGATACATTCATGCAAATAAATTAGCATGGATCGTATGAATGAATTAGAATGGGTCGAACGAATGAATTAGAATGGATCATACAAATGAATTAGAATGGATCGTACGAATGAATTAGAATGGATCGTACGAATGAATTAGAATGGATCGTGCGATTGAATTAGAATGGATACATTCGTGCGAATGAATTAGAATGCATCGTACGAATGAATTAGAATAGATCGTACTAATGAATTAGAATGGATCATGCGATTAAATTAGAATGGATAGATCCATGCGAATGAATTAGAAGGGATCGTACGAATGAACTAGAATGGATACATTCGTGCGAATGAATTAGAATGGATCGTACGAATGAATTAGAATAGATTGTGCGAATGAATTAGAATGGATACATTCGTGCGAATGAATTAGAATGGATCGTACGAATGAAATAGAGTGGATTGTACGAATGAATTAGAATGGATCATTCGAATGAATTAGAATTGATTGTACGAATGAATTAGAATGAATCGTACAAATGAATTAGAATAGATCGTGCGAATGAATTAGAATAGATCATCTGAATGAATTAGAATAAATCATACGAATGAATTAGAATGGATCGTACGAATGAATTAGAATAGATTGTACGAATGAATTAGAATGGATCGTACGAATGAATTAGAATGGATAGTATGAATGAATTATAATGGATCGTGCAAATGAATTAGAATGGATACATTCGTGCGAATGAATTAGATTGATTCGTGAGAATGAATTAGAATGGATCGTCTGAGTGAATTAGAATGGATCGTCTGAATGAATTAGAATGGATACATTCGTGCGAATGAATTAGACTGGATCGTACTAATGAATTAGAATGGATCATCCGAGTGAATTAGAATGGATCGTACGAATGAACTTGAATATCCACATTCGTGCGACTGAATTAGAATGGATCATCTAAATGAATTAGAATGAATCATACGAATGAATTAGAATGGATCGTATGAATGAATTAGAATGGATCGTGCGAATGAATTAGACTGGATCGTATGAATAAATTTGAATGGGTACATTCTTGCGAATGAATTAGAATGGATCGTACGAATGAATTAGACTGGATCATACGAATGAATTAGAATGGATACATTCGTGCGAATAAATTTGAATGGATCGTCTGAATGAATTAAAATCAATTATACGAATGAATTAGAATGGATCGTACGAATGAATTAGAATGGATAGTGCGATTGAATTAGAATGGATCATACGAATGAATTAGAATGGATTGTACAAATGAATTAGAATGGATCGTGTGAATGAATTAGAATGGATACATTCGTGCGAATGAATTAGATTGATTTGGAGAATGAATTAGAATGGATCGTCCGAGTGAATTAGAATGGATCGTACGAATGAATTAGAATGGATCGTATGAATGAATTAGAGTGGATCATACGAATGAATTAGAATGGATACATTCGTGCGAATGAATTAGAATGGATCGTACAAATGAATTAGAATAGATCGTGCGCATGAATGAGAACGGAACATCTAAATGAATTAGAATGAATCATACGAATGAATTAGAATGGATCGTATGAATGAATTAGAATGGATCGTGCAAATGAATTAGAATGGATCGTACGAATAAATTAGAATGGATACATTCGTGTGAATGGATTAAATGGATCGTACGACTGAATTAGAATAGATTGTACGAATGCATTAGAATGGATCGTACGAATGAATTAAAAAGGATACATTCGTGCGAATGAATTAGAATGGATTGTATGAATGAATTAGAATGGGTCGAACGAATGAATTAGAATGGATCGTGCGAATGAATTAGAATGGATCGTGTGAATGAATTAGAATGGATCGTACGAATGAATTAGAATGGATCGAACGAATGAATTAGAATGGATCATACGAATGAGTTAGAATGGATCGTACGAATAAATTAGAATGGATACATTCGTACGAATGAATTAAAATGGATCATGCGAATGAATTAGAATGGATCGTACAAATATATTAGAATGGATACATTCATGCGAATGAATTAGAAAGGATCGTGTGAATGAATTAGAATAGAATTTATGAATGAATTAGCATGGATCGTACGAATGAATTAGAATGGATCGTACGAATGAATTACATTTGTACGATCCATTCTTACTCATTCATATGATCCATTCTAATTCATTCGTACAATCTATTCTAATTCATTCGTACGATCCATGCTAATTCATTCGCACGAATTTATCCATTCTAGTTCATTTGTATGATCCATTCTAATTCATTCGCATGGATGTATCCATTTTAATTCATTCGTACGATCCATTCTAATTCATTCATACGATCCATTCTAATTCATTCACAGGATCCATTCTAATTTATTCGTACGATCCATTCTAATTCATTCGTATGATCCATTCTAATTCATTCGTACAATCCATTCTAATTCATTCGTACGATCCATTCTAATTCATTCATACGAATGTATCTATTCTAATTCATTCGCACGATCCATTCTAATTCATTCGTACGATCTATTCTAATTCAGTCGCATGAATGTATCCATTCAAGTTCATTCGTACGATCCATTCTAATTTACTCGGACGATCCATTCTAATTCATTCATACGATCTAGTCTAATTCATTCGCACGAATGTATCCATTCAAATTCATTCATATGATCCATTCTAATTCATTCGTACGATCCATTCTAATTCATTCGCACGAATGTATCCATTCTATTTCATTCGTACGATCCATTCTAATTCATTCGCTTGGATTTATCCATTCTAATTCATTCGTACGATCCATTCTAATTCATTCGCACGAATTATCCATTCAAATTCATTCGCACGATCCATTCTAATTCATTCGCACGATCTATTCTAATTCATTCGTACAAACCATTCTAATTCATTCGTACATTACATTCTAATTCATTCGCACGAATTTATCCATTCTAATTCATTCGTACGATCCATTCTAAATCATTCGTACGATCCATTCTAATTTATTCATACGAATATATCCATTCTAATTCATTCGTATGATCCATTCTAATTCATTTATACGATCCATTCTAATTTATTCGTTTGATCTATTTTAATTCAATCGCACGATCCATTCTAATTCATTCGTACGAACCATTCTAATTCATTCGTACGATCCATTCTAATTTATTAGTACGATCCATTCTAATTCATTCGTATGATCCATTCTAATTTATTCGTACAATGCATTCTAATTCATTCGTACGATCCATTCTAATTCATTCGCACGAATGTATCTATTCTAATATATTTGTACAATCCATCCTAATTCATTCGCATGATCCATTCTAATTCATTCGTACGAATGTATCCATTCTAATTCATTCGTATGATCCATTCTAATTCATTCGTACGATCCATTCTAATTCATTCACACGAATGAATCCTTTCTAATTCATTCCATTCTAATTCATTCGTATGATCCATTCAAATTCATTTGCATGGATGTATCCATTCTAATTCATTCGTACAATCCATTCTATTTCATTCGTATGATCCATTCTAATTCATTCATACGAATGAACTAGAATGGATACATTCGTACGAATGAATTAGAATGGATCGTACGAATGAATTAGAATGGATACATCCATGCAAATAAATTTGAATGGATCATACGAATAAATTAGAATGGATCGTGCGAATGAATTGGAATGGATACATTCGTGCGAATGAATTAGAATGGATCGTACGAATGAATTAGAATGGATCGTACGAATGAATTAGAATGGATACATTCGTACGAATGAATTAGAATGGATCATGTGAATGAATTAGAATGGATCGTACAAATATATTAGAATGGATACATTCGTGCGAATAAATTAGAATGGATCGTACGAATGAATTAGAATCGATTGTACGAATAGATTAGAATGGATCGTACGAATGAATTAGAATGGATCGTACGAATGAATTAGAATAGATCGTACGAATGAATTAGAATGGATTGTACGAATGAATTAGAATGGATCGTGCGATTGAATTAGAACGGATCATATGAATGAATTAGAAGGGATCATGTGAATGAATTAGAATGGATCGTACGAATGAATGAGAATGGATACATTCGTACGAATAAATTAGAATCGATCGTACGAATGATTTAGAATTGATCATACGAATGAATTAGAATGGATACACTCGTGCGAATGAATTAGAATGGATCGTACGAATGAATTAGAATGGATACATCCATGCGAAGAATTAGAGTAGATCTTGCGAATGAATTCGAATGGATCGTGCGAATGAATTAGTATGGATACATTCGTGCGAATGAATTAGAATGGATCATGCGAATGAATTGGAATGGATCATGCGAATGAATTAGAATGGATACATCCATGCGAATGAATTAGAATGGATCGTACGAATAAACTAGAATGGATACATTTGGGTGAATGAATTAGAATGGATCGTACGAATGAATTAGAATAGATACATCCATGCAAATGAATTTGAATGGATCACACGAACGAATTAGAATGGATCGTGCGAATGAATTAGGATGGATCGTATGAATGAATTAGAGTAGATAATACGAATGAATTAGAGTGGATACATTCGTGCGATTGAATTAGACTGGATCGTACGAATGAATTAGAATGGATCGTCTGAGTGAATTAGAATAGATCGTACGAATGAACTTGAATGGATACATTCGTGCGACTGAATTAGAATAGATCATATGAATGAATTAGAATGGATCGTGTGAATGAATTAGAATGGATCGTACGAATGAATTAGAATGGATCGATCGAATGAATTAGAATGGATCGTGCGAATGAATTAGAATGGATTGTACAAATGAATTAGAATGGATCATTCGAATGAATTAGAATGGGTCGTGCGAATGAATTAGAATGGATACATTCGTGCGAATGAATTAGAATGGATCGTACAAATGAATTAGAATGGACCGTACGAATGAATTAGAATGGATCGTATGAATGAATTAGAGTGGATCATACGAATGAAATAGAATGGATACATTCGTGCGAATGAATTAGAATGGATCGTACGAATGAATTAGAATAGATCGTGCGAATGAATTAGAATGGATCATCTGAATGAATTAGAATGAATAATACGAATGAATTAGAATGGATCATATGAATGAATTAGAATGGATCGATTGAATGAATTAGAATGGATCGTACGAATAAATTAGAATGGATACATTCGTGCGAATGAATTAGAATGGATCGTACGAATGAATTAGAATGGATTGTACGAATGAATTAGAATTGATCATACGAATGAATTATAATGGATACATTCGCGCGAATGAATTAGAATGGATCGTACGAATGAATTAGAATAGATCGTGCGAATGAATTAGAATGGATCGTCTAAATGAATTAGAATGAATCATATGAATGAATTAGAATGGATCGTATGAATGAATTAGAATGGTTCGTACGAATAAATTAGAATGCATCATATGAATGAATTAGAACGGAAACATTCGTGCGAATGAATTAGAATGGATCGTACGAATGAATTAGAATAGATCGTGCGAATGAATTAGAATGGATCGTCTGAATGAATTAGAATGGATCGTACGAGTGAAGTAGAATGGATCGTACGAGTGAATTAGAATGGATCGTACGAATGAATTAGAATAGATCGTGCGAATGAATAAGAATAGATCGTACGTATGAATTAGAATGGATCGTACGAATGAATTAGAATGGATACATTCCTGCAAATGAATTAGAATGGATCGTACGAATGAATTAGAATGGATCGTTCGAATGAATTAGAATGGATCGTGCGAATGAATTAGAATTGATCGTACGAATGAATTAGAATGGATCTTTCGAATGAATTAGAATGGATCGTGCGAATGAATTAGAATGGATACATTCATGCGAATGAATTAGAATGGATCGTACAAATGAATTAGAATGGATCGTACTAATGAATTAGAATGGATCGTATGAATGAATTAGAATGGATCATACGAATGAATTAGAATGGATACATTCGTGCGAATGAATTAGAATGGATCGTACGAATGATTTAGAATGGATCGTACGAGTGAATTAGAATGGATCGTACGAATGAATTAGAATCGATCATTCGAATGAATGGATCGTACGTAAGAATAAGAATGGATACATTCCTGCGAATGAATAAGAATGGATAGTACGAATGAACTAGAATAGATACATTCGTACAAATGAATTAGAATGGATCGTACGAATGAATTAGAATGGATCATACGAATGAATTAGAATGGATACATTTGTGCGAATGAATTAGACTGGATCGTACGAATGAATTAGAATGGATCGTCCTAGTGAATTTGAATGGATCGTACGAATGAACTTGAATGGATACATTCGTGCGACTGAATTAGAATAGATCGTACGAATGACTTAGCATGGATCGTGCGAAAGAATTAGAATGGATACATTCATGTGAATGAATTAGAATGGATCATACAAATGAATTAGAATGGATCATGCGAGTGAATTAGAATGGATCATATGAATGAATTAGAATAGATCGTGCGAATGAATTAGAATGGACCGTCTAAATGAATTAGAATCAATCATACGAATGAATTAGAATGGATCGTATGACCGAATTTGAATGGATCATGCGAATGAATTAGAATGGTTCGTGCGAAGGAATTAGAATGGAAACATTCGAGCAAATGAATTAGAATGGATCGTACGAATGAATTAGAATGGATAGTACGAATGAATTAGAATAGATTGAACGAATGAATTAGAATGCATACATTACTGTGAATGAATAAGAATGGATCGTACGAATAAATTAGAATGGATACATTCGTGCGAATAAATTAGAATGAATCTTACTAATGAATTAGAATTGATAGATTCGTGCGAATGAATTAGAATGGATTGAATTAGAATGAATCGTATGAATGAATAAGAATGGATCGTACGAATAAATTAGAATCGATCGTACGAATGAATTAGAATGGATCATACGAATAAATTAGAATGGATCGTGTGAATAAATTAGAATGGATCATACGAATGAATTAGAATGGAATGTGCGAATGAGTTAGAATGGATAGTACAAATGAATTAGAATTGATCGTGCAAATGAATTAGAATGGATCGTGCGAATGAATTAGAATGGATCGTGTGAATGAATTAGAATGGATCGTGTGAGTGAATTAGAATGGATCGCATGAATGAATTAGAATAGATTGTACGAATGAATTAGAATGGATACATTCGTGTGAATGAATTAGAATGGATCGTACGAATGAAATTGAATGGATTGTATGAATGAATTAGAATGGATTGTACGAATAAACTTGAATGGATACATTCGTGCGAATGAATTAGAATGGATCGTCTGTGTGAATTAGAATGGATCATATGAATGAATTAGAATGGATCGTATTAATGAATTAGAGTGGATCAGACGAATGAATTAGAATGGATCGTATGAATGTAATTCATTCGTACGATCCATTCTAATTCATTCGTAAGATCCATTCTAATTCATTAGTACGATCCATTCTAATTCATTCGTACAATCCATTCTATTCATTCGTACGATCCATTCTAATTCATTCGCACGAATGTATCTATTCTAATATACTTGTACGATCCATTCTAATTCATTCGCATAATCCATTCTAATTCATTCGTATGAATGTATCCATTCTAATTCATTTGTACGATCCATTCTAATTCATTCGTATGATCCATTTTAATTCAATTGTATGATCCATTCTAATTCATTCGTACGATCCATTCTAATTCATTCGTATGATCCATTCTAATTTATTCGCATGATCCATTCTAATTCATTCGAACGATCCATTCTAATTCATTTGTACGATCCATTCTAATGCATTCGTACGATCCATTCTAATTCATTTGTACGATCCATTCTAATTTATTCACACGATCAATTCAAATTCATTTGCACGATCCATTCTAATTCATTCGTTCGACACATTCTAATTCATTCATACGAACCATTCTAATTCATTCGTAAGATCCATTCTAATTCATTCGCATGAATGTATCCATTCTAATTCATTCGTACGATCCATTCTAATGCATTCGTATGATCCATTCTAATTCATTCATACAAATGTATCTATTCTAATTCATTCGTACGATCTATTCTAATTCATTCGTATGATCCATTCTAATTCATTCGTATGATCCATTCTAATTCATTAGTACGATCCATTCTAATTCACTCACACGATCCATTCTAATTCATTCACACGATCCATTCTAATTCATTCGCACGATCTATTCTAATTCATTTGTACTATCCATTCTAACTCATTCACACATTCCATTCTAATTCATTCGTGCGATCCATTCTAATTCATTCGCACGATCCATTCTAATTTATTCGTACGATCCATTCTAATTCATTCGTACGATCCATTCCAATTCATTTGCACGAATGTATCCATTCTAATTCATTCGTACGATCCATTCTAATTCATTCATACGATCCATTCTAATTCATTCGTACGATCCATTCTAATTTATTCGTACGATCCATTCTAATTCTTTCGCATGAATGTATCCATTCTAATTCATTCGCACGATCCATTCTAATTCATTCGAACGATCCATTCTAATTCATTCGCACGAATGTATCCAATCTAATTCATTCGTATGATCCACTCTAATACATTCATACGATCCATTCTAATTCATTCGTACGATCCATTCTAATTCATTCGTACGATCCATTCTAATTCATTCGCACGAATGTATCCATTCTAATTCATTCGCACGATCCATTCTAATTCATTCAAATGATCCATTCTAATTCATTCGTACGATCTATTCTAATTCATTCGCACGATCCATTCTAATTCATTCGAATGATCCATTCTAATTCATTCGTACAATCCATTCTAATTCATTCGTACGATCCATTCTAATTCATTCGGATCATATGAATGAATTAGAATGGATACATTCGTGCGAATGAATTGGAATGGATCGTACGAATAAATTAGAATAGATCGTGTGAATGAATTTGTATGGATCGTCTGAATGAATTAGAATGAATCATACCAATGAATTAGAATTGATCGTATGAATGAATTAGAATGGTTCGTACGAATGAATTAGAATGGATCATACGAATGAATTAGAATGGATACATTCGTGCGAATGAATTAGAATGGATCATACGAATGAATTATAATAGATCGTGCGAATGAATTAGAATTGATCGTCTGAATGAATTAGAATGAATCATACGAAAGAATTAGAATCAATCGTATGAATGAATTAGAATGGATCGTGCGAATGAATTAGAATGGATCATACGAATAAATTAGAATGGATACATTTGTGTGAGTGAATTAGAATGGATCGTACGAATGAATTAGAATAGATCGTACGAATGCATTAGAATGGATCGTGCGATTGAATTAGAATGGATCATACGAATGAATTAGAATGTTCTAATTTTTTCATATGATCCATTCTAATTCATTTGTACGATCTATTCTAATTCATTCGTACGATCCAATCTTATTCATTCATAGGATCCATTCTAATTCAATCCATTCTAATTCATTCGCATGAATATATCCATTCTAATTCAATAGTAAGATCCATTCTAATTTATTCGCACGAATGTATCCATTCTAATTCATTCGTACAATCCATTCTAATTCACTCGGACGATCCATCATAATTCATTCGTACGATCCATTCTAATTCATTCGTACGATTCATTCTAATTCATTCGCACGAATGTATCCATTCTAATTCATTCGCACAATCCTTTCTAATTTATTCACACGATCCATTCTAATTCATTCATACGATCCATTCTAATTCATTCATATGATTCATTCTAATTCATTCAGACGATCTATTCTAATTCATTCGCACGATCTATTCTAATTCATTCTTACGATCAATTCTAATTCAATCGCACGATCCATTCTAATTCATTCATACGATCCATTCTAATTCATTCGCACGTATGTATCCTTTCTAATTCATTCGTACGATCTATTCTAATTCAGTCGCACGAATGTATCCATTCTAATTCATTCGTACGATCTATTCTAATTCAGTCGCACGAATGTATCCATTCAGGTTCATTCGTACGATCCATTCTAATTCACTCGGATAATCCATTCTAATTCATTCGTACGATCCAGTCTAATTCATTCGCACGAATGTATCCATTCTAATTCATTCGTATGATCCATTCTAATTCATTCGTATGAACCATTCTAATTCATTCATAGGATCCATTCTAATTCATTCGTATGATTCATTCTAATTCATTCAGACGATCCATTCTAATTCATTCGCACGATCTATTCTAATTCATTCGTACGATCCATTCTAATTCATTCGCACGAATGTATCCATTCTAATTATTCGTATGATCCACTCTAATTCATTTGTACGATCCATTCTAATTCACTCGTACGATCCATTCTAATTCATTCGTACGATCCATTCTAATTCATTAGCACGAATGTATCCATTCTAATTCATTCGCACGATCCATTCTAATTCATTTGAACGATCCATTCTAATTCATTCGTATGATCCATTCTAATTCAATCGGATGATCCATTCTAATTGATTCTCACGAATCAATCTAATTCATTCGCACGAATGTATCCATTCAAGTTCATTCATACGATCCATTCTAATTCATTAGTACAATCGATTCTATTTCATTCGTACGATCTATTCTAATTCATTCGCACGAATGTATCCATTCTAATTCATTCGTACAATTTATTTTAATTCATTCGTACGATTCATTCTAATTCATTCGCACGAATGTATCCATTCTAATTCATTCGCACGATCCATTCTAATTTATTTGAACGATCCATTCTAATTCATTCGTACGATCCATTCTAATTCACTCGCACGATCCATTCTAATTCATTCGAACGATCCATTCTAATTCATTCGTACGATCCATTCTAATCCATTCGTTCGATCCATTCTAATTCATTCATACGCTCCATTCTAATTCATTCGCACGTACGTATCCATTCTAATATATTTGTACGATCCATTCTAATTCATTCTTCCGATCCATTCTAATTCATTCATGCGATCCATTCTAATTCATTCATATGATTCATTCTAATTCATTCAGACGATCCATTCTAATTCATTCGCACAATCTATTCTAATTCATTCGTACAATCCATTCTAATTCATTCGCACACTGGTATCAATTCTAATTCATTCGTATGATCCACTCTATTTCATTCGTACGATCCATTCTAGTTCATTCGTACGATCCATTCTAATTCATTCGCACGAATGTATCCATTCTAATTCATTCGCACAATCCATTCTAATTCATTCGAACGATCCATTCTAATTCATTCGTACGATCCATTCTAATTCATTCGCACGATCCATTCTAATTCATTCAAACGATCCAATTTAATTCATTCGTTTGATCCATTCTAATTCATTCGTACGATCCATTCTAATTCATTCGTACGATCCATTCTAATTCATTCGTATGATCCATTCTAATTCATTCGTACGATCCATTCTAATTCATTCGCATAATCTATTCTAATTCATTCGTATGATCCAATCTAATTCATTCGCACGAATGTATCCATTCTAATTCATTCGTACGATCCATTCTAATTCATTCGTACGATCCATTCTAATTCATTCGCACGATCCATACTAATTCATTCCAATGATCCATTCTAATTCATTCGCACGAATGTATCCATTCTAGTTCATTCGTACGGTCCATTCTAATTCATTCGCAAGGATGTATCCATTCTAATTCATTCGCACGATCCATTCTAATTCATTCATACGATCCTTTCTAATTCATTTGCATGGATGGATCCATTCATTCGAATGATACATTCTAATTCATTCGTACGATCCAGTCTAATTTATTCGTACGAATGTAACCATTCTAATTCGTTCGTACGATCCATTCTAATTCATTCACACGAATGTATCCATTCTAATTCATTCGTATGATCCATTCTAATTCATTCGTACAATCTGTTCTAATTTATTCACACAATCCATTCTAATTCATTCGAATGAATGTATCCATTCTAATTCATTCGCATGATCCATTCTAATTCATTCGTACGATCCATTCTACTTCATTCGTACGATCCATTCTAATTTATTCGTACGAATGTATCCATTCTAATTCATTCGTAGGATCCATTCTAATTCATTCACACGATTCATTCTAATTCTTTCATATGATCCATTGTAATTAATTCGCACGATCCATTCTAATTCGTTCGTACGATCTACTCTAATTCATTCGTACGATCCATTCTAATTCATTCGTACGATCCATTCAAATTCATTCGCACGAATCTATCCATTCTAATTCATTAATATGATCCACTCTAATTCATTAGTACGATCCATTCTAATTCATTCAAACGATCCATTCAAATTCATTCATACAATCCATTCTAATTCATTTGCACATTCCATTTTAATTCATTCGCACGATCCATTCTAATTCATTCGCACGATCCATTCTAATTCATTCGTACGATCCATTCTAATTCATTCGTACGATCCATTCTAATTCATTTGCACGATCAATTCTAATTCATTCGTACGATCCATTCTAATTCATTTGTTCGATCCATTCTAATTCATTCGTTCGATCCATTCTAATTCTTTCGTACGATCCATTCTAATTCATTCGTACGAACCATTCTAATTCATTCATACGATCCATTCTAATTCATTCGTATTATTCATTCTAATTCATTCAGACGATCCATTCTAAGTCATTCGCACGATCTATTATAATTCATTCGTACGATCCAGTCTAATTCATTCGCACGAATGTATCCATTCTAATTCATTCGCACGATCCATTCTAATTCATTCGTGCGATCTATTCTAATTCAGTCACACGAATGTATCCATTGTAATTTATTCGTACGATCCATTCTAATTCATTCGTACGATCCATTCTAATTCATTCGAACAATCCATTCCAATTCATTCAGACGATCCATTCCAATTTATTCGCACGAATGTATCCATTCTAATTCATTCGCACGATCCATTCTAATTCATTCTTATGATCCATTCTAATTCATTCGTACGATCCATTCTAAATCATTCACACGAATGTATCTATTCTAATTTATTCGTATGATCCATTCTAATTCATTCGCACGATCCATTGTAATTCATTCATACGATCCATTCTAATTCATTAGTATGATTCATTCTAATTCATTCTGACGATCCATTCAAATTCATTCGCATGATCTATTCTAATTCATTCATACGATCCATTCAAATTCATTCGCTGCGAATGAATTAGAATGGATCATCTGAATGAATTAGAATGAATCATCCGAACGAATTAGAATGGATCGTATGAATGAATTAGAATGGATCGTGCGAATGAATTAGAATGGATCGTACGAATGAATTAGAATGGAATGTGCGAATGAATTAAAATGGATCGTATGAATGAATTAGAATGGATCATTCGAATGAATTAGAATGGATCGTGCGAATGAATTAGAATGGATTGTACGAATGAATTAGAATGGATACATCCATGCGAATGAATTTGAATGGATCGTACGAATGAATTAGAATGGATACATTCGTACGAATAAATTAGAATGGATCATGCGAATGAATTAGAATGGATCGTACAAATATATTAGAATGGATACATTCGTACAAATGAATTAGAATGGATCATACGAATGAATTAGAATGGATCGTACGAATGAATTAGAATGGATCATGTGAATGAATTAGAATGGATTATACAAATGAATTAGAGTGGATCATGCGAACGCATTGGAGTGGATCGTACGAATGAACTTAAATGGATACATTCGTGCGACTGAATTAGAATAGATCGTACGAATGAATTAGAATGGATCGTGCGAATGAATTAGAATGGATACATTCGTGCGAATGAATTAGAATGGATCGTACAAATGAATTAGAATGGATCATACGAATGAACTAGAATAGATTTTATGAATGAATTAGAATGGATCGTATGAATGAATTAAAATGGATCGAACGAATGAATTAGAATAGATCGTACGAATGAATTATAAAGGATCGTACGAATGAAATAGAATGGATTGTACGAATGAATTAGAATGGATACATCCATGCAAATGAATTTGAATGGATCATACGAATGAATTAGAATGGATCGTGCGAATGAATTAGAATGGATACATTCGTGCGAATGAATTAGAATGGATCGTACGAATGAATTAGAATGGATCGTACGAATAAATTAGAGTTTATCATACGAATGAATTAGAATGGATACATTCATGCGAATGAATTAGAATGGATCGTCTGAATGAATTAGAATGGATCGTTCGAATGAATTAGAATGGATTGTACGAATGAATTAGAATGGATCGTACGAATGAATTAGAATAGATCATACAACTGAATTAGAATGGATCGTATGAATGAATTAGAATGGATCGTACGAATGAATTAGAATGGATACATTCGTGCGAATGAATTAGAATGGATCGTACTAATAAATTAGAATAGATCGTGCGAATGAATTAAAATGGATCGTCTGATTGAATTAGAATGAATCATACAAATGAATTAGAATGGATCGTATGAATGAATTAGAATGGTTCGTACAAATGAATTAGAATGGATCATATGAATGAATTAGAATGGATACATTCGTATGAATGAATTAGAATGGATACATTCGTGTGAATGAATTAGAATGGATCGTACGAATGAATTAGAATAGATCGTGCAAATGAATTAGAATGGATCATCTGAATGAATTAGAATGAATCATACGAATGAATTAGAATGGATCGTATGAATGAATTAGAATGGATCGTGTGAATGAATTAGAATGGATCGTAAGAATAAATTAGAATGGATACATTCGTGTAAATGAATTAGAATGGATCATACGACTGAATTAGAATGGATCGAATGGATCGTGCGATTGAATTAGAATGGATTATACAAATGAATTAGAATGTTCTAATTCATTCACATGATCCATTCTAATTCATTCATACGATCCATTCTAAATCATTCGTACGATCCATTCTTATTCATTCGTACGATCCATTCTAATTCAATCCATTCTAATTCATTCGCACGAATGTATCCATTCTAATTCATTAGTAAGATCCATTCTAATTTATTCGCACGAATGAATCCATTCTAATTCATTCGTACGATCCATTCTAATTCACTCGGACGATCCATCATAATTCATTCATACGATCTATTCTAATTCATTCGCACGAATGTATCCATTCTAATTTATTCGTATAATCTATTTTAATTCATATGTACGATCCATTCTAATTCATTCGTACTATCCATTCTAATTCATTCGCATGAATGTATCCATTCTAATTTATTCGCACGATCCATTCTAATTTATTCGTACGAATGTATCCATTCTAATTCATTCGTACGATCCATTCTAATTCATTCACACGATCCATTCTAATTCATTCGTATGATTCATTTTAATTCATTCAGACGAACCATTCTAATTCATTCGCATGATCTATTTTAATTCATTCGTACGATCCATTCTAATTCATTCGCACGAATGTATCCATTCTAATTCATTCGTATGTTCCATTTTAATTCATTCGTACGAACCATTCTAATTCATTCATACGATCCATTCTAATTCATCCGTATGATTCATTCTAATTCATTCAGATGATCCATTCTAATTCATTCGCACGATCTATTCTAATTCATTCGTACGATCCATTCTAATTCATTCGCACGAATGTATCCATTCTAATTCATTCGGACGATCCATTCTAATTCATTAGCACGAATGTATCCATTCTAATTCATTCGTACGAGTGTATCCATTCTAATTCATTCGTACGATCCATTCTAATTCATTAGCACGATCCATTCTAATTCATTCGCACGATCTATTCTAATTCATTCGTACTATCCATTCTAATTCATTCATACGATCCATTCTTATTCATTCGTACGATCTAATCTAATTCATTCGCACGAATGTATCCTTTCTAATTCATTCATACGATCCATTCTAATTTACTTGTACGATCCATTCTAATTCATTCGAACTATCCATTCTAATTCATTCGTACGATCCATTCTAAATCATTCGTATGATCCATTCTAATTCATTCGCACGATCTATTCTAATTCATTCGTATGATCTATTCTAATTCATTCGCACGAATGTATCCATTCTAATTCATTCGTACGATCCATTCTAATTTATTCGTACGATCCATTCTAATTCATTCGTACGATCCATACTAATTCATTCGAACGATCCATTCTAATTCATTCGTATGAATGTATCCATTCTAGTTCATTCATACGATACATTCTAATTCATTCGCATGGATGTATCTGTTCGGGGGATTTTTTCGCTGGCCCGTGCGGGCTACCTGCAAGACAAAGAAAAAGGCGTGCGAACGGCTGGCTCCCTTAGGAGCGCAGACCTCCGACGCTCAAGTCAGTCTCAGTTGCACAACGGCGAGCTGTGTTGGATGAAAGTGGAAGGGAATAGGTTTTCCAACCTGTACTATGGAGCCTGGGGGTGAGCATTTATAGCAATCGGTGGCCTACCTTGGCCCGACACGTGGAGATTCTTCCAGAGCCTTCTAGACCCCCACGATCCGGCTCGCGTGGGTCTCTGACAGTCCTTGGTACTCACGCGCTGACATTCTTTGTCGTCGAGCCTACCAGGCGGTTTGAGTGGGGGAGAGCATCTTTCTTGTTGCTGCCAGCTGGCTATTCTGGAATATTCAAGTCTGGGAGGTCTTCGGGCACTGTAGGCGACCTCCGGTGGGAAACCAGGGCGAGCTTGCCCTCCATTGCTCCGCCTTCTCCTCCATATCTACCAAGAGTCGGACCCCGCGGGAGCGACCTCTTCGATAAACTGGGGAGTTCTGGCGAGCTTGGGCGAGCTCCTGAGCGAGCTTGAGCGAGCTTGGGCGAGCTCCTGAGCGAGCTCTTTGCCTAAGGCCCCTTCGGCCCAACGCGGAGCTCGCTCCCTGGGTGAGCTCCCGCGCGAGCTTGGGCGAGCTCCTGCGCGAGCTTGGGCGAGCTCCTGCGTGAGCTAGGGGCGTTTATGGTACCGGTATCTTTGTATGCACGACGGTCTAACTCCCGCTGCCATCTCCAGCGAACTCCTGCGCAACTTGGGCGAGCTCCTGAGCGAGCTTTTAGCCTAAGGCCCCTTCAGCCCAATGTGGATCTCGCTCCCTGCCAAGGTGATTTGGTGAACGCGGAGGGGGGGTGCGAACTCCAGGGCAGATTTCAGCTACCTCCAACATTACCCCCTCCTGAGGGAGCGACCAAGGAGACTTTGGCGCTTGCTCAGGAGTCTTATTGCACACGACGGTCGAATTTGGAGTTCTAATCATTTGCGACCTCCACCTGGTAAGCTACGGGCACCAACCGCGGGCGGTCTGCGCCGAGAACTTTGACTGTCAGTATTTCACAAACGCTGGGCGGGCCGGGAGCGTCAGCCACGAGCGATCTCCTTCCGGCGTGAGCTCTTACGCGCGGTCAGGATCTGCCTCGGGCGAGCTGCGGGCACCAGCCGTGGGCGATCTGCGCCGAGAGCTTTGACTCGCAGTATTTCACAAACGCTGGGCGGGCCGCGAGCATCAGCCGCGAGCGATCTCCTTCCGGTGCGAGCTTGCCACACGCGGTCAGGGTCTGCTTCGGGCGAGCTTGGGCACCAGCCGTGGGCGATCTGCGTCGAGAGTTTTGACTCCCAGTTTTCACAAACGCTGGGCGGGCCGGGAGCATCAGCCACGAGCGAGCTCATCGCGCTCGGTCAGGGTCTGCCTCGGGCGAGCTGCGGGCACCAGCCTTGGGCGATCTGTGCCGAGAGCTTTGACTGCCAGTATTTCACAAACGCTGGGCGGGCCGCGAGCATCAGCCGCGAGCGATCTCCTTCCGGTGCTGAAGGAGGCACATCTCCTCGACCTCAACACCCAGCGGACCTTCAAGAGGCGACCAAAGCCAAAGAGGCCCCCCAGAAAGAGGTCCTCGAGCTCCATAGCCTGGTGGCGGCCTCCAGGGACGAGATCGCGGCGCTGAAGGAGGCACATCTCCTCGACCTCAACACCCAGCGAGAGCGCCTCCAGTCGCAGCTGGGCGAGCTCCTCCAGAAGGGCGCGCTGGACGCCATCGAGAAGTACAAGACCGAAAGGTCGAAGAAGAGGAAGCGCGGCGACGACGAGGGCGCTGGCGCGGGCCCAGCCTAGGCTATATCTTTGTAACCCTGTTGTAATCTTTTCGATAAATGCGATGGATAGGATATTTCTGAGCTCGCCTTTGTGTACTCTTCTGTGCTTCTTTTCTTTCTACGAGTCCGCTGATGAGTCCGCTTTAGGAGTTTCACAGCGATCTCGAGAGTGATACCCCGGGTGAGGCAGCTAATTCGATTCAATCTTTTTATTTTTAAAGTATATGCAAACGAAAAGCTCGACATGCTCGCTAAACCTCAATATAGTCTCTGAGCCCGGAAAAAACGTTAAGCGAACCAAAAGACTAAAAACTTCCCTACACTCAGAGACTTAAACCATTTTTATTTCAAAAGGAAACTAATAAGTGCTAGCTGCCCCCTGCCCGGTTAATTTCCCTCGATGATCCTGTTCGGCGGGCTCGCCCTTCGAGGGGTATGCCAACGCCAGGATGCTTCCGTTCATGGCAGGTGAACGCGATGGATCCTGGTTAGGTTTAGAGTCCACTAGGCAGCGGACTTTCCCGGGAATCTCAAGGTCGCCCACTGGATGCCTCTGAGGATCCCGGTCTTGCTTTAAGTCCACACAACGGCGGACTGCCCCGGGAATCTCAAGGTCGCCCACTGGCTGCCTCTGAGGATCCCGGTCTTGCTTTAAGTCCGCACAACGGCGGACTGCCCCGGGAAGCTCAAGGTCACCCACTGGCTGCCTCTGAGGATCCCGGTCTTATTTTAAGTCCGCTCAGCGGCGGACTGCCCCGGGAAGCTCAAGGTCGCCCACTGGCTGCCTCTGAGGATCCCGGTCTTGTTTTAAGTCCGCTCAGCAGTGGACTGCCTCGGGAAGCTCAAGGTCGCCCACTGGCTGTCTTTGAGGATCCTGGTCTTGTTTTAAGTCCGCTCAGCGGCGGACTGCACTTTATAGAACATGCGGTCTCTATGCTGCGCCAAGCTCTCGAGTTAAATTCCTTGTTGAAACCTTCATCGTTCATTCATAACTTCAGAAGACGATTTACAAAATTCCTTAGTCTTATGCATAAAACTTGCGAAGGTGTAAAGCATTCGAAGGTCGCTCTAACAGGTCGCCTTCAGCAGTCATCAACCGGTAAGCCCCCAAGCTTCCTGCTTCGTGTACTATGTAGGGGCCTTCCCAGTTCGCCGCGAGCTTTCCTGCATTAGGCTCTTGCGTGTTTGCTAACACCTTTCTCATCACCAGATCGCCGACCTTAAATGCCCGGCGAAGGACTCTTTTATCATATGCACGCTTAATTTCTTGTCTATATCCGGCGAGGTGTAGATTAGCGCGCTCTCGTCTTTCTTCGAGCTGATCGAGGGAGTCGGCGAGCAGCTTGTCGTTGTCGACCTCCTCCGACGCAAGCCTTCTTTCAGTGAGCAGCTCGGCTTCTATGGGTAGCACGGCTTCGCAACCAAAAGTGAGACTGAAAGGGGACTCGTTAGTTGAGCGACGTGGAGTTGTGCGATAAGCCCACAAGACTCCATCGAGCTCCTGCTCCCACAATCCTTTTTTCCCTTCCAGTCTTTTCTTGAGGTTGTCTAGGATGACACGATTCGTAGCTTCGGCCTGCCCATTGCTTTGAGGGTACCTTGGGGACGAGAACCTTAGGTCGACTCCATATTCAACACAAAAGCTTCTAATCAAGCGATTGTCGAACTGGCGACCATTGTCGGTGATAAGTACCCGAGGCAGACCAAACCGGCAGAAAATATTCTTCCAAAGGAAATCTTTCACTTGCTTTTTGCCTATCTTAGCTAGCGGGACCGCTTCCACCCATTTGGTGAAGTAGTCCATTGCCACTAAGATAAATTTCTTTTGCCGGGCTGATACGGGGAAAGGTCCCACAATATCTAACCCCCATTGTTGAAACGGCTAGGGGCTCGCCAGAGGATGCAGTTCCTCTGCGGGCATATGATTTGTCGTGGCGTGCTTCTAGCATTGGATGCAGCTTTGTGCGATCTTCAAGGCATCTTGCTCCAGAGTGGGCCACCAGTATCCTTGCCTCCGTACTTTTGCAGTTAGAGACCGCCCACCAGCGTGGTTTCCCAGCTCGCCCGAGTGAATGCTATTCAAAACTTCTTCGGTCTCCGGGCTCTCGACGCAACAAAGATTTGGCCCGCCAAAGGATCTCCGAAAAAGGCGATCCCAGCGAATGAGATAGCGCCCAGCGCATTTCTCCACTCGCCGGGCTTCCTCTCTATCCTCTGGAAGCTCGCCCTTCTGGAGAAAATGAAGAATGGGGGCGGTCCACCCGCCGGGTGGTACGTCGGCGGAGACTTGGTTAACAGCGGGCTCTATCAGTCGGAGTCGAGACTGATTCTGGACCTCGATGAGAATCTGGCGAGCTTCTGATGTTCCCAGCAGGGAGGCAGCGTTTGCCAATGTATCAGCTCGCCTATTATCGGCTCGAGGGATTTGCTCGAAAGAGATCTTTTCGAACTCTACGGCCTTGACCTTTACCAGATCCACATAGCCCGTCATTCGCGCATCCCGGGAGGCGTACTCTCCATTGATTTGGCAAATAATTAGTTGGGAATCGCTGAAAACCTTCAAGCGTTTGGCGCCTACCTCTTGAGCGAGCTCCAAACCAGCTAGCAACGCCTTATACTCAGCCTTATTGTTGGTTGCCGCGAAATCCAGCCGGACGGATTTCTCAAGGATTACCGATTGAGCGATCAGTGCAACCCCGATCCCGGCCCCCAAAGCGTTGGAGGACCCATCGACGAATAATTCCCAGCCCGCCATCTCTGAATGCTTAGTTGGAGGAAGCTCGCCTAGATTATCCAAGAACCTCGCCTTCCCAAGGTGTGCCTCAGTTGGCTCATCCTCCTGGTACTGGACCGGTTCTTCTATGGGGAAGTCCGCCAAGAAATCGGCGAGCGCCTGCCCTTTGACAGCAACTCGAGGGACATACTCCAAACCATAGGTGGCGAGCTCGGCGGACCATCGGTAGAGCCTGCCGGCTACCGAGGGTCTGGAGAGCGCGCTCTTTAGAGGGTGCTCCGTGATGACCTTGACAGGGTGCGCCGAGAAGTAGGGGTGAAGCTTTCTCGCGGTAAGGACCAAGGCTAATGCGACCTTCTCGATTGGTTGATACCGGAGCTCGGCGGGGAGCATTGTGTGGCTTACAAAGTAAACAGGCCGCTCCACCTTTGCTTCTTCGAGAACAAGGACCCCGCTTACCGCATTCTCTGTGACCGCGAGATATACGCCAAGCTCGGCGCCATCTTTTGGTACTGCTAGGATTAGGGGGCTTGCTAGGTAATCCTTGATCTTTTGAAAGGCGCGCTCGCACTTTTCATCCCAACAAATGCTCGCTCCTTTTCGTAGTAGCTCGAAAAGAGGTCGGCAGTTGTCTGAGGATTTGGAGATGAATCGATTGAGCACGGCGATTCGCCCGCTCAACCTCTGGACTTCCTGCCGGGTTCTTGGTGCGGGCATCTCGACCAGTGCTCGGATTTGCCCAGGGTCCGCCTCGATCCCCCTGTGGGTGACCAGGTACCCTAGGAACTTCCCAGAAGTCACCCCGAATGCGCACTTCGCCGGGTTCAGCCTCATTCGGTAGTTTCTCAATACTTCAAAGATTTTGCGGAGGTCGGCAACATGCCCTTCTCGCTCTCGACTCTTTACCAGAAGGTCGTCTACATAAACTTCGATATTTCTGCCGATCTGATCTTTAAACATCTGAGTGACTAACCTTTGGTAGGTCGCTCCCGCGTTCTTAAGTCCAAAAGGCATCACTCGATAGCAGAATAGCTTCTGGTAGCCCGCCCCAGAATAGAAGGCGGTCTTCTCTTGATCGTCGACGTGTAGAGGTATCTGGTTATACCCTGAATATCCATCCATGAAGGGCAGGGCCTGGAACCCGACAGCTGCGTCGACCAGTGCGCCTATTCATGTAAGTGGAAAACCATCCTTCAGGCATGCCTTATTGAGGTCGGAGAAGTCAATGCACAATCTGACCGCCCCGCTCTTCTTGGGCACCGCCACGATGTTGGAGATCCACTCGGGAAAGTGCGCCTCGCGAATAAAGCCAGCTCGCTCTAGTTTGTCTATCTCCGCCGCCACTGCGATGGACTTCGCAGCTGGTATGTGCCGAGCTTTTTGCTTGACCGGCGGGAATTCTTTCACAGTGTGCAGACGATGACAGGCGACCTCTGGGTCAATCCCTGGCATGTCCGCGAAGCTCCAGGCGAATACGTCACGGTATTCCCTGAGTATATTGGTTAGGGCCAGGACCTCGCCCTTGGTTAGCGAGGTCCCGAGACTAACAATCCTCGGTCCGTCCTCGCTACCGATGTTGACTTCTTGTAGCGGCTCGGTAATGGGAAAACTTCCTTTCTAGAGGGTCCCTGGCAGGCGGCCTTTCTCCTCGAGCTCAAGATCCACACCGCTCCCACCCGGGGGTGAAGTAGGGGACTTAAGCGAGGCGACCTCTCACGGGCTTTGAGGGAGCCCGCTTGAGGTGGGCGTTAATTGCTAGGAGGGCGCGGGCCTCTTGGCCTCAGCGACCTCCACGTCTGCGAGGTGAAAGACGTCCTGCTCGCACCTGGTAGCAGCGACCTGGTCTTCTCTATTTACCACGACCCCTCCGCCGGTGGGAAATTTGAGGGCCTGGTGATTGGGCGAGGACACCGCTTTCATCTGCCTCAGCCAAGGTCACCCTAGGATGGCATTGAAAGCGGACTGTCCATCTACCACCGCGAAGCAGGCTTGACGTACCTCCGGGCCCGCCGTTACGGTGAGGGTTATCTCCCCTACCACCTTAGCGACCTCGCCAGTGAAACCGGTGAGCGTGCCCGTCGAGGGAGACAAATCAATTTGTCTCAACCCCATTCGCTGGAAGGCCGACAAGAATAGGATGTCTACGGCGCTTCCTTGGTCAACCAGGACCCGCCTTACTTCGATGTTCGCCATCATAAGGCGTATGACGAGGGGATCATTATGGGGGGTAACCACCCCGGCCATGTCCTCCTCCGAGAACCAGATAAAGTCTCGGGCTTCTACCCTTGGTGTTTGGTGCAGTACAGGAGTTAGAGAAATGGAGAATACCTTCTGAGCCCGCTCCATCTCTCTAACTTGCCGCCGAACCTCATTGCTGGATCTTGGGCCACTCAGGCGCCCACTGATTGTGTGACAGACCACCGGCCCTCCCGAGGGCGGTGGAGGCAGGGCGGGCTCAGCGGGCCCCGGGCGATCTCCCTCCCGAGGAGCCCGTGCTGGTATCACCTCGAACCTCCTTGGAGGCGAAATAAACTGATTCAAATGGCCCTGGGTGACCAAGTCCTCGAGGTGGTTCTTCAGAGCCCGGCATCTCTTGGTGTGATGCCCGGGGCTGCGATGAAAGGCGCACCACCGCGAATTGTCGGTTGAGCCGGGCTCCCCGACCTGCAGGGGGGGTGGATACTGAAAGAAAGGTTCGTTCCGAATCTGGTGAAAGATTTGTCCTGGCGAGTGGGTCAATACGGTAAAATCCCGCTCCCCGGGTCCCGGAGGCAGGCGCCAGTTCGCCGGCCTTCCAGCAACCACCTGGGGGGCTTCATCGGGCTGTATGGCAGGAGCTGCGGGTGGTCCGGGCAAAGGTGCCACCTGTGGCACCTCCCGCCTCTCCACGGCCTTAACGACGAGAGGTCGCAGAGCCGGAGGAGGTCGCCGCTCGACTGCCTTTCCCTTCCGGTCTAACACCACATCTTCGAGCTTGATGTGCTGCTGGACAAGGGTGAATAGCTCGACGATCGTGCGGGGATCCTTGATTACTAGGGCGTCATGAAGCTTGCTTCCCTCGGGGAGGGCGTTCCGGAATGCGCTCACCGTCATGCGATCTTGGCCGACAGCGTCCTCCAGAGCAAGGTAGGTGCTTCGGAAGCGCGTCGCGAAGCTTCGAAGAGTTTCGCGGGCTCCCATGGTCAAAGTGAAAAGGGACTCGATCCTCTTAGGGGGCTATCTGTTGCACCGGTACTGCTCCAGAAACAACCTGGAGAGTGTTGGGAAGTCTGGAATGGTGCCCGACGACAATTTGTGGAACCAATTTAACGCCAAGCCCGTCAAACTGCTCGGGAAAGCCCGGCACAAAACATGATCTTGGTCCCGGAAGAATAACAGCTTCCGGTAAGCCAAAAGGTGGTCGACTGGATCTTGCGATCCATCGAACATTATAAACTTAGGCGGGGTCCAATGGTGAGGGAAACCTCCTTAGTGCACCTCGCTCGTGAAGGGCGAGCTACCCCCGTGGGCGGCGAGGTCCTCCAGCAGGTCTACCGTCGCGTTAGGTCGCTGCCAGTGCCCGGGGAAAACTCCCAGAGGCTGCTGCGCAGGTCCTAAGCGGCCGTGCACGCTCCCTCGAGGGAGGTTCGGATCCGCCCCGCGGCGACCCTCGGGGGCTACCGCTCGGCGGCCTCTTTGCTGTTCGCCCGTGGATTCCTTCACCGTGGCGGTTGGTCTGTGGGAGGCCGTTGCCTCTCGAGCTTCGGAAGGTATAGCCACCGCGGGCTCTTTCCCACGTCGCCGATGACGCGGGTCACGATCCCGCTCTAGAGACCTCGCCTCCGACTCGTTTGAGTCGGAGCTCCGGCTACGGCGGCGAGGGATGGTCGCCCGCGAGGTCGCCTGGTTGCTAGACTGTTGGGTTACTAGCTTCTGCAGCCTCGTAAGCAGGGTTTCTGGCACCCCGCGCACGTCCGCTCTCTCGACCGGGGGTTCCGGGCGGGAAACCTGCCACGCCGGAACGGTTGTGGGCGGATGCGATGTTGATGTCGGTGGTCGCACCGGAGGTGCCGTATTCGTCGGCCCGGAGCGTCAGCTGGCCGCCGGAACCTGACGCATTCGCGTCAGTTCCTCCATCATGGCCCGCTGGGTGGCCAACAGCTCCAACAAGAGCTAGTCACTCAGCGGGACAGGGGGCTGGGGGGTCTCAACAAGAGGTTCGCTGCGCGCAGACCTCGCACGGGTCCTTGGTCGCCTGCGACCCCTTGTCGCCGGAGCGATCTTTGGGGTCACGAGAGCCGACGGCGCTTAACCGCACGGTCGTGGGCGTTCTCGCCGGAACCAGTCGAAAGATCCCACAGACGGCGCCAAATGTTCGGGGGATTTTTTCGCTGGTCCGTGCGGGCTACCTGCAAGACAAAGAAAAAGGCGTGAGAACGGCTGGCTCCCTTATGAGCGCAGACCCTCCGACGCTCAAGTCAGTTTCAGTTGCACAACGACGAGCTGTGGTGGACGAAAGTGGAAGGGAATAGGTTTTCCAACCTGTATTATGGAGCCTGGGGGTGAGCATTTATAGCAATCGGCGGCCTACCTTGGCCCGACACGTGGAGATTCTTCCAGAGCCTTCTAGACCCCCACGATCCGGCTCACGTGGGTCTCTGACAGTCCTTGGTACTCACGCCCTGACATTCTTTGTCGTCGAGCCTGCCAGGCGGTTTGAGTGGGGGAGAGCATCTTTCTTGTTGCTGCCAGCTGGCTATTCTGGAATATTCAAGTCTGGGAGGTCTTCGGGCATGTGGGCGACCTCCGGTGGGAAACCAGGGCGAGCTTGCCCTCCATTGCTCCGCCTTCTCCTCCATATCTACCAAGAGTCGGACCCCGCGGGAGCGACCTCTTCGATAAACTGGGGAGTTCTGGCGAGCTTGGGCGAGCTCCTGAGCGAGCTTGAGCGAGCTCCTGAGCGAGCTTGGGCGAGCTCTTGAGCGAGCTCTTAGCCTAAGGCCCCTTCGGCCCAAAGCGGAGCTCGCTCCCTGGGCGAGCTCCCGCGCGAGCTCCTGCGCGAGCTTGGGCGAGCTCCTGCGTGAGCTAGGGGCGTTTGTGGTACCGGTATCTTTGTATGCACGACGGTCTAACTCCTGCTGCCATCTCCAGCGAACTCCTGCGCGAGCTTGGGCGAGCTCCTGAGCGAGCTTTTAGCCTAAGGCCCCTTCAGCCCAATGTGGATCTCGCTCCCTGCCAAGGTGATTTGGTGAACGCGGAGGGGGGGGGGTGCGAACTCCAGGGCAGATTTCAGCTACCCCCAACAGTATCCATTCTAATTCATTCGCACGATCCATTCTAATTCATTCGTGTGATCCATTCTAATTCATTTGCATGGATGGATCCATTCTAATTCATTCGTACGAATGTATCCATTCTAATTTATTCGTACGATCCATTCTAATTCACTCGTACGATCCAGTCTAATTCATTCGCACGAATGTATCCATTCTAATTCATTCGCACGATCCATTCTAATTTATTCGTACGATCTATTCTAATTCAGTCGCACGAATGTATCCATTCAAGTTCATTCGTACGATCTATTCTAATTCATTCGCATGATCCATTCTAATTCAGTCGCACGAATGTATCCATTCAAGTTTATTCGTACGATCCATTCTAATTCATTCGTACGATCCATTCTAATTCATTCGTACGATCAATTCTAATTCATTCGCATGATCCATTCTAATTCATTCGTACGATCCATTCTAATTTATTCGCACGAATGTATCCATTCTAATTCATTCGTACGAACCATTCTAATTCATTCACACGATCCATTCTAATTAATTCACACGATCCATTCTAATTTATTCACATGATCCATTCTAATTCATTCGTACGATCCATTCTAATTCATTCGCACGATCCATTCTTATTCATTCGTATTATCCCTTCTAATTCATTCGCACGAATGTATCCATTCTAATTCATTCGTACGATCCATTCTAATTTACTCGGACGATCCATTCTAATTCATTCGTATAATCTATTCTAATTCATTCGTACTATCCATTCTAATTCATTCATAATATCCATTCCAATTTATTCGTACGATCCATTCTAATTCATTAATATGATCCATTCTAATTCATTCGTATGAATGTATTCATTCTAATTCATTCGTACGATCCATTCTAATTCATTCGCACGATCCAATCTAATTCATTCGTACGATCCATTCTAATTCATTCGTACGATCCATTACGATCCATTCTAATTCAATCGCACGATCCATTCTCATTTATTCGTACGATCCATTCTAGCTCATTCGTACGATCCATCCTAATTCATTCATACGATCCATTCTAATTCATTCGTATGATTCATTCTAATTCATTAAGACGATCCATTCTAATTTATTCGAACGATCCATTCTATTTATTTCGTACGATCCATTCCAATTCATTCGCACGAATGTATCCATTCTAATTCATTCGTACGATCGTACGATCCATTCTAATTCATTCGTACGATCCAGTCTAATTCATTCGTATGATCCATTCTTATTCATTCGCACGAATATATCGATTCTCGCTCATTCGTACGATCCATCCTAATTTATTTATACGATCCATTCTAATTCATTTGTACGATCTATTCTAATTCATTCGTACTATCCATTCTAATTCATTCGTAAGATCCATTCTAATTCATTCGCATGATCTATTCTAATTCATTTGCATGGATGTATCCATTCTAATTCACTCGTACGATCCATTCAAATTCATTCGCATGAATATATCCATTCTAATTCATTCGTACGAATGAAATAGAATGGATCGTACGAATGAAATAGAATGGATTGTACGAATGAATTAGAATGTATACATCCATGCAAATGAATTTGAATGGATCATACAAATGAATTAGAATGGATCGTACGATCTATTCTAATTCATTCTTATGATCCATTCTAATTCATTCGTACGATCCATTCTAATTTATTCGTATGATCCATTCTAATTCATTCGCACGAATGTATCCATTCTAATTCAATCGCACGATCCATTCTAATTCATTCACACAATCCATTCTAATTCATTCGTTCGACCCATTCTAATTCATTCGCACGATCCATTCTAATTCATTCATACGATCCATTCTAATTCATTCATACGATCCATTCTAATTCATTCAGACGATCCATTCTAATTCATTCGCACGATCTATTCTAATTCATTCGTACGATCCATTCTAATTCATTCATACGATTCATTCTAATTCATTCGTATGATCCATTCTAATTCATTCGTACGATCCATTCCAATTCATTCGCAAGAATGTATCCATCCTAATTCATTAGCACAATCCATTCTAATTCATTCGAACGATCCAATCTAATTCAGTCGCACGAATGTATCCATTCAAGTTCATTCGTACGATCCATTCTAATTCACTCGTACGATCCATTCTAATTCATTCGCTCGATCCATTCTAATTCATTCACGATCCATTCTAATTCATTCATACGATCCATTCTAATCCATTCGTAAGATTCGTTCTAATTCATTCAGAGGATCCATTCTAATTCATTCGTACAATCCATTCTAATTCATTCGTACTATCCATTCTAATTCATTCGTATGATCCATTCTAATTCATTTGCATGATTGTATCTATTCTAATTCATTCGTACGAATGAATTAGAATGTATCGTACGAATGAAATAGAATGGATTGTACGAATGAATTAGAATGGATCATGCGAATGCGTTAGATGGATCGTGCGAATGAACTTGAATGGATACATTCGGCGATTGAATTAGAATAGATCGTACGAATGAATTAGAATGGATCATGCGAATGAATTAGAATGGATCATACGAATGAATTAGAATGGATCATGTGAATGAATTAGAATGGATCGTGCGAATTAATTACAATGGATCATATGAATGAATTAGAATGGATCGTGCGAATGAATTAGAATGGATCATACGAATGAGATAGAATGGATTGTACGAATGAATTAGAATGGATCGTACGAATGAATTAGAATGGATCGTACGAATGAATTAGAATGGATCATGTGAATGAATTAGAATGGATCGTACGAATTAATTACAATGGATCATATGAATGAATTAGAATGGATCGTGCGAATGAATTAGAATGGATCATACGAATGAAATAGAATGGATTGTACGAATGAATTAGAATGGATCGTACGAATGAATTAGAATGGATCGTACGAATGAATAAGAATGGATCGTAGGAATGAATTAGAATGGATCGGACGAATGAATTAGAATGAATCATATGAATGAATTAGAATGGATCGTATGAATGAATTAGACTGGATCGTCCGAGTGAATTAGAATGAATCGTACGAATAAATTAGAATAGACACATTCGCGCGAATGAATTAGAATGGATCGTACAAATGAATTAGAATAGATAATACTTATGAATTAGAATAGATTGTGCGAATGAATTAGAATGGATTGTCTGAATGAATTAGAATGAATCGTAAGAATGAATTAGAATGGATCGTACGAATGAATTAGAATGGATCGTACGAATGAATTAGAATGGATACATTCGTGCGAATGAATTAGATTGGATTGTACGAATGAATTAGAATGGAATGTGCGAATGAATTAGAATGGATCGTACGAATGAATTAGAATGGATCGTTCGAATGAATTAGAATAGATCATTCGAATAAATTAGAATGGATCGTACGAATGAATTAGAATGGATACATTCGTACGAATAAACTAGAATGGATCATTCGAATGAATTAGAATGGATCGTATGAATGAATTAAATGGATCGTACGAATGAATTAGAATGGATCGTGTGAATGAATTAGAATGTATCATACGAATGAATTAGAATGGATACATTTGTACGAATAAATTAGAATGGATCGTACGAATAAATTTGAATGGATACATCCATGCGAATGAATTAGAATAAATCGCACGAATAAACTAGAATGGATATATTCGTGAATGGATTGTACGAATGAATTAGAATGGATCGTACAAATGCATTAGAATGGATCATACAAATGAATTAGAATGGATCGTGCGAATGAATTAGAATGGATCGTGCGAATGAATTAGAATGGATCATACGAATGAATTTGAATGGATCGTTCGAATGGATCATACGAGTGAATTAGAATGGATCGTACAAATGAATTAGAATGGATCGTACGAATGAATTAGAATAGATCGTGCGAATTAAATACAATGGATCATATGAATGAATTAGAATGAATCATACGAATGAATTATAATGGATTGTATGAATGAATTAGAATTGATCGTACGAATGAATTAGAATGGATCGTACGAATGAATTAGAATGGATCGTACGAATGCATTAGAATGGATCGTACGAATGAATTAGAATAGATCGTACGAATGAATTAGAATGGATCGTGGGAATGAATTAGAATGGATCGTTCGAATGAATTAGAATGGATCGTGCGAATGAATTAGAATAGATACATTCGTCCGAATAAATTAGAATGGATCATACAAATGAATTAGAATAGATCGTACGAATGAATTAGAATGGATCGTATGAATGAATTAGAGTGGATCGTGCGAATAAATTAGAATGGATCATACGAATGAATTAGAATGGATAGTGCGAATGAATTAGAATGGATACATTCGTGTGAATGAATTAGAATGGATCATACGAATGAATTCGAATGGATACATCCATGAGAATGAATTAGAGTGGAGAGTACGAATGAATTTGAATGGATCATACGAATGCATTAGAATGGATCGTGCGATTGAATTAGAATGGATCATACGAATGAATTTGAATGGATCGTTCGAATGAATTAGAATGGATCGTGCGAATGAATTAGAATAGATACATTCGTGCGAATGAATTAGAATGGATTGTACGAATGAATTAGAGTGGATCATGCGAATAAATTAGAATGGATCATGCAAATGAATTAGAATGGATCGTATGAATGAATTAGAATAGATCGTACGAATGAATTAGAGATGGATCGTTCGAATGTATTAGAATGGATACATTCGTGCGAAAGAATTAGAATGGATCGTACGAATGAATTAGAATGGTTACATCCATGCGAATGAATTAGAATGGATCGTACGAATGAATAAGAATGGATCGTTCGAATGAATTAGAATGGATCATGTGAATGAATTAGAATGGATACATCCATGCAAAAGAATTTGAATGGATCATACGAATGAATTAGAATGAATCGTGTGAATGAATTAGAATGAATCGTGCGAATGAATTAGAATGGATCGTACGAATGAATTAGAATGGATCGTATGAATGAATTAGAATGGATCGTACGAATGAATTAGAATGGATACATTCGTACAAATGAATTAGAATGGATCATGCGAATGAATTAGAATAGATTGTACAAATATATTAGAATGGATACATTCATGCGAATGAATTAGAATGGATCATACGAATGAATTAGAATGGATCATACGAATGAATTAGAATGGATCGTACGAATAAATTAGAATGGTTCGTGCGAATGAATTAGAATGGAAAGTACAAATGAACTAGAATGGATACATTCGTGCGAATGAATTAGAATGGATCGTGCGAGTGAATTAGAATGGATCGTCCGAATGAAATTGAATGGATCGTACGAATGAATTAGAATGGATTGTGCGAATGAATTAGAATGGATCGTGTGAATGAATTAGAATGGATCGTGCGAATGAATTAGAATGGATCGTACGTACGAATGAATGGATCCATTCTAATTTATTTGTACGATCCATTCTAATTCATTCGTACGATCCATTCTAATTTATACATACGAATGTATCCATTCTACTTCATTCGTACGATCTATTCTAATTCATTCACACAATCCATTCTAATTCATTCATATGATCCATTGTAATTAATTCGCACGATCCATTGTAATTCATTCACATGATCCAATCTAATTCATTCGTACGATCCATTCTTATTCATTCGTACGATCCATTCTAATTCATTCGCATGGATTAGAATGGATCGTACGAATGAATTAGAATGGTTCGTACGAATAAATTAGAATGGTTCGTGCGAATGAATTAGAATGGAAAGTACAAATGAACTAGAATGGATACATTCGTGCGAATGAATTAGAATGGATCGTGCGAGTGAATTAGAATGGATCGTCCGAATGAAATTGAATGGATCGTACGAATGAATTAGAATGGATCGTGCGAATGAATTAGAATGGATCGTGTGAATGAATTAGAATGGATCGTGCGAATGAATTAGAATGGATCGTACGTACGAATGAATGGATCCATTCTAATTTATTCGTACGATCCATTCTAATTCATTCGTACGATCCATTCTAATTTATTCATACGAATGTATCCATTCTATTTCATTCGTACGATCTATTCTAATTCATTCACACAATCCATTCTAATTCATTCATATGATCCATTGTAATTAATTCGCACGATCCATTCTAATTCATTCACATGATCCAATCTAATTCATTCGTACGATCCATTCTTATTCATTCGTACGATCCATTCTAATTCATTCGCATGGATTAGAATGGATCGTACGAATGAATTAGAATGGATCGTACGAATGAATTAGAATGGATCGTGCGAATGAATTAGAATGGATCGTATGAATAAATTAGAATGGATCGTGCGAATGAATTAGAATGGATCGTACGAATGAATTAGAATGGATCGTACTAATTCATCCGCACAAATGTATCTATTCTAATTCATTCGTACGATCCATTCTAGTTTATTCGTACGAATGTATCCATTCTAATTCATTCGTACGATCCATTTTAATTCATTCACACGATCCATTCTAATTCATTCGTATGATCCATTCTAATTCGTTCGTACGATCCATTTTAATTCATTCGTACGATCCATTCTAATTCATTCGCATGGATGTATCCATTCTAATTCATTCGCACGATCCATTCTAATTCATTCGTACGATCCATTCTAATTCATTTGCATGGATGGATCCATTCTAATTCATTCGCATGAATGTATCCATTCTAATTCATTCATACGATGCATTCTAATTCACTCGGGCGATCCATTCTAATTCATTCGTACGATCCAGTCTAATTCATTCGCACAAAAGTATCCATTCTAATTTATTCATATGATCCATTCTAATTCATTCATACGATACATTCTAATTCATTCGTACGATCCATTCTAATTCATTCGCACGATCCATTCTAATTCATTCATATGATCCATTCAAATTCATTTGCATGGATGTATCCATTCTAATTCATTCGTACAATCCATTCTATTTCATTCGTACGATCCATTCTAATTCATTCGTTCGAATGAATTAGAATGAATACATTCGTGCGAATGAATTAGAATGGATCGTACGAATGAATTAGAATGGATCGTTCGAATGAATTTGAATGGATCGTGTGAATGAATTAGAATAAAACGTACGAATGAATTAGAATGGGTCGTACGAATGAATTAGAATGGAATATACGAATGAATTAGAATGGATCGTACGAATGCATTAGAATGGATCGTACGAATGAATTAGAATGGATACATTTGTTCGAAAGAATGAGAATAGATTTTACGAATGAATTAGAATGGATCGTATGAATGAATTAGAATGGATCGAACAAATGAATTAGAATGGATCGTGCGAATGAATTAGAATGGATCGTGCGAATAAATTAGAATGGATCGTTCGAATGAATTAGAATGGATCGTGTGAATGAATTAGAATGGATACATTCGTGCGAATGAATTAGAATGGATCGTACGAATGATGTAGAATGGATCGTACGAATAAATTAGAATGGATCGTATGAATGAATTAGAGTGGATCATATGAATGAATTAGAATGGATACATTCGTGCGGATGAATTTGAATGGATCGTACGAATGAATTAGAATAGATCGTGCGAATGAATTAGAATGGATCGTACGAATGAATTAGAATGGATCGTATGAATGAATTAGAATGAATCGTGCGAATGAATTAGAATGGATCATACGAATGAATTAGAATGGATCGTACGAATGAATTAGAATGGATCGTACGAATGAATTAGAATGGATCGTATGAATGAATTAGAATGGATCGTACGAATGAATTAGAATGGATACATTCGTACAAATGAATTAGAATGGATCATGCGAATGAATTAGAATAGATTGTACAAATATATTAGAATGGATACATTCATGCGAATGAATTAGAATGGATCGTACGAATGAATTTGAATGGATTGTACGAATGAATTAGAATGGATCGTACGAATAAATTAGAATGGATTGTTCGAATGAATTAGAATGGATTGTGCGAAGGAATTAGAATGGATCGTACGAATGAATTAGAATGGATCGTTCGAATGAATTAGAATGGATCGTGCGAATTAATTAGAATGGATACATTTGTGCGAATGAATGAGAATAGATTTTACGAATGAATTAGAATGGATCGTATGAATGAATTAGAATGGAATGTGAGAATGAATTAGAATGGATCGTACGAATGAATTAGAATGGATCGTTCAAATGAATTAGAATGGATCGTTCGAATGAATTAGAGTGGATCGTATGAATGAATTAGAATGGATACATTCGTGCGAATGAATTAGAATGGATCGTACGAAAGAATTAGAATAGATCGTATGAATGAATTAGAATGGATCGTCTGACTGAATTAGAATGAATCATACGAATGAATTGGAATGGATCGTATGAATGAATTAGAATGGTTCGTACGAATGAATTAGAATGGATCATACGAATGAATTAGAATGGATACATTCGTGCGAATGATTTAGACTGGATCGTATGAATGAATTAGAATGGATTGTCCAAGTGAATTAGAATGGATCCTATGAATGAACTTGAATGGATACATTTATGCGACTGAATTAGAATAGATCGTACGAATGAATTAGAATGGATCGTGCGAATGAATTAGAATGGATCATACGAATGAATTAGAATGGATACATTCGTGCGAATGAATTAGACTGGATCGTATGAATGAATTCGAATGGATTGTCCGAGTGAATTAGAATGGATCCTATGAATGAACTTGAATGGATACATTTGTGCGACTGAATTAGAATAGATCGTACGAATGAATTAGAATGGATCGTGCGAATGAATTAGAATGGATACATTCATGTGAATGAATTAGAATGGATCATACGAATGAATTAGACCGGATCGTGCGAATGAATTAGAATGGATGCATTCGTGCGAAAGAATTAAAATGGATCGTATGAATAAATTAGAATGGATAGTACGAATGAATTAGAATAGATCGTACAAATGAATTAGAATGGATCGTCCGAGTGAATTAGAATGGATCGTACGAATGAATTAGAATGGATACATTCGTGCGAATGAATTAGAATGGATCGTACGAATGAATAAGAACGGATCGTACGAATGAATTAGAATGGATCATACGAATGAATTAGAATGGATAAAATCAAGCGAATGAATTAGAATGGATCGTACGAATGAATTAGAATGGATTGTATCAATGAATTAGAATGGATCGTGCGAGTGAATTAGAAGGGATCGTACGAATGAATTAGAATGGATCATGCGAATGAATTAGAATGGATCATACGAATGAATTAGAATGGATCAAACGAATGAATTAGAATGGATCGTGCGAATGAATTAGAATGGATCGTACGCATGAATGTATCCATTCTAGTTCATTCGTACGATCCATTCTAATTCATTCGCATTGATGTATCCATTCTAATTTATTCGTACGATCCATTCTAATTCATTCGCACGAATGTGTCCATTCTAATTCATTCGTACGATCCATTCTAATTCATTCGCATGATCCACTCTAATTCATTCATACGATCCATTCTAATTCATTCGTACGATCCATTCTAATTCATTCACACGATCCATTATAATTTATTTGTATGATAAATTCTAATTCAATCGCACGTTCCATTCTAATTCATTCGTACGATCCATTCTAATTCATTCGTACGATCCATTCTAATTCATTCGAAAGATCCATTCTAATTCATTCAGATGATCCATACTAATTCATTCGCACGAATGTATCCATTCTAATTCATTCGTACGATCCATTCTAATTCATTCGTACGATCTATTCTAATTCATTCATACGATCCATTCTAATTCATTCGTAAGATCCATTCTAATTCATTCACACGATCCATTCTAATTCATAAATACGATCCATTCTAAGTCATTCGTATGATTCATTCTAATTCATTCAGACGATCCATTCTAATTCATTCGGACGACCTATTCTAATTCATTCATACGATCCATTCTAATTCATTCGTACAATCCATTCTAAATCATTCGTACGATCCATTCTAATTCATTCATACGATCCATTTAATTCATTCGCACATTCAATTCTAATTCATTCGTACGATCCATTCTAATTCATTCGAACGATCCATTCTAATTCATTCGAACGATCCATTCTAAATCATTCGTACGATCCATTCTAATTCATTCGCACATTCCATTCTAATTCATTCGTACGATCCATTCTAATTCATTCGAACGATCCATTCTAATTCATTCGTACAATCTATTCTAATTCATTCGTATGATCCATTCTAATTCATTCGCATGATCCATTCTAATTCATTCATACGATCCATTCTAATTCATTCGTACGATCCATTCTAATTCATTCGTACGACCCATTCTAATTCTTTTGTACGATCCATTCTAATTCATTCGCACGAATGTATCCATTCTAATTCATTCGTATGATCCCTTCTAATTCATTCGTATGATCCATTGTAATTCATTCGCACGATCCATTCTAATTCATTCGAACGATCCATTCTAATTCATTCGTACGATCCATTCTAAATCATTCGTACGATCCATTCTAATTCATTCATATGATCCATTCTAATTCATTTGTAAGATTCATTCAAATTCATTCAGACGATCCATTCTAATTCATTCGGACTATCTATTCTAATTCATTTGTATGATCCATTCTAATTCGGTCGCACGATCCATTCTAATTCATTCGAATGATTCATTTTAATTCATTCATACAATCCATTCTAATTCATTCACACGATCCATTCTAATTCATTCGTATGATCCATTCTAATTCATTCGCACATTCCATTCTAATTCATTCGTACGATCCTTTCTAATTCATTCGTACTATCCATTCTAATTCATTCGCATGATCTATTCTAATTCATTCGTACGATCCATTCTAATTCTTTTGTACGATCCATTCTAGTTCATATGTATGATCCATTCTAATTCATTCGTACTATCCATTCTAATTCATTCGCATGATTGTATCCATTCTAATTCATTCGTACGATCCAATGTAATTCATTCACACGATCCATTCTAATTCATTCGTACGATCCATTCTAATTCATTCGTACGATCTATTCTTATTCATTCGTACGATCCATTCTAATTCATTCGCACGAATGTATCCATTCTAATTCATTCGTACGATCCATTCTAATTGATCCAGTCTAATTCATTCGTATGATCCATTCTAATTCATTCGCATGATCTATTCTAATTCATTCGCACGATCCATTCTAATTCATTCGCACAATCCATTCTAATTCATTCGAACGATCCATTCTAATTCATTCGCACGATCTATTCTAATTCATTCGTATGATCGATTCTAATTCATTCGCACGAATGTATCTATTCTAATTCATTCGTATGATCCACTCTAATTCATTCGTACGATTCATACATTCGTACGATCCATTCTAATTCATTCGCACGAATGTATCCACTCTAATTCATTCGCATGATCCATTCTAATTCATTCGCATGATCCATTCTAATTCATTCGTTTGATCCATTCTAATTCATTCGCATGAGCCATTCTAATTCATTCATACGAATGTATCCATTCTAATTCATTCGTACGATCCATTCTAATTCATTCGTATGATCCATTCTAATTCATTCGTATGATCCATTATAATTCATTCGTATGATCCATTCTAATTCATTCGTACGATCCATTTTAATTCATTCGCAAGATCTATTCTAATTCATTCGTACGATCCATTCTAATTCATTCGCACGAATGTATCCATTCTAATTCATTCGTATGATCCACTCTAATTCATTCATACGATCCATTCTAATTCATTCGTAAGATCCATTCTAATTCATTCGTACAATCCATTCTAATTCATTCGCACGAATGGATCCATTCTAATTCATTCGCACGATCCATTCTAATTCATTCAAACGATCCATTCTAATTCATTCGTATGATCCATTCTAATTCATTCGCACGATCCATTCTAATTCATTCGCACGATCTATTCTAAATCATTCGTTCGATCCATTCTAATTCATTCATACGATCCATTCTAATTCATTCGTACGATCCATTCTAATTCAGTCATACATTCCATTCTAATTCATTCGTACGATCCATTCTAATTCATTCGTACGATCCATTCTAATTCATTCGCACGATCCATTCTAATTCATTCGAACGATCCATTCTAATTTATTCGTACGATCCATTCTAATTCATTCGCACGAATGTATCAATTCTAATTCATTCATACGAATGAATTAGAATGAATCGTACGAATGAAATAGAATGGATTGTACGAATGAATTAGAATGGATATATGCATGCAAATGAATTTGAATGGATCATACGAATGAATTAGAATGGATCGTGCGAATGAATTAGAATCGATACATTTGTGCGAATGAATTAGAATGGATCGTACGAATGAATTACAATGGATCGTACGAATAAATTAGAATGGATCGTACGAATGAATTAGAATGGATCGTACGAATGAATTAGAATGGATCATACGAATGAATTAGAATGGATCGTACGAATGAATTAGAAAGGATACATTCGTATGAATGAATTAGAATGGATCATGCGAATGAAATAGAATGGATCGTACAAATATATTAGAATGGATACATTCGTGCGAATAAATTAAAATGGATCGTACGAATGAATTAGAATGGATCGTTCGAATGAATTAGAATGGATCGTACGAATGAATTAGAATAGATCGTGCAAATGAATTAGAATGGATCGTTCGAATGAATTAAAATGGATCGTGCGAATGAATTAGAATGGATACATTTGTGCGAATGAATGAGAATAGATTTTACGAATGAACTAGAATGGATCGTATGAATGAATTAGAATGGAACGTGCGAATGAATTAGAATGGATCGTTCGAATGAATTAGAATGGATCGTACGAATGAATTAGAGTGGATCAGACGAATGAAGTAGAATAGATACATTCGTGCGAATGAATTAGAATGGATCGTACGAATGAATTAGAATAGATCGTGCGAATGAATTAGAATGGATCGTCTGAATGAATTAGAATGAATCATACGAATGAATTAGAATGGATCGTATGAATGAATTAGAATGGTTCGTACGAATGAATTAGAATGGATCATACGAATGAATTAGAATGGATACATTTGTGCGAATGAATTAGACTGGATCGTACGAATGAATTAGAATGGATTATCCGAGTGAAATAGAATGGATCGTACGAATGAACTTGAATGGATACATTCATGCGACTGAATTAGAATAGATCGTACGAATGAATTAAAATAGATCGTGCGAATGAAATAGAATGGAAACATTCGTGCGAATTAATTAGAATAGATCGTATGGATGAATTAGAATGGATCGTGCGAATGAATTAGAATGGATACATTCGCGCGAATGAATTAGTACGATCCATTCTAATTCATTCGCACAATCCATTCAAATTCATTCGTACAATCCTTTCTAATTCATTCGTATAATCCATTCTAATTCATTCGCACGATCCATTCTAATTCATTCGCACGCACGAATATATTTATTCTAATTCATTTGTATAATCCATTCTAATTCATTCGTACGATCAATTCTAATTCATTCAGATGATGCATTCTAATTCATTCGTACGATCTATTCGATCTAATTCAGTCGCACGAATGTATTCATTCTAATTCATTCACACGATCCATTCTAATTCATTCACGATCTATTCTAATTAATTCATACGATCCATTCTAATTCATTCGTATGATTCATTTTAATTCATTCAGACGATCCATTCTAATTCATTCGCAAGAATGTATCCATTCTAACTCATTCGCACATTCCATTCTAATTCATTCGTATGATCCCATCTAATTCATTCGCATGATCCATTCTAATTCATTCGTACGATCCATTCTAATTCATTCGTACGATCCATTCTAATTCATTCGCATGATCCATTCTAATTTATTCAAACGATCCATTCTAATTCATTCGTACGATTCATTCTAATTTATTCATACGATCCATTCTAATTCATTCGTATGATTCGTTCTAATTCATTCAGACGATCCATTCTAATTCATTCGCACGATCTATTCCAATTCATTCGTACGATCCATTCTAATTTATTCGCACGATCCATTCTAATTCATTCGTACGATCCATTCTAATTCATTCGCACGATCCATTCTAATTCTTTTGCACGATCCATTCTAATTCTTTTGCACGATCCATTCTAATTCATTCGTACGATCCATTCTAATGCATTCGTACGATCCATTCTAATTCATTCGTACGATCCATTCATTCGTATGATCCATTCTAATTCATTCGCAGGAATATATCTATTCTAATTCATTCGCACGATCCATTCTACGAATGAATTAGAGTGGATCACATGAATGAATTAGAATGGATACATTCTTGCGAATGAATTAGATTGGATCGTACGAACGAATTAGAATAGATCGTGCAAATAAATTAGAATTCATGTCTGAATGAATTAGAATGAATCGTACGATTGAATTAGAATGGATCGTATGAATTAATTAGAATGGTTCGTACGAATGAATTAGAATGGATCATACGAATGAATTAGAATGGATACATTCTTGCGAATGAATTAGATTGGATCGTACGAATGAATTAGAATGGATCGTCCGAGTGAATTAGAATGGATCGTACGAATGAACTTGAATGGATATATTCGTGCGACTGAATTAGATAGATCGTACGAATGAATTAGAATGGATCATGCGAATGAATTAGAATGGATACATTTGTGCGAATGAATTAGAATGGATCGTACGAATGAATTAGAATGGATCGTGCGAGTGAAATAGAATGGATCGTACGAATGAATTACAATAAATCGTGTGAATGAATTAGAATGAATCGTCTGAATGAATTAGAATGAATCATACGAATGAATTAGAATGGATTGTATGAATGAATTAAAATGGATCGTGCGAATGAATTAGAATGGATCGTGCGAATGAATTAGATTGGATACATTCATGCGAATGAATTAAAATGGATCGTACGAATAAATTAGAATGGATCATACGAATGAATTAGAATAGATTGTACGAATGAATTAGAATGGATACATTTGTGTGAATGTATTAGAATGGATCGTACGAATGAAATAGAATGGATCGTCCGAGTGAATTAGAATGGATCGTACGAATGAATTAGAATGGATACATTCGTGCGAATAAATTAGAATGGATCTTACTAATTAATTAGACTGGATACATTCGTTCGAATGAATTAGAATGGATCGTACGAATGAATAAGAATGGATCGTACGAATGAATTAGAATGGATCGTACGAATAAATTAGAATGGATCATGTGAATGAATTAGAACATTCTAATTCATTCGTATGATCCATTCTAATTCAATCGCACGATCCATTCTAATGCATTCGTACGATCCATTCTAATTCATTCGTACAATCCATTCTAATTCATTCACACGAATGTATCCATTCTAATTTATTCGTACGATCCATTCTAATTCATTCATACGATCCATTCTAATTCATTCGTTCGATCCATTCTAATTCATTCATACGATCAAATCTAATTCATTCGTAAAATCTATTCTCATTCATTCGCACAAATGTATCCATTCTAATTCATTCGCATGATCCATTCTAATTAATTTACACGATCCATTCTAATTCATTCATACGATCTATTCTAATTCATTCGTATGATCCATTCTAATTCATTCGCACGAATGTATCTATTCTAATTCATTCGTACGATCCATTCTAATTCATTCGCTCGATCCATTCTAATTCATTCACGATCCATTCTAATTCATTCGTACGATCCATTCTAATTCATTCATTTGATCCATTCTAATTCATTCGTACGATCCATTCTAATTCATTCAGACGATCCATTTTATTTCATTCGTACGATCCATTCCAGTTCATTCGTACGATCCATTCTAATTCATTCGTATGATCTATTCTAATTCATTCGCATGATTGTATCCATTCTAATTCATTCGTACGATCCAATGTAATTCATTCGCACGATCCATTCTAATTCATTTGTACGATCCATTCTAATTCATTCGTTCGATCCATTCTAATTCATTTGTAAAATCCATTCTAATTCATTCGTAAAATCTCTTCTCATTCATTCGCACAAATGTATCCATTCTAATTTATTTGCACGATCCATCCTAATTCATTCGCACGATCCATTCTAATTCATTTATACGATCCATTCTTATTCATTCGTACGATCCATTCTAATTCATTCGCACGACATCCATGCGAATGAATTAGAATGGATCGTACGAATGAACTAGAATGGACACAATCATGCGAATGAATTAGAATGGATCGTACGAATGAACTAGAATGGATCATACGAATGAATTAGAATGAATCATACGAATGAATTAGAATGGATCGTATGAATGAATTTGAAAGGATCATACGGATGAATTAGAATGGATCGCACGAATGAATTAGAATGGATCGTTCGAATGAATTAGAATGTATCGTTCGAATGAATTCGAATGGATTGTTCGAATGAATTAGAATGGATCGTAAGAATGAATTAGAATAGAATGTGCGAATGAATTAGAATCGATCGTTCGAATGAATTAGAATGGATCATTCAAATGAATTAGAATGGATCGTGCGAATGAATTAGAATGGATCGTTCGAATGAATTAGAATGGGTCGAACGAATGAATTAGAATGGATCGTACGAATGAATTAGAATGGATCGTTCGAATGAATTAGAATGGATCTTTCGAATGAATTAGAATAGATCGTACGAATGAATTAGAATGGAATGTGCAAATGAATTAGAATGGATCGTACGAATGAATTAGAATGGATCGTTCGAATGAATTAGAATGGATACATTCGTGCGAATGAATTAGAATGGATCGTACGAATGAATTAGAATGGATCGTATGAATGAATTAGAATGGATCATGCGAATGAATTAGAATGGATCATACGAATGAATTAGAATGGATACATTCATGCGAATGTATTAGAATGGATCATATGAATGAATTAGAATAGATCGTGCGAATTAATTAGAATAGATCTTACGAATGAATTAGAATGGATAGTATGAATGAATTAGAATAGATCGTCCGAATGAATTAGAATGGATCGTACGAATAAATTAGAATGGATCGTCTGAATGAATACGAATGAATCCTACGAATGAATTAGAATGGATCGTATGAATGAATTAGAATGGAATGTGCGAATGAATTAGAATGGATCGTGCGAATGAATTAGAATGGATCGTGCGAATGAATTAGAATGGATCGTATGAATGAATTAGAATGGATTGTACGAATGAATTAGAATGGATCATACAAATGAACCTGAATGGATACATTCGTGCGACTGAATTAGAATAGATCGTACGAATGAATTAGAATGGATCGTGCGAATGAATTAGAATGTATCGTACGAATGAATTAGAATGGATCATGTGAATGAATTATAATCGATCATGCGAATTAATTACAATGGATCATATGAATGAATTAGAATGGATCGTGTGAATGAATTAGAATGGATCGTACGAATGAATTAGAATGGATACATTCGTGCGAATGAATTAGAATGGATCGTTCGAATGAATTAGAATGGATCATGCGAATGAATTAGAATGGATCGTTCGAATGAATTAGAATGGATCGTGCGAATGAATTAGAATGGATACATTCGTGTGAATGATCGTACGAATGAATTAGATTGGATCATACGAATGAATTAGAATGGATCATATGAATGAATTAGAATGGATCGTACGAATAAATTAGAATAGATCGTGCGAATGAATTAGAATGGATCGTCTGAATGAATTAGAATGAATCATACGAATGAATTAGAATAGATCGTATGAATGAATTAGAACGGATCGTTCGAATGAGTTAGAATGGATCTTATGAATGAATTAGAATGGATCGTATGAATAAATTAGAATGGGTCGAATGAATGAATTAGAATGGATCGTGCGAATGAATTTGAATGGATCGTGTGAATGAATTAGAATGGATCGTACGAATAAATTAGAATGGATCGTACGAATGCATTAGAATGGATCGTACGAATGAATTAGAATGGATACATTTGTGCGAATGAATGAGAATAGATTTTACGAATGAATTAGAATGGATTGTATGAAAGAATTAGAATGGATCGAACGAATAAATTAGAATGGATCGTACGAATGAATTAGAATGGATCATGCGAATGAAATAGAATGGATCGTACGAATGAATTAGATTGAATTGTACGAATGAATTAGAATGGATCGTGCGAATGCATAAGAGTGGATCGTACGAATGAATTAGAATGGGTCGTGCGAATGAATTAGAATGGATACATTCGTGCGAATGAATTAGATTGATTTGTGAGAATGATTTAGAATGGATCGTACGAATGAATTACAATGGATCGTACGAATGAATTAGACTGGATCATACGAATGAATTAGAATGGATCATCCAAGTGAATTAGAATGGATCGTACGAATGAACTTGAATGGATACATTCATGCGAATGAACTAGAATAGATCGTACGATCCATTCTAATTCATTCTAACGATCTATTCTAATTCATTCGTACGATCCATTCAAATTCATTCGCACATTCCATTCTAATTCATTCGCACGATCCATTCTACTCGTACGATCTATTCTAATTCATTCGTACGATCCATTCTAATTCACTCGCACGATCCATTCTAATACATTCGAACGATCCATTCTAATTCACTCATACGAATGTATCCATTCTAATTTAATCATACGATCCTTTCTAATTCATTCACATGATCCATTCTAATTCATTCGTATGATCCATTCTAATTCAATCGCACGATCTATTCTAATTCAATCGCACGATCCATTCTAATTCAGATCGTCTGAATGAATTAGAATGAATCATACAAATGAATTAGAATGGATCGTATGAATGAATTAGAATGGATCGTGCGAATGAATTAGAATGGACCGTACGAATAAATTAGAATGGATACATTCGTGTGAATGAATTAGAATGGATCGTATGAATGAATTAGAATGGATCGTACGAATGCATTAGAATGGATCGTATGAATGAATTAGAATGGATCGTGCGAATGAATTAGAATGGATCGTACAAATGAAATCGAATGGATCGTACGAATGAAATAGAATGGATTATACGAATGAATTAGAATGGATCGTAAGAATGAATTAGAATGGATCATATGAATGAATTAGAGTGGATCATACGAATGAATTAGAATGGATACATTCATGTAAATGAATTAGAATAAATCGTACGAATGAATTAGAATGGATCGTACGAATGCATTAGAATGGATCGTGCGAATGAATTAGAATGGATCATACGAATGAATTAGAATGGATCGTTCGAATGAATTAGAATAGATCGTGCGAATGAACTAGAATGGATCGTACGAATAAATTAGAATGGATACATTCGTGCGAATGAATTAGAATGGATCGTACGAATAAATTAGAATGGAAACATTCGTGCGAATGAATTAGAATGGATCGTACGAATGAATTAGAATGGATCGTATGAATGAATTAGAATGGATCGTACCAATGAATTAGAATGGATCATGCGAATGAATTAGAATGGATAGTACGAATGAATTATATTGGATCGTACGAATGAATTAGAATAGATCATACGAATGAATTAGAATGGATGGTACGAATGAATTAGATTGGATACATTCGTGCGAATGAATTAGAATGGATCGTACGTATGAATTAGAATGGAATGTGCGAATGAATTAGAATGGCACGATCCATTCTAATTCATTTGAACGATCCATTCTAATTCATTCGTACGATCCATTCTAATTCATTCGCACGAATGTATCCATTCTAATTCATTCGTATGAATGAATTAAAATGGATCGTATGAATGAAATAGAATGGATCGTGCGAATGAATTAGTTTGGATACATTCATGCGAATGAATTAGAATAGATCGTACGAATGAATTAGAATGGATCGTACGAATGAATTAGAATGGATACATTCGTACGAATGAATTAGAATGGATCATGCGAATGAATTAGAATGGATCGTACAAATATATTAGATTGGATACATTCGTGCGAATGAATAAGAATGGATCGTATGAATGAATTAGAATTGATCAAACGAATGAATTAGAATGGATCGTACGATTGAATTAAAATGGATCGTTCGAATGAATTGGAATGGATTGTGCGAGAGAATTAGAATGGATCGTACAAATGAATTCGAATGGATTGTTCGAATGAATTAGAATGGATCGTTCAATAAATTAGAATGGATACATTCGTGCGAATGAATTAGAATGGATCGTACGAATGAATTAGAATAGATTGTTCGAATGAATTAGAATGGATATATTCATGCGAATGAATTAGAATGGATCGTACGAATGAAATAGAATGGATTGTACGAATGAATTAGAATGGATCGTATGAATGAACTTGAATGGATACATTCGTGCGAATGAATTAGATTGATTCGTGAGAATGAATTAGAATGGATCGTATGAATGAATTAGAATGGATCGTTCGAATGAATTAGAATGGATCATTCGAATGAATTAGAATGGATCGTACGAATGAATTAGAATGGAATGTGCGAATGAATTAGAATGGATCATACAAACGAATTAGAATGGATCGTTCGAATGAATTAGAATGGATCGTACGAATGAATTAGAATGGATACATTCGTGCGAATGAATTAGAATCGATCGTACGAATGAATTAGAATGGATCGTACGAATGAATTAGAATGGATCGTATGAATGAATTAGGGTGGATCATACAAATGAATTAGAATGGATACATTCGTGCGAATGAATTATAATGGATCGTACGAATGAATTAGAATAAATCGTACGAATAAATTAGAATGGATCATTCGAATGAATTAGAACGGATCGTACGAATGAATTAGAATAGATCAAACGAATGAATTAGAATGGATCGTGCGATTGAATTAGAATGGATCATACGAATTAATTAGAATGGATCGTGTGAATGAATTAGAATGGATCGTACGAATGAATTAGAATGGATACATTCGTACGAATAAATTAGAATGGAACGTACGAAAGAATTAGAATGGATACATTCGTGCGAATGAATTAGTACGATCCATTCTAATTCATTCGTACAATCCATTCTAATTCATTCGCACGATCCATTCTAATTCATTCAGACAATCCATTCTATTTCATTCGCACGATCTATTCTTATTCATTTGTACTATCCATTCTAACTCATTCACACATTCCATTCTAATTCATTCGTACGATCCATTCTAATTCATTCGCACGATCCATTCTAATTTATTCGTACGATCTAGTCTAATTCATTCGAACGATCCATTCTAATTCATTCGTGCGATCCATTCTAATTTATTCGCAAGATCCATTCTAGTTGATTCGTACGATCCATTCTAATTCATTCGGACGAATGTATCCATTCTAATTCATTCGCACGATCCATTCTAATTCATTCGTACGATCTATTCTAATTCAGTCGCACGAATGTATCCATTCATGTTCATTCGTACGATCCATTCTAATTCACTCGAACAATCCAATCTAATTCATTCGTACGATCCATTCTAATTCATTCGCACGATCCATTCTAATTCATTCGTACGATCCATTCTAATGCATTCGTACGATCCATTCTAATTCATTCGTACGATCCATTCTAATTCATTCACACGAATGTATCCATTCTAATTTATTCGTACGATCCATTCTAATTCATTCGCATGATCCATTCTAATTCATTCATACGATCCATTCTAATTCATTCGTACTTATGATTCATTCTAATTCATTCAGACGATCCATTCTAATTCATTCATACGATCTATCCTAATTCATTCGCACGATCCATTCTAATTCATTTGTACTATCCATTCTAACTCATTCGCACATTCCATTCTAATTCATTTGAACGATCCAATCTAATTCATTTGTATGATCCATTCTAATTCATTCGTACGATCCATTCTAATTCATTCGAACGATCCATTCTTATTCATTCGTACGATCTATTCCAATTCATTTGCACATTCCATTCTAATTCATTCGTACGATCCATTCTAATTCATTCGCACGAATGGATCCATTCTAATTCAATCACACGATCCATTCTAATTCATTCATACGATCTATTCTAATTCATTCGTATGATCCGTTCTAATTCATTCATACGATCCATTCCAATTCATTCGTACGATCCATTCTAATTCATGCGCACGATCCATTCTAATTCATTCATACGATCCATTCTAATTCATTGGTATGACTCATTCTAATTCTTTCAGATGATCCATTCTAATTCATTCATACGATCCATTCTAATTCATTCGTACGATCCATTCTAATTCATGCGCACGATCCATTCTAATTCATTCATACGATCCATTCTAATTCATTGGTATGATTCATTCTAATTCTTTCAGATGATCCATTCTAATTCATGCGCACGATCTATTCTAATTCATTCGTACGATCCATTCTAATTCATTCGTACAATCCATCCTAATTCATTCGAACGATCCATTCTAATTCATTCGTACAATTCATTCTATTTTATTCGTATTAGAATGGATCGTATGAATGAATTAGAATGGATCGTGCGAATGAATTAGAATGGATCGTACAAATAAATTAGAATGGATATATTCGTGCGAATGAATTAGAATGGATCGTACGAATGAATTAGAATGGATCGTACGAATGAATTAGAGTAGATCGTACGAATGAATTAGAATGGATCGTACAAATGAATTAGAATGGATACATTCGTGCGAATGAATTAGAATGGATCGTACGAATGAATTAGAATGGACCGTCTGAATGAATTAGAATGAATCATGCAAATGAATTAAAATGGATCGTACGAATGAATTAGAATGGATCGTTCGAATGAATTAGAATGGATAATGCAAATGAATTAGAATGGATACATTCGTGCGAATGAATTAGAATAGATCGTACGAATGAATTAGAATGGATCGTACGAATGAATTAGAATGGATCGTATGAATGAATTAGAGTGGATCATACGAATGAATTAGAATAGATCGTACGAATGAATTAGAATGGATCGTAAGAATGAATTAGAATAGATCGTACAAATAAATTAGAATGGATCGTGCGAATGAATTAGAATGGATCGTACGAATGAATTAGAATGGAATGTGCAAATGAGTTAGAATGGATAGTAAAAATGAATTAGAATAGATCGTGCGAATGAATTAGAATGGATCGTGCGAATGAATTAGAATGGATCGTGCGAATGAATTAGAATGGATCGTTCGAGTGAATTAGAATGGATCGTTCTAATGAATTAGAATGGATCATGCAAATGAATTAGAATGGTTCGTACGAATGAATTAGAATGGATCGTACGAATGAATTAGAATGGATACATTCGTACTAATGAATTAGAATGGATCATGCGAATGAATTAAAATGGATCGTACAAATATATTAGAATGGATACATTCGTGCGAATGAATTAGAATGGATCGTACGAATGAATTAGAATGGATCGTACGAATGAATTAGAACGGATCGTGCGAATGAATTAGAATGGATAGTACGAATGAATTAGAATGGATCGTACGACTGTATTAGAATGGATCGTACGAATGAAATAGAATGGATTATACGAATGAATTAGAATGGATCATTTGAATGAATTAGAATGGATTGTACGAATGAATTAGAATGGATCGTATGAATGAATTAGAATAGATCGTGCGAATGAATTAGAATGGATCGTCATAATGAATTAGAATGAATCATACGAATGAATTAGAATTGATGCATCCATGCGAATGAATTAGAATGGATCGTACGAATGAATTAGAATGGATACATTCGTGCGAATGAATTAGAATGGATCATACGAATGAATTAGAATAGATTGTACGTATGAATTATAATGGATACCTTCATGCGAATGAATTAGAATGGATCGTACGAATGAAATAGAATGGATTGTACAAATGAATTAGAATGGATCGTTCGAATGAATTAGAATGGATTGTACGAATGAATTAGAATGGATCGTACGAGTGAATTAGAATAGATCGTGCGAATAAATTAGAATGGATCGTCTGAATGAATTAGAATGAATCATACGAATGAATTAGAATAGATCGTATGAATGAATTAGAATGGATCATGCGAATGAATTAGAATGGATCTTACGAATGAATTAGAATGGATCGTATGAATGAATTAGAATGGATCGTGTGAATTAATTAGAATGGATCGTAAGAATGAATTAGAATGGATCGTACGAATGCATTAGAATGGATTGTACGAATGAATTAGAATCGATACATTTGTGCGAATGAATACGAATAGATTTTACGAATGAATTAGAATGGATCGTATGAATGAATTAGAATAGATCGAACGAATGAATTAGAATGGATCGTACGAATGAATTAGAATGGATCGTACGAATGAATTAGAATGGATCGTGCGAATGAATTACATTGGATCATACGAATGAATTAGAATGGATACAATTATGCGAATGAATTAGAATGGATCGTGCGAATGAATTAGAATGGATCATGCGAAATAATTAGAATGAATCGTACGAATAAACTAGAATGGATACATTTTTGTGAATGAATTAGAATGGAAATTACGAATGAATTAGAATGATTCGTATATCTGAATTAGAATGGATTGTACGAATGAATTAGAATGGATCGTACGAATGAATTAGAATGGATCGTGTGAATAAATTAGAATGGATCATATGAATGAAATAGAATGGATACATTTGTGTGAATGAATTAAAATGGATCGTACGAATGAATTAGAATGGATCGTACGAATGAATTAGAATGAGTCGTGCGATTGAATTAGAATGGATCGTGCGAATGAATTAGAATGGAATGTGCGAATGAATTAGAATGGAATGTGCGAATGAATTAGAATGGATAGTACCAATGAATTAGAATGAATCGTACGAAAGATTTAGAATCGATCGTACGAATGAATTAGAATGGATCATGCGAATGAATTAGAATGGATCGTACAAATGAAGTAGAACGGATAGTACGAATGAATTAGAATAGATCGTACGAATGAATTAGAATAGATCGTGCGAATGAATTAGAATGGATCGTGCGAATGAATTAGAATGGATCGTACGATTGAATTAGAATGGATCGTTCGAATGAATTAGAATGGATTGTACGAATGAATTAGAATGGATACATCCATGCGAATGAATTAGAATGGATCGTACGAAAGAACTAGAATGGATACATTCGTGCGAATGAATTAGAATGGATCGTACGAATGAATTAGAATGGATCGTACGAATGAATTAGAATGGATACATTCTTTCAAAAGAATTAGAATGGATCATACAAATATCTAATTCATCCGTATGATCCATTCTAATTCATTCGCACGATCCATTCTAATTTATTCGTACTATCCATTCTAATTCATTCGTACGATATATTCTAATTCATTCGTAAGAATGTACCCATTCTAATTTATTCGTACGATCCATTCTAATTCATTCGCACGATCAATTCTATTTCATTCATACGATCCATTCTAATTCATTCGTATGATCCATTCTAATTCATTCGCACAAATGTATCCATTCAAGTACATTCGTACGATCCATTCTAATTCATTCATACGATCCATTCTATTTCATTTGTACAATCCATTCTAATTCATTCGCACAAATGTATCCATTCTAACTCATTCGTATGATCCATTCTAATTCATTCGCACGATCCAATCAAATTCATTCGTACGATCCATTCTAATTCATTCGTACGATCCATTCTAATTCATTCACATGAATGTATCCATTCTAATTTATTCGTACGATCCATTCTAATTTATTCGCACGATCTATTCTAATTCATTCGTACGATCCATTCTAATTCATTTGTCCGATCCATTCTAATTCATTCGAACGAATGTATCAATTCTAGTTCAATCGTACGATCCATTCTAATTCATTCCCATTAACGGATCGATTCTAATTCATTCATACGATTCATTATAATTCATTCGGACGATCCATTCTAAATCATTCGTACGATCCATTCTAATTCATTCATACGATGCATTCTAATTCATTCGCATGAATGTAGCCATTCCAATTCTTTTGTACGATCCATTCTAATTCATTCGCACGATCCATTCTAATTCATATGTACGATCCATTCTAATTCATTCAAATGATCCATTCTAATTCATTCGCACGAATGTATCCTTTCTAATTCATTCTTATGATCCATTCTAATTCTTTCGCACGATACATTCGAATTCATTCTTACGATCTATTCAAATTCATTCATACGATCCATTCTAATTCATTTATACGATCCGTTCTAATTCATTCGAATGATCCATTCTAATTCATTTGCACGAATGTATCCATTCTAATTACTTCCTACGATCCATTCTAAATCATTCGCACGATCCATTCTAATTCATTCGTACGATCCATTCTAATTCATTCGTACGATCCATTCTAATTCATTCGCACAAATGTATCCATTCCAATTCATTCACACGATCCATTAAAATTCATTCACACGATCCCTTCTTATTCATTCGTACGATCCATTCGAATTCACTCGTACGATTCATTTTAATTCATTCGCACGAAACGATCCATTCTAATTCATTTGTACGAACCATTCTAATTCATTCGCATCCATTCTAATTCATTCCCACGATCCATTCTAATTCATTCGTACGATCCATTCTAATTCATTCGTTCGATCCATTCTAATTCATTCGCAAGATTATAATTTATTCGCACGATTCATTCTAATTCATTCATTCGATCCATTCTAATTCATTCGCATGATCCATTCTAATTCATTCGCATGATCCATTCTAATATATTTGTATGATCCATTCTAATTCATTCGTACGATCCATTCTAATTCATTCGCACAAATGTATCCATTCTAATTCATTCGTACGATCTATTCTAATTCATTCACACGATCCATTCTAATTCATTCGTATGATCCATTCAAATTCATTCATATGATCCACTCTAATTCATTCATACGATCCATTCTAATTCATTCGTACGATCCATTCTAATTCATTCGCACGAATGTATCCAATCTAATTCATTCGTATGATCAATTCTAATTCATTCGTACGATCCATTCTAATTCATTCATATGATCCATTCTAATTCATTCGCACGAATCTATCCATTCTAATTCATTTGTACGATCCATTCTAATTAATTCGCACGAAGCATTCAAATTTATTCGTATGATCCATTTTCATTCATTCGTATGATCCATTCTAATTCATTTGCACGAATGTATCCATTCTAATTCATTTGTATGATCCATTCTAATTCAATCACACGATCCATTCTAATTCATTCGTACGATCCTTTCTAATTTATTCGTACGATCCATTCTAATTCATTCGCACGAATGTTTCAATTCTAATTCATTCATACGATCCATTCTAATTTATTAGTACGATCTATTCTTATTCATTCGCACGATCCATTCTAATTCATTCGTACGTTCCAGTCTAATTCATTCGTACGATCCATTCTAATTCATTCGTACGATCCATTCTAATTCATTCGGTTGATCTATTCTAATTCATTCGCACGAATGTATCCATTCTAGTTCATTCGTACGATCCATTCTAATTCATTCGCATGGATATATCCATTCTAATTCATTCGTACAATCTATTCTAATTCATTCGAACGATCCATTCTAATTCATTCGTACGATCCAATCAAATTCATTCGTACGATCGATTCTAATTCATTCGTACAATCCATTCTAATTCATTCGCACAAATGTATCCATTCTAATTTATTCGCCTGATCAATTCGAATTCATTCATACGATCTATTCAAATTCATTCATACGATCCATTCTAATTCATTCATACGATCCATTCTAATTCATTGGTACAATCCATTTTAATTCATTCGCACGAATGTATCCAATCTAATTCATTCGTACGATCCATTCTAATTCATTCGCACGAATGTATCCATTCTAATTCATTCGTATGATCCATTCTAATTCATTCGTATGATCATATCAAATTCATTTTTACGATCCATTCTAATTCATTCATACGATTCAGTCTAATTCATTCGCACGAATGTATCCATTCAGGTTCATTCGTACGATCCATTCTAATTCACTCGGGCGATCCATTCTAATTAGTTCGTACGATCCATTCTAATTCATTCGTACGATCCATTGAAATTCATTCGCAAGAATGTACCCATTCTAATTTATTCGCACGATCCATTCTAATTCATTCGCACGATCTATTCTAATTCATTCGTACGATCCATTCTAATTCATTCGTACGATCCATTCTAATTCATTCGTACTATCCATTCTAATTCATTCGCATGAATTTATCCATTCTAATTCATTCGCATGATCCATTCTAATTCATTCGCACGATCCATTCTATTTCATTCGTAGGATCCATTCTAATGCATTTGTACGATCCATTCTAATTCATTTGTACGATCCATTCTAATTCATCCGCACGAATGTATCCATTCCAATTCATTTGTACGATCCATTCTAATTCAATCGCACGATGCATTCTAATTCATTCGTACGAACCATTCTAATTCATTCGTACGATCAAATCTAATTCATTCGCACGAATGTATCCATTCTAATTCATTCGTATGATCCATTCTAATTCATTCGTACGATCCATTCTAATTTATTCGTTCGATCCATTCTTATTCATTCGTATGATCCATTCTTATTCATTCGCACAAATGTATCCATTCTAATTCATTCGTATGATCCATTCTAATTCATTCGGACGATCTATTCTAATTCATTCGTACGATCCATTCGCATTCGTTCGTACGAACCATTCTAATTTATTCATACGATCCATTCTAATTCATTCGCACGAATGTATCCATTCTAATTCATTCGTACGATCCATTCTAATTCATTCGCACGATCCATTCTAATTCAATCGTACGAATGAATTAGAATTGATCGTACGAATGAATTAGAATGGATCATACGAATGAATTAGAATGGATACATTCGTGCGAATAAATTAGACTGGATCGTACGAATGAATTAGAATGGATCGTACGAGTGAAATAGAATGCATCGTGAGATTGAATTAGAATGGATCGTACAAATGAATTAGAATGGATACATTCGTGCGAATGAATTAGAATGGATCGTACAAATGAATTAGAATGGATCGTACGAATGCATTAGAATGGATCGTACGAATGAAATAGAATGGATCGTGCGAATGAAATAGAATGGATCATGCGAATGAATTAGAATGAATAAATTCGTGTGAATGAATTAGAATGGATAGTACGAATGAATTAGAATGGATCATACGAATGAATTAGAGTGGATCGTACGAATGAATTAGAATAGATCATGCGAATGAATTAGAATGGATCCTGTGAATGAATTAGAATAGGTACATTCTTGCGAATGAATTAGAATGGATCGTACGAATGAATTAGAATGGATCGTTAATGAATTAGAATGGATTGTACGAATTAATTTGAATGGATACATCCATGCGAATGAATTAGAATGGATCGTACGAATGAACTAGAATGGATACATTCATGCGAATGATTAAAAATGGATGCGAATGAATTAGAATGGATCGTACGAATGAATTAGAATGGATCATACGAAGGAATTAGAATGCTTCGTGTGAATGAATTAGAATGGATCGTAGAAATGAATTAGAATGGATACATTCATGCGAATGAATTAGAATGGATTGTACGAATGAATTGGAATGGATCGTACGAATGAATTAGAATGGATCGTGCGAGTGAATTAGAATGGATCGTACGAATGAATTACAATGGATACATTCTTGCGAAAGAATTAGAATGGATCGTACGAATGAATTAGAATGGATCGTACGAATGAATTAGAATGGATCATACGAATGAATTGGAATGGATACATTCATGCGAATGAATTAGACTGGATCATACGAATGAATTAGAATGGATCGTACGAATGAATTATATGCATCGTGCGATTAAATTAGAATGGATCGTACAAATGAATTAGAATGGATACATTCGTGCGAATGAATTAGAATGGACCGTACAAATGAATTAGAATAGATTGGACGAATGCATTAGAATGGATCGTATGAAAGAAATAGAATGGATCGTACGAATGAATTAGAATGGATCATGTGAATGAATTAGAATGGATAAATTCGTATGAATGAATTAGAATGGATCGTACCAATGAATTAGAATGAATCGTACAAAAGAATTAGAATCGATCATACGAATGAATTAGAATGGATCGTGCGAATAAATTAGAATGGATCGTACGAATGAAATAGTTAGGATACATTCGTGCGAATGAATCAGAATGGATCGTACGAATGAATTAGAATGAATCATACGAATGAATTAGAATGCTTCGTGCGAATGAATTATAATGGATCGTACAAATGAATCAGAATGGATACATTCGTGCGAATGAATTAGACTAGATCGTACGAATGAATTAGAATGGATCATACGAATGAATTTGAATGCATCGTGCGATTGAATTAGAATGAATCGTACAAATGAATTAGAATGGATACATTCGTGCGAATGAATTAGAATGGATCGTACAAATGAATTAGAATGGATCGTACGAATGAATTAGAATGGATCGTGTGAATGAATTAGAGTGGATCGTACGAATTAATTAGAATGGATACATTCGTGCGAATGAATTAGAATGGATCGTATGAATGAATTAGAATGGATCGTCTGAGTGAATTAGAATGGATCGTACAAATGAATTAGAATGGATCATACGAATGAATTAGAATGGATACATTCGTGCGAATGAATTAGACTGGATCGTACGAATGAATTAGAATGGATCGTACGAATAAATTAGAATTCATCGTGCGATTGAATTAGAATGGATCGTACAAATGAATTAGAATGGATATATTCGTGCGAATGAATTAGAATATATCGTACAAATGAAATAGAATGGATCATACGAATTAATTAGAATGGATCGTACGAATGTAATAGAATAGATCGTGCGAATGAATTAGAATGGATCATGCGAATAAATTAGAATGGCTAAATTCGTGTGAATGAATTAGAATGGATAGTACGAATGAATTAGAATGGATCGTACGACTGAATTAGAATGAATCGTACGAATGAATTAGAATGGATCGTATGAATGAATTAGAGTGGATCATACGAATTAATTTGAATGGATCATACGAATGAATTAGAATGGATCGTGTGAATGAATTAGAATGGATCGTATGAATGAAATAGAATAGATATATTCGTGCGAATGAATTAGAATAGATCGTACGAATGAATTAGAATGGATACATCCATGCGAATGAATTAGAATGGATCGTACGAATGAACTAGAATGGATACATTCGTGTGAATGAATTAGAATGGATCGTACGAATGAATTAGAATGGATCGTACAAATGAATTAGAATGGATCGTGCGAAAGAATTAGAATGGAATGTGCGAATGAATTAGAATGGATCGTACCAATGAATTAGAATGAATCGTACGAAAGAATTAGAATTGATTATACGAATGAATTAGAATGGATCATGCGAATGAATTAGAATGGATCGTATAAATGAAATAGAATGTATACATTCTTGCGAAAGAATTAGAATGGATCGTATGAATGAATAATAATGGATCGTACGAATGAATTAGAATGGATCGTACGAATTAGAATGGATCATACGAATGAATTAGAATGGATACATTCGTGCGACAGAATTAGACTTCATCGTACGAATGAATAAGAATGGATCGTATGAATGAATTAGAATGCATCTTGCGATTAAATTATAATAGATCGTACAAATGAATTAGAATGGATACATTTGTGCGAATGAATTAGAATGGATTGTGCGAGTGAATTAGAATGGATCATACGAATGAATTAGAATGGATACATTCTTGCAAAAGAGTTAGAATGGATCGTACGAATGAATAAGAATGGATCATACGAATGAATTAGAATGGACCGTACGAATGAATTTGAATGGATCATACGAATGAATTAGAATGGATACGTTCATGCAAATGAATTAGAATGCATCGTGCGATTGAATTAGAATGGATCGTACAAATGAATTAGAATGGATCGTACAAATGAATTAGAATTGATCGTATGAATGAATTAGAATGGATCGTATGAATGAATTAGAATGGACACATTCGTGCGAATAAATTAGAATGGATCGTACGAATGAATTAGAATAGATCGTGCGAATGAACTAGAATGAATCGTACGAATGAATTAGAATGGATCATACGAATGAATTAGAATGGATACATTCGTGCGAATGAATTAGAATGGACCGTACGAATGAACTAGAATGAATCGTACGTCTGAATTAGAATAGATTGTACGAATGAATTAGAATGGATCGTGCGAATAAATTAGAATGGATCGTATGAATGAATTAGACTAGATACATTCGTGCGAATGAATTAGAATAGATCGTACGAATGAATTAGAATAGATCGTATGATTGAATTAGAATGGATACATTCATGCGAATGAATTAGAATGGATCTTATGAATGAATTAGAATGGATTGTGCGAATGAATTAGAATGGATCGTACGAATGAATTAGAATGGATACATTCATGCAAATGAATTTGAATGGATCGTACGAATGAATTAGAATGGATCGTACGAATGAATGAGAATGGATCGTGCAAATAAATTAGAATGGATCGTACGAATGAATTAGAAAGGATCCATTCGTGTAAATGAATTAGAAAGTATCGTACGAATGAATTATAATGGATCGTACGAATGAATTAGAATGGATCATACAAATGAATTAGAATAGATCGTACGAATGAATTCGAATGGATCGAGCGAATGAATTAGAATAGATCATACAAATCAATTAGAATGGATACATTCGTGCGAATGAATTAGAATAAATCGTATGAATGAAATAGAATGAATCGTATTAATGAATTAGAATGGATCATACGAATGAATTAGAATGGATGGTGCGAGTGAATTAGAATGGATCGTACGAATGAATTAGAATGGATCGTGCGAATGAATTAGAATGGATCGTACGAAAGAATTAGAATGGATACATTCATTCGAATGAATTAGAATGGATCGTATGAATGAATTATAATGGATCGTACGAATGAATTAGAATGGATCATGCGATTGAATTAGAATGGATCATACGAATGAATTAGAATGGATACATTCGTGCGAATGAATTAGAATGGATCGTATGAATGAATTAGAATGGATCATACGAATGAATTAGAATGCTTCGTGCGAATGAATTAGAATGGATCATACAAATGAATTATAATGGATACATTCGTGCGAATGAATTAGAATGGATCGTACGAATGATTTAGAATGGATCGTACGAATGAATTAGAATGGATCGTGCGAGTGAATTAGAATGGATCATACGAATAAACTAGAATGGATACATTCTTGCGAAAGAATTAGAATGGATCGTACGAATGAATTAGAATGGATACATTCTTGCGAAAGAATTAGAATGGATCTTACGAATGAATAAGATTGGATCTTACGAATAAATTAGAATGGATCGTACGAATGAATTAGAATGGATCATTTGAATGAATTAGAATGGATACATTCGTGCGAATGAATTAGACTAGATCGTACGAATGAATTAGAATGGATCGTACGAATGAATTAGAATGCATCGTGCGATTGAATTAGAATGGATCGTACAAATGAATTAAAATGGATACATACGTGCGAATGAATTATAATGGATCGTTTAAATGAATTAGAATGGATCATACGAATGCATTAGAATGGATCGTACGATTGAATTAGAATGGATCGTGTGAATGAATTAGAATGGATAAATTCATGCGAATGAATTAGAATGGATAGTATGAATGAATTAGAATGGATCGTATGAATGAATTAGAATGGATCGGGCGAATGAATTAGAATTGATCGTACGAATGAATTAGAATGGATACATTCGTGCGAATGAATTAGAATGGATCGTACGAATGAATTAGAATAGATCGTGCGAATGAATTAGAATGGATCGTGCGAATGAATTAGAATGGATCGTAGGAATGAATTAGAATGGATACATTCATGCGAATGAATTAGAATGGATCGTACGAATGATTTAGAATGGATCGTACGAATGAATTAGAATGGATCGTACGAATTAATTAGAATGGATACATTCGTGTGAATGAATTAGAATGGATCAAACTAATGAATTAGAATGGATCGTACGAAAGAATTAGAATCGATCGTACGAATGAATTAGAATGGATCATACGAATGAATTAGAATGGATCGTACGAATGAAATAGAATGGAAACATTCGTGCGAATGAATTAGATTGGTTCGTGCGAATGAATTTGAATGGATCGTACGAATGAATTAGAGTGGATCATACGAATGAATGAGAATGGATCATGCAAATATATTAGAATGGATCGTGTGTCTGAATTAGAATGGATTGTGTGAATGAATTAGAATGGATCATATGAATGAATTAGAATCGATACATCCGTTCGAATGAATTAGAATTGATCGTGCAGATGAAATAGAATGGATCATACGAATCAATTAGAATGGATCGTAAGAATGAACTAGAATGGATACATTCAAGCGAATGAATTAGAAATGAACGTACGAATGAATTAGAATGGATCGTACGAATGAATTAGAATGGATCGTACGAATGAACTTGAATGGATACATTCGTGGGAATGAATTAGAATGGATCGCACGAATGAATTAGAATGAATCGTACGAATGAATAAGAATGGATCGTTCCAATGAATTAGAATGGATTGTACGAATGAATTATAATGGATACATTCATGCGAATGAATTAGAATGGAACATACGAATGAATTGGACTGGATCCTACGAATTAATTAGAATGGTTCGTACTAATGAACTTGACTGGATACATTCGTGCGAATGAATTAGAATGGATCGTACGAATGAATTAGAATGGACCATACGAATGAATTAGAATGGATCGTACGAATGAATTGGAATGGATCGTACGAATGAATTAGAATGGATCGTACGAATAGACTATAATGGATACATTCGTGCGAATGAATTAGAATGGATCGTACGAATGAATTAGAATGGATCGTGCCAATGAATTAGAACGGATAGTACGAATGAAATAGAATAGATCGTGCGAATGAATTATAATCGATCGTACGAATAAATTAGAATTGGTACATTCGTGCGAATGAATTAGAATGAATCGTACGAATGAATTAGAAAGAACGTACGAATGAATTAGACTGGTTCGTACGAATGAATTAGAATGGATCATGCGAATGAATTAGAATTGATCGTATGAATGAATTAGAATGGATACATTCGTGCGAATGAATTAGAATGGATCGTACGACTGAATTAGAATGGATCGTATGAATGATTTAGAATGGATCGTACAAATGAATTAGAATAAATCGTACGAATGAATTAGAATTGATACATTCGTGTGAATGAATTAGAATGGATCGTACGAATGAATTAGAATGGATCGTACGAATGCATTAGAATGGATCGTACGAATGAATTAGAATGGATACATTCGTGCGAATGAATTAGAATGGATCTAACGAAAGAATTAGAATGGATCGTATGAATGAATTAGAATGGGTCGAACGAATGAATTAGAATGGATCGTGCGAATAAATTAGAATGGATCGTGTGAATGAATTAGAATGGATCGTATGAATGCATTAGAATGGATCGTACGAATGAATTAGAATGGATACATTTGTGCGAATGAATGAGCATAGATTTTACGAATGAATTAGAATGGATCGAAATAATGAATTAGAATGGATCGTACGAATGAATTAGAATGGATCCTACGAATGAATTAGACTGGATCGTGCGAATGAATTACATTGGATCATACGAATGAATTAGAATGGATACAATCATGCGAATGAATTAGAATGGATCGTACGAATGAATTAGAATGGATCGTGCGATTGAATTAGAATGGATCGTGCGAAATAATTAGAATGAATCGTACGAATAAACTAGAATGGATACATTTGTGCGAATAAATTAGAATGGAACGTACAAATGAATTAGAATGAATCGTATATCTGAATTAGAATGGATTGTACGGATGAATTAGAATGGATCGTACGAATGAATTAGAATGGATCGTGTGAATGAATTAGAATGGATCATATGAATGAATTAGAATGGATACATTTGTGCGAATGAATTAAAATGGATCGTACGAATGAATTAGAATGGATCGTACGAATGAATTAGAATGGATCATACAAATGAATTAGAATGGATCGTGCGAATGAATTAGAATGGAATGTGTGAATGAATTAGAATGGATCGTACCAATGAATTAGAATGAATCGTACGAAAGAATTAGAATCAATCGTACGAATGAATTAGAATGGATCGTGCGAATGAATTAGAATGGATCGTATGAATGAAATAGAATGGATACATTCTTGCGAATGAATAAGAATGGATCGTTTGAATGAATTAGAATGGATCATACGAATGAATTAGAATGCTTCGTGCGAATGAATTAGAATGGATCGTACAAATGAATTAGAATAGATACATTCGTGCGAATGAATTAGACTGGCTCGTACGAATGAATTAGAATGGATCATACGAATGAATTAGAATGCATCGTGCGATTAAATTAGAATGGATCATACAAATGAATTAGAATGGATCATACAAATGAATTAAAATGGATCGTATGAATGCATTAGAATGGATCGTACGAATGAAATAGAATAGATCGTGCGAATGAATTAGAATGGATCATGCGAATGAATTAGAATGGATAAATTCGTGCGAATGAATTAGAATGGATCGTACGAATGAATTAGAATGGATGCGACGAATGAATTAGAATGGATCGTGCGATTGAATTAGAATGGATCATACGAATGTATTAGAAACAATACATTCGTGCGAATGAATTAGAATGGATCGTACAAATGAATTAGAATGGATCATACGAATGAATTAGAATGCTTCGTGCGAATGAATTAGAATGGATCGTACAAATGAATTAGATTGGATACATTCGTGCGAATGAATTAGAATGGATCGTACGAATAAATTAGAGTGGATGGTACGAATGAATTAGAATGGATACATTCTTGCGAAAGAATTAGAATGGATCGTATGAATGAATAAGAACGGATCGTCCGAATGAATTAGAATGGATCGTACGAATGAATTAGAATGGATCGTGCGAGTGAATTAGAATGGATCGTACGAATGAATTAGAATGGATCGTTCGAATGAATTAGAATGGATTGTACGAATGAATTAGAATGGATACATCCATGCGAATGATATAGAATGGATCGTACGAACGAACTAGAATGGATACATTCGTGCGAATGGATTAGAATGGATCGTACGAATGAATTAGAATGGATCGTACAAATGAATTAGAATGGATCATGCGAGTGAATTAGAATGGATCGTACCAATGAATTAGAATTGATATATTCTTGCGAAAGAATTAGAATGGATCGTACGAATGAATAAGAATGGATCGTACGAATGAATTAGAATGGATCATACGAATGAATTAGAATGGATACATTTGTGCGAATGAATCAGACTGGATCGCACGAATGAATTAGAATGGATCGTACGAATGAATTAGAATGCATCGTGCGATTGAATTAGAATGGATCGTACAAATGAATTAGAATGGATACATTCGTGCGAATGAGTTAGATTGGATCGTACAAATGAATTAGAATGGATCGTACAAATGAATTAGAATGGATCGTACGAATGAAATAGAATGGATCGTGCGAATGAATTAGAATGGATCATGTGAATGAATTAGAATGGATAAATTCATGCGAATGAATTAGAATGGATAGTACGAATGAATTAGAATGGATCGTACGAATGAATTCGAATGGATCGAGCGAATGAATTAGAATGGATCATATGAATGAATTAGAATGGATACATTCGTGCGAATGAATCAGAATGGATCATACGAATGAATTAGAATAGGTCGTGCGAATGAATTAGAATGGATCGTGCGAATGAATTAGAATGTATCATACGAATGAATTAGAATGGATAAATTCGTGCGAATTAATTAGAATAGATCGTACGAATGATTTAGAATGGATCATACGAATTAATTAGAATGGATCGTGCAAATGAAATAGAATGGATCGTACGAATTAATTAGAATAGATACATTCGTGCGAATGAATTAGAATGGATCATGCCAATGAATTAGAATGAATCGTACGAAAGAATTAGAATCGATCGTACGAATGAATTAGAATGGATCGTGCGAATGAATTAGAATGGATCGTACGAATGAATTGGAGTGGATCGTACGAATGAATGAGAATGGATCATGCGAATATATTAGAATGGATCGTACGTCTGAATTAGAATGGATTGTGCGAATAAATTTGAAGGGATCGTATGAATGAATTAGAATCGATACATCCGTGCGAATGAATTAGAATTGATCATGCAGATAAACTAGAATGGATCATACGAATCAATTAGAATGGATCGTAAGAATGAACTAGAATGAATACATTCATGCGAATGAATTAGAATGGAACGTATGAATGAATTAGAATGGATTGTACGAATGAATTAGAATGTATCGTACGAATGAACTTGAATGGATACATTCGTGTGAATGAATTAGAATGGATCATACGAATGAATTAGAATGGATCGTACGAATGAATTTGAATGGATCGTTCGAATGAATTAGAATGGATTGTACGAATGAATTAGAATGGATACATCCATGCGAATGAATTAGAATAGATCGTCCGAATGAACTAGAATGGATCTATTCGTGCGAATGAATTAGAGTGGATCATACGAATAAATTAGAATGGATCGTACGAATGAATTAGAATGGATTGTACGAACAAATTAGAATAGATCGTGCGAATGAATTAGAATGGATCGTACGAATAAATTAGAATGGATACATTCGTGCGAATGAATTAGAATGGATCGTATGATTGAATTAGAATGGATCGTACGAATGAATTTGATTGGATCGTGCGAATGAATTAGAATGGATCATACGAATGAATTAGAATAGATACATTCGTGCAAATGAATTAGAATGGATCGTACGAATGAATTAGATTGGATACATTCGTGCGAATGAATTAGAATGGATCGCACGAATGAATTAGAATGGATCGTATGAATAAATTAGAATGGATCGTACGAATGAATTTGAATAAATCGTACGAATAAATTAGAATGGATCATACGAATGAATTAGAATGGATACATTTGTGCGAATGAATAAGAATGGATCGTATGAATAAATTAGAATGGATTGTACATATGAATTAGAATGGATCGTGCGAATGAATTAGAATGGATCGTACAAAAGAATTGGAATGGCTACATTCGTGAGAATGAATTAGAATGGATCATATGAATGAATTAGAGTGTATCGTACGAATGAATTAGATTGGATCGTGCGAATGAATTAGAATTGATCGTACGAATGAATTAGAATGGATCGTAGGAATGAATTAGATTGGATCGTGTGAATGAATTAGAATGGATCGTACGAATGAATTAGAATGGATCGTCCGAGTGAATTAGAATGGATAGTATGAATGAATTAGAATGGATTGTACGAATTAATTAGAATGGATACATTCGTGTGAATGAATAAGAATGGTTCGTGCGAATGAATTAGAATGGATCATATTAATGAATTAGAAAGGATCGTACGAATGAATTAGAAAGCATCGTATGAATGAATTTGAATGGATCGTGCGATTGAATTAGAATGGATCGTTCAAATGAATTAGAATAGATCGTACGAATGAATTAGAATGGATACATTCATGCGAATGAATTAGAATGGACCGTACGAATGATTTAGAATGGATCGTACGAATGAATTAGAATGGATTGTGCGAATGAATTAGAATAGATTGTATGAATTCATTAGAATGGATACATTCGTGCGAATGAATAAGAAATGGTTCGTGCGAATGAATTAGAATGTATCATATGATTGAATTTGAGTGGATCATACGAATGAATGAGAATGGATCATACGAATATATTAGAATGGATCGTACGTCTGAATTAGAATGGATTGTGCGAATGAATTAGAATGGATCGTACGAATGAATTAGAATCGATACATCCGTGCGAATGAATTAGAATTGATCATGCAGATGAATTAGAATGGATCATACGAATCAATTAGAATGGATAGTAAGAATGAACTAGAATGGATACATTCATGCGAATGAATTAGAATGGAACGTACGAATGAATTAGAATGGATCGTACGAATGAATTAGAATGGATCGTACGAATGAACTTGAATGGATATATTCGTGTGAATAAATTAGAATGGATCGTACGAATGAATTTGAATTAATCGTACGAATGAATTAGAATGGATCGTTCGAATGAATTAGAATGGATTGTACGAATGAATTAGAATGGATACGTCCATGCGAATAAAGTAGAATGGATCTTACGAATAAATTAGAATGGATCGTACGAATGAATTAGAATGGATCGTACGAATAAACTATAATGGATACATTCGTGCGAATGAATTAGAATGGATCGTACGAATGAATTAGAATGGATCGTGCGAATGAATTAGAACGGATAGTACGAATGAATTAGAATAGAACATGCAAATGAATTAGAATCGATCGTATGAATGAATTAGAATGGGTACATTCGTGCGAATGAATTAGAATGGATCGTACGAATGAATTAGAAAGAACGTACGCATGAATTAGAATGGATCGTACGAACGAATTAGAATGGATCATGCAAATGAATTAGAATTGATCGTACGAATGAATTAGAATGGATACATTCATGTGAATGAATTCGAATGGATCGTACGAATGAATTAGAATGGATCGTATGAATGATTTAGAATGGATCGTGCGAATGAATTAGAATGGATCGTACGAATGAATTAGAATGGATATATTCGTGTGAATGAATTAGAATGGATCGTACGAATGAATTAGAATGGATCGTACAAATGCATTAGAATGGATCGTACGAATGAATTAGAATGGATACATTCATGCGAATGAATTAGAATGGATTGTATGAATGAATTAGAATGGGTCGAACGAATGAATTAGAATGGATCGTGCGAATGAATTATAATGGATCGTGTGAATGAATTATAATGGATCGTACGAATGAATTAGAATAGATCGTACGAATGCATTAGAATGGATCGTACGAATGAATTAGAATGGATGCATTTGTGCGAATGAATGACAATAGATTTTACAAATGAATTAGGATAGATCGAACGAATGAATTTGAATGGATCGTACGAATGAATTAGAATGGATCCTACGAATGAATTAGAATGGATCGTGCGAATGAATTACATTGGATCATACGAATGAATTAGAATGGATATAATCATGCGAATGAATTAGAATGGATCATACGAATGAATTAGAATGGATCATACAAATGAATTAGAATAGATCGTGCAAAATAATTAGAATAAATCGTATGAATAAACTAGAATAGATACATTTGTGCGAATGAATTAGAATGGAACGTACGAATGAATTAGAATGAATCGTATGTCTGAATAAGAATGGATTGTACGAATGAATTAGAATAGATCGTACGAATGAATTAGGATAGATCGTGTGAAAGAATTAGAATGGATCGTATGAATGAATTAGAATGGATACATTTGTGCGATTGAATTAAAATGGATCGTACGAATGAATTAGAATGGATCGTACGAATGAATTATAATGGATCATACAAATGAATTAGAATCGATCGTACGAATGAATTAGAATGGAATATGCGAATGAATTAGTGTGGGTACAAATTTTGGCAAGAAGTCTGCAAAAAGCGGGACCCACCGGCCCTGCTTGGTTGGCCCCCGAAGACTACAGCGGGACCCACCGGCCCTGCCTGGTGGGCCCCCCGGAGACCTCAGCGGGACCCACCGGCCCTGCCTGGTGAGCCCCCGAAGACTACAGCGGGACCCACCGGCCCTGCCTGGTGGGCCCCCCGGAGACCACAGCGGGACCCACCGGCCCTGCCTGGTGGGCCCCCGGAGACTACAGCGGGACCCACCGGCCCTGCCTGGTGGGCCCCCGAAGACTACAGCGGGACCCACCAGCCCTGCCTGGTGGGCCCCCGAAGACTACAGCGGGACCCACCGGCCCTGCCTGGTGGGCCCCCGAATACTACAGCGAGACCCACCGGCCCTGCCTGGTGGGCCCAAGAGCCTGTGGAATCCACCTAGGAGACGGTAGCGGGGTCCACCAGCTTTACCTGGAGGATCCCCAGATACGGTAGCAGAGACCGCCATTTACCCAGGAAATCCTCCCCAGAGAATTCTATAAATAGCAGAGCCTTCGAATGTAAAAGGATCGAGAATTTCTGATTTCCATTCTGAGATCTGATTTTCAGAATCCAGAGCTCTGGAATCTCTCAGCTCCCCATCTACCATCTCTCTTTGATCTTCTTCTCTTCTTCGAAGAGATCAGAGTCTTTCTAGTGATACTCGGCCTGTCGAGATCACTTTGACATAAGTGATAGTGAATTCGGGTTACTCCCTATAGCACGGAGACGTAGGCTTCGGCTGAACTCCGAGATCACATCTCTCGTGTCAACCCTCTTATTGCATTTTGTGAGCTCCAACTCCAATCGATAGATCGAGCAACGCTCTCTTCGACTTCAACTTCAATTGACTGGTGAGGCGAGGTCTTCGGGTCGGCATGAAGATTTTCCCCCATAATTAGAATGGATCGTACGAATGAATTAGAATGAATCGTACGAATGAATTAGAATCGATGATAAGAATGAATTAGAATGGATACATTCGTGCTAATGAATTAGACTGGATCGTACGAATGAATTAGAATGGATCGTACGAATGAATTAGAAAGCATCGTGCGATTGAATTAGAAAGGATCGTACAAATGAATTAAAATGGATACATTCGTGTGAATGAATTAGAATAGATAAATTTGTGCGAATGAAATAGAATGGATAGTACGAATGAATTAGAATGGATCATACGAATGAATTAGAATGGATCGAGCGAATGAATTAGAATGGATCGTACGAATGAATTAGAATAGATACATTCGTGCGAATGAATTCGAATGGATCGTACGACTGAATTAGAATAGATTGTGCGAATGAATTTGAATGGATCGTGCGAATGAATTTGAATGGACGTGCGAATGAATTATAATGGATCGTACGAATGAATTAAAATGGATACATTCGTGCGAATGAATTAGAATGGATCGTACGAATGATTTAGAATGGATCATACGAATGAATTAGAATGGATCGTGCGAATGAATTAGAATGGATCATACGAATTAATTTGAAAGGATACATTCGTGCGAATGAATTAGAATGGACCATACCAATGAATTAGAATGGATCGTACGAAAGAATTAGAATCGATCATATGAATGAATTAGAAAGGATCGTGCGAATGAATTAGAATGGATCGTACGAATGAAATAGAATGGATATATTCGTGCGAATGAATTAGAATTGTTTGTGCGAATGAATTAGAATGGATCGTACGAATGAATTAGAGTGGATTGTACGAATGAATGAGAATGGATCATGCGAATATATTAGAATAGATCGTACGTCTGAATTAGAATGGATTGTGCGAATGAATTAGAATGGATCGTACGAATGAATTAGAATCGATACATCCGTGCGAATGAATTAGAATTGATCGTGCAGATGAATTAGAATGGATCATATGAATTAATTAGAATGGATCATAAGAATGAACTAGGATGGATACATTCAAGCGAATGAATTAGAATGGAACGTACGAATGAATTAGAATGGATCGTACGAATGAATTAGAATGGATCGTACGAATGAACTTGAATAGATACATTCGTGCGAATGAATTAGAATGGATCAAACGAATGAATTAGAATGAATCGTACGAATGAATTAGAATGGATCGTTCGAATGAATTAGAATGGATTGTACGAATGAACTAGAATGGATACATTCATGCGAATGAATTAGAATGGAGCGTACGAATGAATTAGAATGGATCGTACGAATGAATTAGAATTGATCGTACGAATGAACCTGACTGGATACATTCGTGCGAATGAATTAGAATGGATCGTATGAATGAATTAGAATTGATCGTACGAATGAATTAGAATGGATCGTACGAATAAACTATAATGGATTCATTCGTGCGAATGAATTAGAATGGATCGTACGAATGAATTAGAATGGATCGTGTGAATGAATTAGAACGGATAGTACGAATGAATTAGAATAGATCGTGCGAATGAATTAAAATCGATCGTACGAATGAATTAGAAAAGGTACATTCATGCGAATGAATTGGAATGGATCGTACGAATGAATTTGAAAAAACGCACGAATGAATTAGAATGGATCGTAAGAATAAATTAGAATGGATCATGCGAATGAATTAGAATTGATCGTACGAATGAATTAGAATGGATACATTCGTGCGAATGAATTAGAATTGATCGTACGAATGAATTAGAATGGATCGTATGAATGATTTAGAATGGATCGTGCGTATGTATTAGAATGGATTGTACGAATGAATTAGAATGGATACATTCGTGTGAATGAATTAGAATGGATCATACGAATGAATTAGAATGGATCGTACGAATACATTAGAATGGATCGTACGAATGAATTAGAATGGATACATTCGGGCGAATGAATTAGAATGGATCTTACGAATGAATTAGAATGGATCATATGAATGAATTAGAATGGGTCGAACGAATGAATTAGAATGGATCGTGTGAATGAATTAGAATGGATCGTGTGAATGAATTAAAATGGATCGTTCGAATGAATTAGAATGGATCGTACGAATGCATTAGAATAGATCGTACGAATAAATTAGAATGGATACATTTGTGAGAATGAATGAGAATAGATTTTACGAATGAATTAGAATGGACCGTATGAATGAATTAGAATGGATCGAATGAATGAATTAGAATGGATCGTACGAATGAATTAGAATGGATCCTACGAATGTATTAGAATGGATCGTGCGAATCAATTACATTGGATCATATGAATGAATTAGAATGGATACAATCATGCGAATGAATTAGAATGGATCGTACGAATGAATTAGAATGAATTGTACGAATGAATTTGATTGGATCGTGCGAATGAATTAGAATGGATCATACGAATGAATTAGAATGGATCGTATGAATGAATTAGAATGAATTGTACGAATGAATTTGATTGGATCGTGCGAATGAATTAGAATGGATCATACGAATGAATTAGAATGGATATATTCGTGCGAATGAATTAGAATGGATCGTACGAATAAACTAGAATGGATACATTTGTGCGAATGAATTAGAATGGAACGTACGGATGAATTAGAATGAATCGTATGTCTGAATTAGAATGGATTGTATGAATGAATTAGAATGGATCGTACGAATGAATTATAATGGATCGTGCGAATGAATTAGAATGGATCGTATGAATGAATTAGAAAGGATACATTTGTGCGAATGAATTAAAATGGATCGTACGAATGAATTAGAATGGATCGTACGAATGAATTAGAATTGATCGTACAAATGAATTAGAATGGATCGTGCGAATGAATTAGAATGGAATGTGCGAATGAATTAGAATGAATCGTACCAATGAATTAGAATGAATCGTACGAAAGAATTAGAATCGATCGTATGAATGAATTAGAATGAATCATGCGAATGAATTAGAATGGATCGTACGAATGAAATAGAATGGATACATTCTTGCAAATGAATTAGAATGGATCGTACGAATGTATTAGAATGGATCATACGAATGAATTAGAATGCTTCGTGCGAATGAATTAGAATGGATCGTACAAATGAATTAGAATGGATACATTCGTGCAAATGAATTAGACTGGATCGTACGAATGAATTAGAATGGATCGTACAAATGAATTAGAATGGATCGTACGAATGCATTAGTATGGATCGTATAAATGAAATAGAATAGATCGTGCGAATGAATTAGAATGGATCATGCGAATGAATTAGAATGGATAAATTGGTGCGAATGAATTAGAATAGATCGTACGAATGAATTAGAATGGATCGTGCGATTGAATTAGAATAGATCGTACAAATGAAATAGAATGGATCGTGCGAATGAATTAGAATGGATCGTACTAATGAAATAGAATGGATACATTCTTCCAAATGAATTAGAATGGATCATACGAATGAATTAGAATGGATCATACCAATGAATTAGAATGCTTCGTGCGAATGAATTAGAATGGATCGTACAAGTGAATTAGAATGGATACATTCGTGTGAATGAATTAGACTGGATCATACGAATGAACTAGAATGGATCGTACGAATGAATTAGAATGCATCGTGCGATTGAATTAGAATGGATCGCACAAATAAATTAGATTGGATCGTGTGAATGAATTATATTGGATCATACGAATGAATTAGAATGGATATAATCATGTGAATGAATAAGAATGGATCGTACGAATGAATTAGAATGGATCATGCGAATGAATTAGAATGGATCGTCCGAAATAATTAGAATGAATCGTACGAATAAACTAGAATGGATACATTTGTGCGAATGAATTAGAATGGAACGTACAAAAGAATTAGAATGAATCGTATGTCTGAATAAGAATGGATTGTACGAATGAATTAGAATGGATCATACGAATGAATTAGGATGGATCGTGTGAATGAATAAGAATGGATCGTATGAATGAATTAGAATGGATACATTTGTGCGAATGAATTAAAATGGATCGTACGAATGTATTAGAATGGATCGTACGAATGAATTAGAATTGATCATACAAATGAATTAGAATCGATCGTACGAATGAATTAGAATGGAATGTGCGAATGAATTAGAATGGATCGTACGAATGAATTAGAATGGATCTGACGAATGAATTAAAATGGATCGTACGAATGAATTAGAATGGATCATATGAATGAATTAGAATGGGTACATTCGTGCTAATGAATTAGACTGGATCGTACGAATGAATTAGAATGGATCGTACGAATGAATTAGAATGTATCGTGCGATTGAATTAGAATGGATCGTACAAATGAATAAAAAAGGATACATTCATCCGAATGAATTAGAATGGATCGTACAAATGAATTAGAATGGATCGTACGAATGCATTAGAATGGATCGTTCGAATGAAATAGAATGGATCGTGCGAATGAATTAGAATGGATCATGTGAATGAATTAGAATGGATAAATTCGTGCGAATGAATTAGAATGGATAGTACGAATGAATTAGAATGGATCGTATGAATGAATTAGAATGGATCGAGCGAATGAATTAGAATGGATCGTATGAATGAATTAGAATGGATACATTCGTGCGAATGAATTAGAATGGATCGTACGAATGAATTAGAATGATCGTGCGAATGAATTTTAATGGATCATGCGAATGAATTAGAATGGATCGTACGAATGAATTAGAATGGATACATTCGTGCGAATGAATTAGAATGGATCGTACGAATGATTTAAAATGGATCGTACGAATGAATTAGAATGGATCGTGCGAATAAATTAGAATGGATCATACGAATTAATTAGAATGGATACATTCGTGCGAATGAATTAGAATGGATCATACCAATGAATTAGAATGGATCGTACGAATGGAATCGAATGGATACATTCCTGCGAATAAATTAGAATGGTTCGTGCGATTGAATTAGAATGGATCGTACGAATGAATTAGAGTGGATCGTTCGAATGAATGAGAATGGATCATGCGAATATATTAGAATGGATCGTATGTCTGAATTAGAATGGATTGTGCAAATGAATTAGAATAGATCATACGAATGAATTAGAATCGATACATCCGTGCGAATGAATTAGAATTGATCGTGCAGATAAATTATAATGGATCATACGAATCAATTAGAATGGATCGTACGAATAAACTAGAATGGATACATTTGTGCGAATGAATTAGAATGGAACGTACGAATGAATTAGAATGAATCGTACGTCTGAATTAGAATGGATTGTACGAATTAATTAGAATGGATCGTACGAATGAATTAGAATGGATCGTGTGAATGAATTAGAATGGATCATATGAATGAATTAGAATGGATACATTTGTGCGAATGAATTAAAATGGATCGTACAAATGAATTAGAATGGATCGTACGAATGAATTAGAATGGTTCGTACAAATGAATTAGAATGGATCGTGCGAATGAATTAGAATGGAATGTGCGAATGAATTAGAATGGATCGTACCAATGAATTAGAATGAATCGTACGAAAGAATTAGAATCGATCGTATGAATGAATTAGAATGAATCGTGCGAATGAATTAGAATGGATCGTACGAATGAAATAGAATGGATACATTCTTTCAAAAGAATTAGAATGGATCGTACGAATGAATTAGAATGGATCATACGAATGAATTAGAATGCTTCGTGCGAATAAATTAGACTGGATCGTACGAATGAATTAGAATGGATCGTACGAATGATTTAGAATGCATCGTGCGATTGAATTTGAATGGATCGTACAAATGAATTAGAATAGATCGTACAAATGAATTAGAATTGATTGTACGAATGCATTAGAATGGATCGTACGAATGAAATAGAATGGATCGTGCGAATGAATTAGAATGGATCATGCGAATGAATTAGAATGGATATATTCGTGCTAATGAATTAGAATGGATCGTACGAGTGAATTAGAATGGATCGTACGAATGAATTAGAATGGATCGTGCGATTGAATTAGAATAGATCGTACGAATGAAATAGAATGGTTCGTGCGAATGAATTAGAATGGATCATACGAATGAAATAGAATGGATACATTCTTGCAAATGAATTAGAATGGATCGTACGAATGAATTAGAATGGATCATACGAATGAATTAGAATGCTTCGTGCGAATGAATTAGAATGGATCGTACAAATGAATTAGAATAGATACATTCGTGCGAATGAATTAGACTGGATCGTACGAATAAATTAGAGTGGATCGTACGAATGAATTAGAATGCATCGTGTGATTGAATTAGAATGGATCTTACAAATGAATTAGAATGGATCGTACAAATGAATTAGAATGGATCGTACGAATGTATTAGAATGGATCGTACGAATAAAATAGAATGGATCGTGCGAATGAATTAGAATGGATCATGCGAATGAATTAGAATGGATAAATTCGCGCGAATGAATGAATTAGAATGGATCGTACGAATGAATTAGAATGGATCATGCGATTGAACTAGAATGGATCATACGAATGAATTAGAATGGATACTTTCGTGCGAATGAATTAGAATGGATCGTACGAATGAATTAGAATGGATCAAATGAATGAATTAGAATGCTTCGTGCGAATGAATTAGAATGGATCGTACAAATGAGTTAGAATGGATATATTCGTGCGAATAAAATAGAATGGATCATACGAAAAAATTAGAATGGATCGTACAAATGAATTAGAATGGATCGTACGAATGAATAAGAATGGATTGTGCGAGTGAATTAGAATGGATCGTACGAATGAATTAGAATGGATACATTCTTGCAAAAGAATTAGAATGGATCGTACGAATGAATAAGAATGGGTCGTCCGAATGAATTAGAATGGATCGTACGAATGAATTAGAATGGATCATGCGAGTGAATCAGAATGGATCGTACGAATGAATTAGAATGGATCATTCGAAGGAATTAGAATGGTTTGTATGAATGAATTAGAATGGATACATCCATGCGAATGAATTAGAATGGATCGTACGAATGAACTAGAATGGATACATTCGTGCGAATGAATTAGAATGGATCGTACAAATGAATTAGAATGGATCGTATGAATGAATTAGAATGGATCGTGCGAGTGAATTAGAATGGATCGTATGAATGAATTAGAATGGATATATTCTTGCGAAAGAATTAGAATGGATCGTACGAATGAATAAGAATGGATCGTACGAATGAATTAGAATGGATCATACGAATGAATTAGAATGGATACATTCGTACGAATGAATTAGACTAGATCGTACGAATGAATTAGAATGGATCGTACGAATGAATTAGAATGCATCGTGCGATTGAATTAGAATGGATCGTACAAATGAATTTGAATGGATACATTTGTGCGAATGATATAGAATGGGTCGTACAAATGAATTAGAATGGATCGTACGAATGCATTAGAATGGATCGTACGAATGAAATAGAATGGATCGTGCGAATGAATTAGAATGGATCATGCGAATGAATTAGAATGGATAAATTCATACGAATGAATTAGAATGGATAGTACGAATGAATTAGAATGGATTATACAAATGAATTAGAATGGATCGAGCGAATAAATTAGAATGGATCGCACGAATGAATTAGAATGGATACATTTGTGCGAGTGAATTAGAATGGATCGTATGAATGAATTAGAATAGATCGTGCGAATGAATTAGAATGGATCATGCGAATGAATTAGAATGGATCGTACGAATGAACTAGAATGGATACATTCGTGTGAATGAATTAGAATGGATCGTACGAATGATTTAGAATGGATCATACGAATGAATTAGAATGGATCGTGCGAATGGATTAGAATGGATCGTACGAATTAATTAGAATGGATACATTCGTGCGAATGAATTAGAATGGATCGTACCAATGAATTAGAATGTATCATACGAAAGAATTAGAATCGATCGTACGAATGAATTAGAATGGATCGTGTGAATGAATTAGATTGGATCGTACGAATGAAATAGAATGGATACATTCGTGCGAATGAATAAGAATGGTTCGTGCGAATGAATTAGAATGGATCGTACGAATGAATTAGAGTGGATCGTACGAATGAATTACAATGGATCATGCGAATATATTACAATGGGTCGTACGTCTGAATTAGAATGGATTGTACGTATGAATTAAAATGGATCGTACGAATGCATTAGAATCGATACATCCGTGCGAATGAATTAGAATTGATCGTGCAGATGAATTAGAATGGATCATACGAATCAATTAGAATGGATCGTAAGAATGAACTAGAATGAATACATTCATGCGAATGAATTAGAATGGAACGTACGAATGAATTAGAATGGATCGTACGAATGTATTAGAATGGATCGTACGAATGAACTTGAATGGATACATTCGTGCGAATGAATTAGAATGGATCGTACGAATGAATTAGAATGGATCGTACGAATGAATTAGAATGGATCGTTCGAATGAATTAGAATAGATTGTACGAATGAATTAGAATTGATACATCCATGCGAATGATTAGAATGGATCGTACAAATGAACTAGAATGGATACATTCGTGCGAATGAATTAGAATGGATCGTACGAATGAATTAGAATGGATCGTACGAATGAATTAGAATGGATTGTATAAATGAATTAGAATAGATCGTGCGAATAAATTAGAATGAATCGTACGAATAAATTAGAATGGATACATTCGTACAAATGAATTAGAATGGATCGTACGAATGAATTTGACTGGATCGTGCGAATGAATTTGAATGGATCATACGAATGAATTAGAATGGAGACATTCGTGCGAATGAATTAGAATGGATCGTACGAATGAATTAGATTGGATTCATTCTTGCGACTGAATTAGAATGGATCCTATGAATGAAGTAGACTGGATCGTATGAATGAATTAGAATGGATCGTACGAATGAATTTGAATAGATCGTACGAATGAATTCGAATGGATTGTGCGAATAAATTAGAATGGATCATAAGAATGAATTAGAATGGATACATGTGAATTAGAATGGATCGTGCGAATGAATTAGAATGGATTGTATAAAAGAATTGGAATGGCTACATTCGTGAGAATGAATTAGAATGGATCATATGAATGAATTAGAGTGTATCGTACGAATGAATTAGATTGGATCATGCGAATGAATTAGAATGGATCGTACGAATGAATTAGAATGGATCGTAGGAATGCCTTAGATTGGATCGTGCGAATGAATTAGAATGGATCGTACGAATGAATTAGAATGGATACATTCGTGCGAATGAATTAGAACGGATCGTACAAATAAATTAGAATGGATCGTCCGAGTGAATTAGAATGGATAGTACGAATGAACTTGAATGGATACATTCGTGCGAATGAATTAGAATGGATCATACGGATGAATTAGAATGGATCGTATGAATGAATTAGAATGGATCGGGCGAATGAATTAGAATGGATACATTTTTGTGAATGAATTAGAATGGATCGTACGAATGAATTAGAATGGATTGTACGAATGAATTAGAATGGATCGTGCGAATGAATTAGAATGGATAGTACGGATGAATTAGAATGGATACATTCATGCGAATGAGTTAAAATGGATCGTACGAATGAATTAGATTGGATCGTACGAATAAATTAGAATGGATCGTGCGAATGAATTAGAATAGATCGTACGAACAAATTAGAATGGATCGTATGAATGAATTAGAATGGAAACATTCGTGCGAATGAATTTGAATGGATCGTACGAATGAATTAGAAAGGATCGTATGAATGAATTAGAATGGATCATGAGATTGAATTAGAATGGATCGTGCGAATGAATTAGAATGGATCGTACGAATGAATTAGAATGGATACATTCGTGCGAATGAATTAGAATGGATCGTACGAATGATTTAGAATGGATCGTACGAATGAATTAGAATGGATCGTGCGAATGAATTAGAATGGTTTGTACGAATTAATTAGAATGGATACATTCGTGCGAATGAATCAGAATGGATCGTACCAATGAATTAGAATGGATCGTACGAAAGAATTAAAATCGATCGTAGGAATGAATTAGAATCGATCGTGCGAATGAATTAGAATTGATCGTACGAAAGAAATAGAATGGATACATTCGTACGAATGAATGAGAATGGTTCGTGCGAATGAATTAGAATGGATCGTACTAATGAATTAGAGTGGATCGTACAAATGAATGAGAATGGATCATGCAAATATATTAGAAAGGATCGTATGTTTGAATTAGAATGGATTGTGCGATTGAATTAGAATGGATCGTCCGATTGAATTAGGATCGATACATCCGTGCGAATGAATTAGAATTGATCGTGTAGATGAATTACAATGGATCATATGAATCAATTAGAATGGATCGTAAGAATGAACTAGAATAGATACATTCATGCGAATGAATTAGAATGGAACGTATGAATGAATTAGAATGGCTCGTACGAATGAATTAGAATGGATCGTACGAATGAACTTGAATGGATACATTCGTGCGAATGAATTAGAATGGATCGTACGAATGAATTAGAATGAATCGTACGAATGAATTAGAATGGATCATTCGAATGAATTAGAATGGATTGTACGAATGAATTAGAATGGATACATCCATGCGAATGAATTAGAATGGATCGTACGAATGAATTAGAATGGATTGTACGAATAAACTATAATGGATACATTCGTGCGAATGAATTAGAATGGATCGTACGAATGAATTAGAATGGATCGTGCGAATGAATTAGAACGGATAGTACGAATGAATTAGAATAGATCGTGCGAATGAATTAGAATCGATCGTACGAATGAATTAGAATGGGTACATTCGTGCGAATGAATTAGAATGGATCGTACGAATGAATTAGAAAGAACGTATGAATGAATTAGAATGGATTGTACGAATGAATTAGAATGGACCATGCGAATGATTTAGAATTGATCGTACGAATGAATTAGAATGGATACATTAATTAGAATGAATTAGAATGGATCGTACGAATGAATTAGAATGGATCGTATGAATGATTTAGAATGGATCGTGCAAATGAATTAGAATGGATCGTACAAATGAATTAGAATGGATACATTCGTGTGAATGAATTAAAATGGATCGTACGAATGAATCAGAATGGATCGTACAATGCATTAGAATGGATCATAGGAATGAATTAGAATGGATACATTCGTGTGAATGAATTAAAATGGATCTTACGAATGAATTAGAATGGATCGTATGAATGAATTAGAATGGGTCGAACGAATGAATTAGAATGGATCGTGCGAATGAATTTGAATGGATCGTGTGAATGAATTAGAATAGATCGTACAAATGAATTAGAATAGATCATACGAATGCATTAGAATGGATCGTACGAATGAATTAGAATGGATACATTTGTGCGAATGAATGAGAATAGATTTTACGAATGAATTAGAATGGATCGTATGAATGAATTAGAATGGATCGAACGAATGAATTAGAATGGATCGTACGAATGAATTAAAATGGATCCTATGAATGAATTAGAATGGATCGTGTGAATGAATTACATTGGATCATACGAATGAATTAGAATGGATATAATCATGCGAATGAATTAGAATGGATTGTACGAATGAATTAGAATGGATCGTGCGAATGAATTAGAATGGATCGTGCGAAATAATTAGAGTGAATCGTATTAATAAACTAGAATGGATATATTTGTGCGAATGAATTAGAAAGGAACTTACGAATGAATTAGAATGAATCGTATGTCCGAATTAGAATGGATTGTACGAATGAATTAGAATGGATCGTACGAATGAATTAGGATGGATCGTGTGACTGAATTAGAATGGATCGTATGAATGAATTAGAATGGATACATTTGTGTGAATGAATTAAAATGGATCGTACGAATGAATTAGAATGGACCGTGCGAATGAATTAGAATGGATCATACAAATGAATTAGAATGGATCGTATGAATGAATTAGAATGGAATGTGCGAATGAATTAGAATGGATCGTACCAATGAATTAGAATGAATCGTACAAAAGAATTAGAATCGATCATACAAATGAATTAGAATGGATCATGCGATTGAATTAGAATGGATCGTATGAATGAAATAGAATGGATACATTCTTGCGAATGAATTAGAATGGATCGTACGAATGATTTAGAATGGATCATACGAATGAATTAGAATGCTTCGTGCGAATGAATTAGAATGGATCGTACAAATGCATTAGAATGGATACATTCGTGCGAAAGAATTAGACTGGATCGTACGAATGAATTAGAATGGATCGTACAAATGAATTAGAATGCATCGTGCGATTAAAATAGAATGGATCGTACAAATGAATTAGATTTGATACATTCGTGAGAATAAATTAGAATGGATCGTACAAATGAATTAGAATTGATCGTACGAATGCATTAGAATTGATTGTACGAATGAAATAGAATGGATCGTGCGAATGAATTAGAATGGATCATGCGAATGAATTAGAATGGATAAACTCGTGCGAATGAATTAGAATGGATCGTACGAATGAATTAGAATGGATCGTACGAATGAATTAGAATGAATCGTACGAATGAATTAAAATGGATCGTACGAATGAATTAGAATGGATCATGCGATTGAATTAGAATGGATCATACGAATGAATTACAGTGGATACATTCGTCCGAATGAATTATAATGTATCGTACAAATGAATTAGAATGGACCGTACAAATAAATTAGAATGGATACATTCGTGCAAATGAATTAGAATGGATCGTACGAATGAATTAGAATGGATCGTACGAATGAATTAGAATGGATCGTGCGAGTGAATTAGAATGGATCGTAGGAATGAATTAGAATGGATACATTCTTGTGAAAGAATTAGAATGGATCGTACGAATGAAAAAGAATGGATCATACGAATGAATTAGAATGGATCGTACGAATGAATTAGAATGGATCATGCGAGTGAATTAGAATGGATCATACGAATGAATTAGAATGGATCGTTCGAATGAATTAGAATGGATTGTACGAATGAATTAGAATGGATACATCTATGCGAATGAATTAGAATAGATCGTACGAATGAACTAGAATGGATACATTCGTGCGAATGAATTAGATGGATCGTACGAATGAATTAGAATGGATTGTACGAATGAATTAGAATGGATCGTGCGAGTGAATTAGAATGGATCGTACGAATGAATTAGATTGGATATATTCTTGCGTAAGAATTAGAATGGATCGTACGAATGAATAAGAATGGATCGTACGAATGAATTAGAATGGATCATATAATTGAATTAGATTGGATACATTCGTGCGAATGAATTAGACTGAATTGTACGAATGAATTAGAATGGATCGTACGAATGAATTAGAATGCATCGTGCGATTGAATTAGAATGGATCGTACAAATGAATTAGAATGGATACATTCATGCGAATGAATTTGAATGGATCGAACAAATGAATTAGAATGGATCGTACGAATGCATTAGAATGGATCGTACGAATAAAATAGAATGGATCGTGCGAATGAATTAGAATGGATCATGCGAATGAATTAGAATAGATAAATTTGTGCGAATGAATTAGAATGGATAGTACGAATGAATTAGAATGGATCGTACGAATGAATTAAAATGGATCTAGCGAATGAATTAGAATGGATTGTATGAATGAATTAGAATGGATACATTCGTGCGAATGAATTAGAATGGATCGTACGAATGAATTAGAATAGATCGTGCGAATGAATTAGAATGGATCGTGCGAATGAATTAGAATGGATCGTACGAATGAATTAGAATGGATACATTAATGCGAATGAATTAGAATGGATCATACGAATGATTTAGAATGGATCGTACGAATGAATTAGAATAGATTACGCGAATGAATTAGAATGGATCATATGAATTAATTAGAATGGATACATTCGTGCGAATGAATTAAAATGGATCGTACCATTGAATTAGAATGAATCGTACGAAAGAATTAGAATCGATCGTACGAATGAATTAGAATGGATTGTGCGAATGAATTAGAATGGATCGTACGAATGAATTAGAATGGATACATTAATGCTAATGAATTAGAATGGATCATACGAATGATTTAGAATGGATCGTACGAATGAATTAGAATAGATTACGCGAATGAATTAGAATGGATCATATGAATTAATTAGAATGGATACATTCGTGCGAATGAATTAGAATGGATCGTACCATTGAATTAGAATGAATCGTACGAAAGAATTAGAATCGATCATACGAATGAATTAGAATGGATTGTCCGAATGAATTAGAATGGATCGTCCGAATGAATTAGAATGGATCGTACAAATTAATTAGAGTGGATCGTACGAATGAATGAGAATGGATCGTACGAATATATTAGAATGGATCATACGTCTGAATTAGAATGGATTGTGCGAATGAATTAGAATGGATCGTACGAATGAATTAGAATCGATACATCCGTGCGAATGAATTAGAATTGACCGTGCAGATGAATAAGAATGGATCATACGAATCAATTAGAATGGATCGTAAGAATGAACTAGAATGAATACATTCATGCAAAAGAATTAGAATGGAACGTACGAATAAATTAGAATAGATCGTACGAATGAATTAGAATGGATCGTACGAATGAACTTGAATGGATACATTCGTGCGAATGAATTAGAATGGATCGTACGAATGAATTAGAATGGATCGTTCGAATGAATTTGAATGGATTGTAAGAATGAATTAGAATGGATACATTCATGCTAATGAATTAGAATGGATCGTACGAATGAATTGGAATGGATACATTCGTTCGAATGAATTAGAATGGATCGTACGAATGAATTAGAATGAATCGTACGAATGAATTAGGATGGATCATACGAATGAATTAGAATAGATCGTACGAATGAATTAGAATAGATCGTTCGAATGAATTAGAATGGATCGTACGAATAAATTAGAATTGATACATTCGTGCGAATGAATTAGAATGGATCGTACGAATGAATTAGAATGGATCGTACGAATGACTTTGATTGGATCATGCGAATGAATTAGAATGGATCATACGAATGAATTAGAATGGATACATTCATGCGAATGAATTAGAATGGATCGTACGAATGAATTAGATTGGATACATTCGTTCGGATGAATTAGAATGGATCGTACGAATGAATTAGAATGGATCGTATGAATGAATTAGAATGGATCGTACGAATGAATTAGAATAGATACATTCGTACGAATGAATTAGAATGGATCATACGAATGAATAAGAATGGATCGTACAAATGAATTAGAATGGATCGTGCGAATGAATTAGAATGGATCGTATGATTGAATTAGAATGGATACATTCGTGCGAACAAATTAGAATGGATTTTACGAATGAATTAGAATGGATCATACGAATGAATTTGAATGGATCGTACGAATGAATTAGAATGGATCGTACAAATGAATTAGAATGGATCGTGCAAATGAATTAGAATGGATCGTACGAATGAATTACAAAGGATCCATTCGTGCAAATGAATTAAAAAGTATCGTACGAATGAATTAGAATGGATCGTACGAATGAATTGGAATGGATCGTATGAATGAATTAGAATAGATTGTACGAATGAATTCGAATGGATCGTGCGAATGAATTAGAATGGATCATAAGAATGAATTAGAATGGATACATTCGTGCGAATGAATTAGAATGGATCGTATGAATAAATTTGAATGGATCGTACATATGAATTAGAATGGATCGTGTGAATGAATTAGAATGGATCGTACAAAAGAATTAGAATGGATCGTACAAATGAATTAGAATGGATCGTTCGAATGAATTAGAATGGATCGTGCAAATTAATTAGAATGGATCGTGCAAATGAATTAGAATGGATCGTACGAATGAATTAGAATGGATCATGCGAATGAATTAGAATGGATACATTCGTATGAATGAATTAGAATGGATCGTACGAATGAAGTAGAATGGATACAATCGTGCGAATTAATTATTCATTCGTACGATCCATTCTAATTCATTCGTATGATCCATTCTAATTTATTCGTACAATCCATTCTATTTCATTCTGACGAATGTATCCATTCTAGTTCATTCGTACGATCCATTCTAATTCATTCGCATGGATGTATCCAATCTAATTCATTCGTACGTACGATCCATTCAAATTCACTCGGACGATCCATTCTAATTCATTCGTACGATCCATTCTAATTCATTCGCACGAATGTATCCATTCTAATTCGTTCGTACGATCCATTCTAATTCATTCGTACGATCCATTCTAATTCATTCGGACGATCCATTCTTATTCGTTCGTACGATCCATTCTAATTCATTCGCACGAATGTATCCATTCTAATTCATTCGCACGATCCATTCTAATTCATTCGTACGATCTATTCTAATTCAGTCGCTCGAATGTATCCATTCTAATTCATTCGCACAAATAAATTAGAATAGATCGTGCGAATGAATTAGAATGGATCATAAGAATGAATTAGAATGGATACATTCGTGCGAATGAATTAGAATGGATCGTATGAATAAATTAGAATGGATCATACATATGAGTTAGAATGGATCGTGCGAATGAATTAGAATGGATCGAACAAAAGAATTAGAATGGATCGTACAAAATGAATTAGAATGGATCGTGCGAATGAATTAGAATGGATCATATGGATGAATTAGAATGTATCGTACGAATGAATTAGATTGGATCGTGCGAATGAATTAGAATGGATCGTACGAATGAATTAGAATGGATCGTACGAATGAATTAGATTGGATCGTGCGAATGAATTAGAATGGATCGTACGACTAAATTAGAATGGGTACATTCTTGCGAATGAATTAGAATGGATCGTACGTACGAATTAGAATGGATAGTACGAATGAATTAGAATAGATCGTGCGAATGAATTAGAATGGATAGTACGGATGAATTAGAATGGATACATTCGTCCAAATGAATTCAAATGGATCGTATGAATGAATTAGAATGGATCGTACAAATGAATTAGAATGGATCGTGCGAATGAATTAGAATAGATCATACGAATGAATTAGAATGGATCGTATGAATGAATTAGAATAGAAACATTCATGCGAATGAATTAGAATGGATCGTACGAATGAATTAGAAAGGATCGTACGAATGTATTAGAATGGATCGTGCGATTGAATTAGAATGGATCATACGAATAAATTAGAATGGATACATTTGTGCAAATGAATTAGAATGGACCGTACGAATGAATTAGAATGGATCGTACGAATAAATTAGAATGCTTCGTGCGAATGAATTAGAATGGATCGTACAAATAAATTAGAATGTATACATTCGTGCGAATGAATTCGAATGGATTGTACGAATGAATTAGAATGGATCGTACGAATGAATAAGAATGGATCGTGCGAGTGAATTAGAATGGATAGTATGAATGAATTATAATGGATATATTCTTCCGAAAGAATTAGAATGGATCGTACGAATGAATAAGAATGGATCGAATGAATCAAATAGAATGGATCGTACGAATGGATTAGAATGGATCATACGAATGAATTAGAATGGATACACTCATGCGAATGAATTAGACTGGATCGTATGAATGAATTAGAATGGATCGTACGAATGAATTAGAATGCATCGTGCGATTGAATTAGAATGGATCGTACAAATGAATTGGAATGGATACATTCATGCGAATGAATTAGAATGCATCGTACAAATGAATTAGAATGGATCGTACGAATGCATTAGAATGGATCATACGAATGAAAAAGAATGGATCGTGCGAATGAATTAGAATGGATCATGCGAATGAATTTGAATGGATAAATTCATATGAATGAATTTGAATGGATCGTACCAATGAATTAGAATGAATCGCACGAAAGAATTTGAATCGATCGTACGAATGAATTAGAATGGATCGTGCGAATGAATTAGAATGGATCGTACGAATAAAATAGAATGGATATATTCGTGCGAATGAATTAGAATGGATCGTACGAATGAATTAGAATGGATCATACTAATGAATTAGAATGCTTCGTGCGAATGAATCAGAATGGATCGTACAAATGAATTAGAATGGATACATTCGTGCGAATGAATTAGACTGGATCATACGAATGAATTAGAATGGATCGTACGAATGAATTAGAATGCATCGTGCGATTGAATTAGAATGGACCATACGAATGAAATAGAATGGATCGTGCGAATGAATTTGAATGGATCATGCGAATGAATTAGAATGGATAAATTCGTGCAAATGAATTAGAATGGATAAATTCGTGCGAATGAATTAGAATGGATCATACGAATGAATTAGAATTGATCGTACGAATGAATTAGAATGGATCGTACGAATGAATTAGAATGGATCGTGCGATTGAATTAGATTGGATCATACGAATGAATTAGAATGGATACATTCGTACGAATGAATTAGAATGGATCATACGAATGAATTAGATTGGATCGTGCGAATGAATTAGAATGGATCGTACGAATAAATTAGAATGGGTACATTCTTGTGAATGAATTAGAATGGATCGTACGTATGAATTAGAATGGATAGTACGAATGAATTAGAATGGATCGTGCGAATTAATTAGAATGGATCGTACGGATGAATTAGAATGGATACATTCGTCCGTATGAATTAAAATGGATCATATGAATGAATTAGAATGGATCGTACGAATGAATTAGAATGGATCGTGCGAATGAATTAGAATAGATCGTACGAATGAATTAGATGGATCGTATGAATGAATTAGAATAGAAACATTCGTGCGAATGAATTAGAATGGATCGTACGAATGAATTAGAAAGGATCGTACGAATGAATTAGAATGGATCATGCGATTGAATTAGAATGGATCATATGAATGAATTAGAATGGATACATTCGTGCGAATGAATTCGAATGGACCGTACGAAAGAATTAGAATGGATCATACGAATGAATTTGAATGCTTCGTGCGAATGAATTAGAATGGATCGTACAAATGAATTAGAATGGATACATTCGTGCGAATGAATTAGAATGGATCGTACGAATGAATTAGAATGGATCGTACGAATGAATAAAAATGGATCATGCGAGTGAATTCGAATGGATAGTACGAATGAATTAGAATGGATACATTCTTCCGAAAGAATTAGAATAGATCGTACGAATGAATAAGAATGGATCGGACAAATGAAAAAGAATGGATCGTACGAATGAATAAGAATGGATTATAGGAATGAATTAGAATGGATACATTCGTGCGAATGAATTATACTGGATCGTATGAATGAATTAGAATGGATCGTACGAATGAATTAGAATGCATCGTGCGATTGAATTAGAATGGATCGTACAAATGAATTAGAATGGATACATTCGTGCGAATGAATTAAAATAAATCGTACAAATGAATTAGAATGGGTCGTACGAATGCCTTAGAATGGATCGTATGAATGAAAAAGAATGGATCGTGCGAATGAATTAGAATGGATCATGCGAATGAATTATAATGGATAAATTCGTATGAATGAATTTGAATGGATCGTACCAATGAATTAGAATGAATCGTACGAAATAATTTGAATCGATCGTACGAATGAATTAGAATGGATCGTGTGAATGAATTAGAATGGATCGTACGAATGAATTAGATTGGATATGTTTGTCCAAATGAATTAGAATAGATCGTGCGAATGAATTAGAATGGATCATCTGAATGAATTAGAATGAATCATACGAATGAATTAGAATGGATCGTATGAATTAATTAGAATGGTTCGTACGAATGAATTAGAATGGATCATAAGAATGAATTAGAATGGATCGTCCGAGTGAATTAGAATGGAACGTACGAATGAACTTGAATGGATACATTCGTGCGACTGAATAAGAATAGATCGTACGAATGAATTAGAATGGATCGTGCGAATGAATTGGAATAGATACATTTGTGCGAAAGAATTAGAATGGATAGTACGAATGAATTAGAATGAATTGTGCGAGTGAATTAGAATGGATCGTACGAATGAATTGGAATAAATCGTGCGAATGAATTAGAATGGATCGTCTGAATGAATTAGAATGAATCACACGAATGAATTAGAATAGATTGTATGAATGAATTAGAATGGATCGTGCGAATGAATTAGAATGGATCATGTGAATGAATTAGATTGGATACATTCGTGCGAATGAATTAGAATGGATCGTACGAATAAATTAGAATGGATCATACGAATGAGTTAGAATAGATTGTACGAATGAATTAGAATGGATACATTCGTGCGAATGAATTAGAATGGATCGTACGAATGAATTAGAATGGATCGTCCGAGTGAATTAGAATGGATCGTACGAATAAATTAGAATGGATACATTCGTGCGAATAAATTAGAATGGATCTTACTAATCAATTAGAATGGATACATTCGTTCGAATGAATTAGAATGGATTGAATTAGAATTGATCGTACGAATGAATAAGAATGGATCGTACGAATGAATTAGAATGGATCGTACGAAAAAATTAGAATAGATCATGTGAATGAATTAGAACATTCTAATTTATTCGTATGATCCATTCTAATTCAATCGCACGATCCATTCTAATGCATTCGTACGATCCATTCTAATTCATTCGTACGATCAATTCTAATTCATTCACACGAATGTATCCATTCTAATTTATTCGTACGATCCATTCTAATTCATTCGCACGATCCATTCTAATTCATTCATACGATCCATTCTAATTCATTCGTTCGATCCATTCTAATTCATTCATACGATTCAATCTAATTCATTCATAAAATCTGTTCTCATTCATTCGCACAAATGTATCCATTCTAATTCATTCGCACGATCCATTCTAATTCATTTGCATGATCCATTCTAATTCATTCATACGATCCATTCTAATTCATTCGTATGATCCATTCTAATTCATTCGCACGAATGTATCCATTCTAATTCATTCGTACGATCCATTCTAATTCATTCGCTCGATCCATTCTAATTCATTCACGATCCATTCTAATTCATTCGTACGATCCATTCTAATTCATTTGTACAATCCATTCTAATTCATTCAGACGATCCATTCTAATTCATTCGTACGATCCATTCTAGTTAATTCGTACGATCCATTCTAATTCATTCGTACGATCTATTCTAATTCATTCGCATGATTGTATCCATTCTAATTCATTCGTACGATCCAATGTAATTCATTCGCACGATCCATTCTAATTCATTCGTACGATCCATTCTAATTCATTCGTTCGATCCATTCTAATTCATTTGTAAAATCCATTCTAATTCATTCGTAAAATCTCTTCTCATTCATTCGCACAAATGTATCCATTCTAATTTATTCGCACGATCCATTCTAATTCATTCGCACGATCTATTCTAATTCATTCATACGATCCATTCTTATTCATTCGTACGATCCATTCTAATTCATTCGCACGACATCTATGCGAATGAATTAGAATGGATCGTACGAATGAACTAGAATGGATACAATAATGCGAATGAATTAGAATGGATCGTACGAATGAACTAGAATGGATCATACGAATGAATTAGAATGAATCATACGAATGAATTAGAATGGATCGTATGAATGAATTTGAAAGGATCATACGAATGAATTAGAATGGATCGCACGAATGACTTAGAATAGATCGTTCGAATGACTTAGAATGGATCGTTCGAATGAATTAGAATGGATTGTTCGAATGAATTAGAATGGATCGTAAGAATGAATTAGAATAGAATGTGCGAATGAATTAGAATGGATCAAACGAATGAATTAGAATGGATCGTTCGAATGAATTAGAATGGATCGTGGTATGAATTACAACTGATCGTTCGAATGAATTAGAATGGGTCAAACGAATGAATTAGAATGGATCGTACGAATGAATTAGAATGGATCGTTCGAATGAATTAGAATGGATCTTTCGACTGAATTAGAATGGATCGTACGAATGAATTAGAATGGAATGTGCGAATGATTTAGAATGGATCATACGAATGAATTAGATTGGATCATTCGAATGAATTAGAATGGATCGTGCGAATGAATAAGAATGGATATATTCGTGCAAAAGAATTAGAATGTATCGTATGAATGAATTAGAATGGATCGTATGAATGAATTAGAATGGATCATGCGAATGAATTAGAATGGATCATACGAATGAATTAGAATGGATCGTACGAATGAATTAGAATGGATATATTCATGCGAATGAATTAGAATGGACCATATGAATGAATTATAATAGATCGTGCGAATTAATTAGAATGGATCTTACGAATGAATTAGAATTGATAATATGAATGAATTAGAATAGATCGTCCGAATGAATTAGAATGTATCGTATGAATAAATTAGAATGGATTGTCTGAATGAATTAGAATGAATCCTACGAATGAATTAGAATGGATCGTATGAATGAATTAGAATAAATCATATGAATGAATTAGAATGGATCGTATGAATGAGTTAGAATGGAATGTGCAATTGAATTAGAATAGATCGTGCGAATGAATTAGAATGGATCGTTCAAATGAATTAGAATGGATCGTATGAATGAATTAGAATGGATTGTACGAATGAATTAGAATAGATCATACGAATGAACTTGAATGGATACATTCGTGCGACTGAATTAGAATAGATCGTACGAATGAATTAGAATGGATCGTGCGAATGAATTAGAATGGATCGTATGAATGAATTAGAATGGATCATGTGAATGAATTATAATGGATCGTGCGAATTAGTTACAATGGATCATATGAATGAATTAGAATGGATCGTGTGATTGAATTAGAATGGATCGTACGATTGAATTAGAATGGATACATTCGTGCGAATGAATTTGAATGGATCGTTTGAATGAATTAGAATGGATCATGCGAATGAATTAGAATGGATCATTCGAATGAATTAGAATGGATCGTGCGAATGAATTAGAATGGATATATTCATGCCAATGATCGTACGAATGAATTAGATTGGATCATACGAATGAATCAGAATAGATCATATGAATGAATTAGAATGGATCGTACGAATAAATTAGAATAGATCGTGCAAATGAATTAGAATGGATCGTCTGAATGAATTAGAATGAATCATACGAATGAATTAGAATGGATCGTATGAATGAATTAGAATAGATCGTTCGAATGAATTAGAATGGATCTTACAAATGAATTAGAATGGATCGTATGAATAAATTAGAATAGGTCGAATGAATGAATTAGAATTGATCTTGCGAATGACTTAGAATGGATCGTTTGAATGAATTAGAATGGATCGTACGAATGAATTAGAATGGATCGTACGAATGCATTAGAATGGATCGTACAAATGAATTAGAATGGATACATTTGTGCGAATGAATGGGAATAGATTTTACGAATGAATTAGAATGGATCATATGAAAGAATTAGAATGGATCGAACGAATGAATTAGAATGGATCGTACGAATGAATTAGAATGGATCGTACGAATGAATTAGAATAGATCGTGCGAATAAAATAGAATGGATCGTACGAATGAATTAGAATGAATCGTATGAATGAACTAGAATGGATACATTCGTGCGAATGAATTAGAATTGATTGAACGAATGAATTAGAATGGATCGTTCGAATGAATTTGAATGGATCGTGCGAGAGAATTAGAATGGATCGTACGAATGAATTAGAATGGATTGTTCGAATGAATTAGAATTGATCGTACGAATGAACTAGAATGGATACATTCGTGCGAATGAATTAGAATTGATCGAACGAATGAATTAGAATGGATCGTACGAATGAATTAGAATGGATCGTTCGAATGAATTAGAATGGATCGTGCGAGAGAATTAGAATGGATCGTACGAATGAATTAGAATGGATTGTTCGAATGAATTAGAATGGATCGTGTGAATGAATTAGAATGGATACATTCGTGTGAATGAATTATAATGGATCGTACGAATGAATTAGAATAGATTGTATGAATGAATTAGAATGGATATATTCGTGCGAATGAATTAGAATGGATCGTACAAATGAAATAGAATGGATTGTACGAATGAATTAGAATGGATCGTACGAATGAACTTGAATGGATACGTTCGTGCGAATGAATTAGATTGATTCGTGAGAATGAATTAGAATGGATCGTACGAATGAATTAGAATGGATCGTTCGAATGAATTAGAATGGATCGTTCGAATGAATTAGAATGGATCATACGAATGAATTAGAATGGAATGTGCGAATAAATTAGAATGGATCATACAAACAAATTAGAATGGATCATTCGAATGAATTAGAATGGATCGAACGAATGAAATAGAATGGATACATTCGTGCGACTGAATTAGAATGGATCGTACGAATGAATTAGAATGGATCGTATGAATGAATTAGAATGGATCGTATGAATGAATTAGAGTGGATCATACAAATGAATTAGAATGGATCGTATGAATGAATTAGAGTGGATCATTCGAATGAATTAGAATGGATCGTACGAATGAATTAGAATAGATCGTACGAATGAATTAGAATGGATCATGCGATTGAATTAGAATGGATCATACGAATTAATTAGAATGGATCGTGTGAATGAATTCGAATGGATCGTATGAATGAATTAGAATGGATACATTCGTACGAATAAATTAGAATGGATCGTTCGAAAGAATTAGAATGGATACATTCATGCGAATGAATTAGTACGATCCATTCTAATTCATTCGTACGATCCATTCTAATTCATTCGCACGTTCCATTCAAATTCATTCGCACAATCCATTTCTAATTCATTCGCACGATCTATTCTAATTCATTTGTACTATCCATTATAACTCATTCGCATATTCCATTCTAATTCATTCGTACGATCTATTCTAATTCATTCGCACGATCCATTCTAATTTATTCATATGATCTATTATAATTCATTCGAACGATCCATTCTAATTCATTCGTGTGATCCATTCTAATTCATTCGCACAATCCATTCTAATTCATTCGAACGATCCATTCTAATTCATTCGTACGATCCATTCTAATTCATTCCGACGAATGTATCCATTCTAATTCATTCGCACGATCCATTCTAATTCATTCGTACGATCTATTCTAATTCAGTCGCACGAATGTATCCATTCAAGTTCATTCGTACGATCCATTCTAATTCACTCGAACGATCCAATCTAATTCATTCATACGATTCATTCTAATTCATTCGCACGATCCATTCTAATTCATTCGTACGATCCATTCTAATGCATTCGTACGATCCATTCTAATTCATTCGTACGATCCATTCTAATTCATTCACACAAATGTATCCATTCTAATTTATTCGTACGATCCATTCTAATTCATTCGCACGATCCATTCTAATTCATTCATACGATCCAGTCTTATTCATTCGCACGATCCATTCTAATTCATTCATACGATCCAGTCTTATTCATTAGTATGATTCATTCTAATTCTTTCAGACGATCCATTCTAATTCATTCGTACGATCCATTCTAATGCATTCGTACGATCCATTCTAATTCATTCGTACGATCCATTCTAATTCATTCACACAAATGTATGCATTCTAATTTATTCGTACGATTCATTCTAATTCATTCGCACGATCCATTCTAATTCATTCGTACGATCCATTCTAATTCATTCGCACATTCCATTCTAATTCATTCGTACGATCCATTCTAATTCATTCGCACGAATGTATCCATTCTAATTCAATCGCACGATCCATTCTAATTCATTCATATGATCTATTCTAATTCATTCGTATGATCTGTTCTAATTCATTCATACGATCCATTCTAATTCATTCGTACGATCCATTCTAATTCATTCGCACGATCCATTCTAATTCATTCATACGATCCAGTCTTATTCATTCGTATGATTCATTCTAATTCTTTCAGACGATCCATTCTAATTCATTCACACGATCTATTCGAATTCATTCGTACGATCCATTCTAATTCATTCATACAATCCATTCTAATTCATTCGAACGATCCATTCTAATTCATTCGTACAATTCATTTTATTTCATTCGTATTAGAATGGATCGTGTGAATGAATTAGAATGGATCGTGCGAATGAATTACAATGGATCGTACGAATAAATTAGAATGGATATATTCATGCGAATGAATTAGAATGTATCGTATGAATGAATTAGAATGGATCGTAAGAATGAATTAGAGTGGATCATACGAATGAATTAGAATGGATCGTACGAATGAATTAGAATATATCGTACGAATGAATTAGAGTAGATCGTACGAATGAATTAGAATGGATTGTACGAATGAATTAGAATGGATCGTACGAATGCATTAGAATGTATCGTACGAATGAATTTGAATGGATACATTTGTGCGAATGAATGGGCATAGATTTTACGAATGAATTAGAATGGATCATATAAAAGAATTTGAATGGATCGAACGAATGAATTAGAATGGATCGTATGAATGACTTAGAATAGATCGTGCGAATAAAATAGAATGGATCATACGAATGAATTAGAATGAAGCGTACGAATGAATTAGAATGGATCGTGCGAATGAATTAGAGTGGATCGTACGAATGAATATGAATGGGTCGTGCGAATGAATTAGAATGGATACCTTCGTGCGAATAAATTAGATTGGTTTGTGAGAATGATTTAGAATGGATCGTACGAAAGAATTAGAATGGATCGTACGAATGAATTAGACTGGATCGTACGAATGAATTAGAATGGATCGTCCAAGTGAATTAGAATGGATCGTACGAATGAACTTGAATGGATACATTCATGCGACTGAATTAGAATAGATCGTACGATTCATTCTAATTCATTCGAACGATCCATTCTAATTCATTCGTACGATCCATTCTAATTCATTTGCACATTCCATTCTAATTCATTCGCACGATCCATTCTTATTCACTCGTACGATCTATTCTAATTCATTCGTACGATCCATTCTAATTCACTCGCACGATCCATTCTAATTCATTCGAATGATCCATTCTAATTCACTCGTACGAATGTATCCATTCTAATTCATTCGTACAATCCATTCTAATTCATTCACACGATCCATTCTAATTCATTCGTATGATCCATTCTAATTCAATCGCACGATCCATTCTAATTCATTCGTACGATCCATTCTAATTCATTTGCATGATCTATTCTAATTTATTCGTACGATCCATTCTAATTCATTCGCACGTTCCATTCTAAATCATTCGAACGATCCATTCTAATTCATTCGTACGATCCATTCTAATGCATCCGTACGATCCATTCTAATTCATTCATACGAACCATTCTAATTCATTCGCACGATCCATTCTAATTCACTCGCACAATCCATTCTGATTCAGATCGTCTGAATGAATTAGAATGAATCATACGAATGAATTAGAATGGATCGTATGAATGAATTAGAATAGATCGTGCGAATGAATTAGAATGGATCGTACGAATAAATTAGAATGGATACATTCGTGTGAATGAATTAGAATGGATCGTACGAATGAATTAGAATGGATCGTACGAATGCATTAGAATGGATCGTATGAATGAATTAGAATTGATCGTGTGAATGAATTAGAATGGATCTTACAAATGAAATAGAATGGATCGTACGAATGAAATAGAATGGATTGTACGAATGAATTAGAATGGATCGAACGAATGAATTAGAATGGATCATATGAATGAATTAGAGTGGATCATACGAATGAATTAGAATGGATACATTCATGTGAATGAATTAGAATAGATCGTATGAATTAATTAGAATAGATCGTACGAATGAATTAGAATGGATCGTACGAATGAATTAGAATGGATCGTGCGAATGATTTTGAATGGATCGTTCGAATGAATTAGAATGGATCGTGTGAATGAATTAGAATGGATCGTACGAATAAATTAGAATGGATACATTCGTGCGAATGAATTAGAATGGATCGTACGAATGAATTAGAATGGATCATATGAATGAATTAGAATGGATCATGCGAATAAATTAGAATGGATCGTACGAATGAATTAGAATAGATCGTACGAATGAATTAGAATGGATCATTCGAATGAATTAGAATGGATCGTACTAATGAATTAGAATGGATCGTACGAATGAATTAGAATAGATCGTACGAATAAATTAGAATGGATGGTACAAATGAATTAGAATGGATATATTCATGCGAATGAATTAGAATGGATCGTACGTATGAATTAGAATGGAATGTGCGAATGAATTAGAATGGCATGATCCATTCTAATTCATTCGAACGATCCATTCTAATTCATTCGTTCGATCCATTCTAATTCATTCGCACGAATGTATCCATTCTAATTCATTCGTATGAATGAATTAAAATGGATCGTATGAATGAAATAGAATGGATCGTGCGAGTGAATTAGTTTGGATACATTCATGCGAATGAATTAGAATGGATCGTACGAATGAATTAGAATGGATCGTACGAATGACTTAGAATGGATACATTCATACGAATGAATTAGAATGGATCATGCGAATGAATTAGAATGGATCGTACAAATATATTAGATTGGATACATTCGTGCGAATGAATTAGAATGGATCGTATGAATGAATTAGAATTGATCGAACGAATGAATTAGAATGGATTGTATGAATGAATTAGAATGGATCGTTCGAATGAATTAGAATGGATCGTGCGAGAGAATTAGAATGGATCGTACGAATGAATTAGAATGGATTGTTCGAATGAATTAGAATGGATCATGCGAATGAATTAGAATGGATACATTCGTGCGAATGAATTAGAATGGATCGTACAAATGAATTAGAATAGATTGTACGATTGAATTAGAATAGATATATTCGTGCGAATGAATTAGAATGGATCGTATGAACGAAATAGAATGGATTGTACGAATGAATTAGAATGGATCGTACGAATGAACTTGAATGGATACATTCGTGCGAATGAATTAGATTAATTCGTGAGAATGAATTAGAATGGATCGTACGAATGAATTAGAATGGATCGTTCGAATGAATTAGAATGGATCGTTCGAATGAATTAGGATGGATCGTACGAATGAATTAGAATGGAATGTGCGAATAAATTAGAATGGATCATACAATCAAATTAGAATTGATCGTTCGAATGAATTAGAATGGATCGAACGAATGAAATAGAATGGATACATTTGTGCGAATGAATTAGAATGGATCGTACGAATGAGTTGGAATGGATCGTACGAATGAATTAGAATGGATCGTATGAATGAATTTGAGTGGATCATACAAATGAATTAGAATGGATCGTATGAATGAATTAGAGTGGATCATTCGAATGAATTAGAATGGATCGTACGAATGAATTAGAATAGATCGTTCGAATGAATTAGAATGGATCATGCGATTGAATTAGAATGGATCATACGAATTAATTAGAATGGATCATGTGACTGAATTAGAATGGATCGTACGAATGAATTAGAATGGATACATTCGTACGAATAAATTAGAATGGATCGTACGAAAGAATTAGAATGGATACATTCTTGCGAATGAAATAGTACGATCCATTCTAATTCATTCGTACGATCCATTCTAATTCATTCGCACGATCCATTCTAATTCATTCGCACAATCCATTCTTATTTATTCGCACGATCTATTCTAATTCATTTGTACTATCCATTCAAACTTATTCGCACATTCCATTCTAATTCATTCGTACGATCCATTCTAATTCATTCGTATGATCCATTCTAATTTATTCGTATGATCTATTTTAATTCATTCGAACGATCCATTCTAATTCATTCGTGCGATCCATTCTAATTCATTCACACGATCCATTCTAATTCATTCGAACGATCCATTCTAATTCATTCGTACGATCCATTCTAATTCATTCGGACGAATGTATCCATTCTAATTCATTCGCACGATCCATTCTAATTCATTCGTACGATCTATTCTAATTCAGTCGCACGAATGTATCCATTCAAGTTCATTCGTACGATCCATTCTAATTCACTCGAACGATCCAATCTAATTCATTCATATGATCCATTCTAATTCATTCACATGATCCATTCTAATTCATTCGTACGATCCATTCTAATGCATTCGTACGATCCATTCTAATTCATTCACATGAATGTATCTATTCTAATTTATTCATACGATCCATTCTAATTCATTCGCACGATCCATTCTAATTCATTCATACGATCCATTCTAATTCATTCGCACGATCCATTCTAATTCATTTGTACTATCCATTCTAACTCATTCGCATATTCCATTCTAATTCATTCGCACGATCCAATCTAATTCATTTGTACGATCCATTCTAATTCATTCGGACGATCCATTCTAATTTATTCGAATGATCCATTCTTATTCATTCATACGATCCATTCTAATTCATTCGCACATTCCATTCTAATTCATTCGTACGATCCATTTTAATTCATTCGCACGAACGTATCCATTCTAATTCAATCGCAAGATCCATTCTAATTCATTCATGTGATCTATTCTAATTCATTCGTATGATCTGTTCTAATTCATTCATACGATCCATTCTAATTCATTCGTACGATCCATTCTAACTCATTCATACGATCCATTCTAACTCATTCATACGATCCATTCTAATTCATTCGTATGGTTCATTCTAATTCTTTCAGACGATCCATTCTAATTCATTCGCACGATCTATTCTATTTCATTCGTACGATCCATTCTAATTCATTCGTACAATCCATTCTAATTCATTCGAATGATCCATTCTAATTCATTCGTACAATTCATTCTATTTCATTCGTATTAGAATGGATCGAATGAATGAATTAGAATGGATCGTGCGAATGAATTAGAATGGATCGTACAAATAAATTAGAATGGATATATTCGTGCGAATGAATTAGAATGGATCGTACGAATGAATTAGAATGGATCGTAAGAATGAATTAGAGTGGATCGTACGAATGAATTAGAATGGATCGTACGAATGAATTAGAATGGATTGTACGAATGAATTAGAGTAGATCGTACGAATAAATTAGAATGGATCGTACGAATGAATTAGAATGGATACATTCGTGCGAATGAATTAGAATGGATCGTACTAATGAATTAGAATGGATCGTTTGAATGAATTAGAATGGATCATGCAAATGAATTAGAATGGATCGTATGAATGAATTAGAATGGATCGATCGAATGAATTGGAAATGATCTTGCGAATGAATTAGAATGGATACATTCGTGTGAATGAATTAGAATAGATCATACGAATGAATTAGAAAGGATCATACGAATGAATTAGAATGGATCGTATGAATGAATTAGAGTGGATCATATGAATGAATAAGAATGGATACATTCGTGTGAATGAACTAGAATGGATCATACGAATGAATTAGAATAGATCATACGAATAAATTAGAATGGATCGTGCGAATGAATTAGAATGGATCGTACGAATGAATTAGAATGGAATGTGCAAATGAGTTAGAATGGATAGTACAAATGAATTAGAATAGATCGTGCGAATGAATTAGAATGGATCGTGCAAATGAATTAGAATGGATCGTGCGAATGAATTAGAATGGGTCGTACGAATGAATTAGAATGGATCGTACTATTTCATTCGCAAGAATGTATCCATTCTAATTCTTTCGTATGATCCATTCTAATTTATTCGTACGAATGTATCCATTCTAATTCATTCGTACGATCCATTCTAATTCAGTCACATGATCCATTCTAATTAATTCGTCTGATCCATTCTAATTCAATCGCATGATCCATTCTAATTCATTCGTACGATCTATTCTAATTCATTCGTACGATCCATTCTAATTCATTCGAATGATCCACTCTAATTCATTCATACGATCCATTCTAATTCATTTGTATGATCCACTCAAATTCATTCATACGATCCATTCTAATTCATTCGTACGATCCATTCTAACTCATTCGTACGATCCATTCTAATTCATTCGCACGAATGTATCCATTCTATTTCATTCGTTCGATCTATTCTAATTCATTTGAACGATCCATTCTAATTCGTTTGTATGATCCTTTCTAATTTATTCGCACATTCTATTCTAATTCATTCGTACGATCCATCCTAATTCATTCGAACGATCCATTCTAATTCATTCGAACGATCCATTCTAATTCATTCGTACGATCCATTCTAATTCATTCTCACGAATCAATCTAATTCATTCGCACGAATATATCCATTCAAGTTCATTCGTACGATCCATTCTAATTCATTCGTACAATCCATTCTATTTCATTCATACGATCCATTCTAATTCATTCGCACGAATATATCTATTCTAATTCAATCGTACAATCTATTCTAATTCATTCGTACGATCCATTCTAATTCATTCGCACGAATGAATTAGAATGGATCGTTCGAATGAATTAGAATAGATCGTGCGAATGAATTAGAATGGATCGTCTGAATGAATTAAAATGAATCATACGAATAAATTAGAATGGAATGTACGAATGAATTAGAATGGATGCATCCATGCGAATGAATTAGAATGGATCGTACGAATGAATTAGAATGGATACATTCGTGCGAATGAATTAGAATAGATTGTACGTATGAATTAGAATGGATACATTCATGCGAATGAATTAGAATGGATCGTACAAATGAAATAGAATGGATTGTCCAAATGAATTAGAATGGATCGTTCGAATGAATTAGAATGGATTGTACGAATGAATTAGAATGGATCGTACGAATGAATTAGAATAGATCGTGCGAATAAATTAGAATGGATCGTCTGAATGAATAAGAATGAATCATACGAATGAATTAGAATAGATCGTATGAATGAATTAGAATGGATCATGCGAATGAATTAGAATGGATCTTACGAATGAATTAGAATGGATCGTATGAATGAATTAGAATGGATCGTGTGAATGAATTAGAATGGATCGTACGAATGAATTAGAATGGATCGTACGAATGTATTAGAATGGATAGTACGAATGAATTAGAATAGATACATTTGTGCGAATGAATGAGAATAGATTTTACGAATGAATTAGAATGGATCGTATGAATGAATTAGAATGGATCGAACGAATGAATTGGAATAGATCGTACGAATGAATTAGAATGGATCGTGCAAATGAATTCTATTGGATCATACGAATGAATTAGAATGGATACAATTATGCGAATAAATTAGAATGGATCGTGCGAATGAATTAGAATGGATCGTGCAAATGAATTTGAATGTATCGTGCAAAATAATTAGAATGAATCGTGCGAATAAACTAGAATGGATACATTTGTGCTAATGAATTAGAATGGAATGTACGAATGAATTAGAATGATTCGTATGTCTGAATTAGAATGGATTGTACGAATGAATTAGAATGGATCGTACGAATGAATTAGAATGGATCGTGTGAATAAATTAGAATGGATCATATTAATGAAATAAAATGGATACATTTGTACGAATGAATTAAAATGGATCGTATGAATGAATTAGAATGGATCGTACGAATGAATTAGAATGGATCGTACAAATGAATTAGAATTGATCATGCGAATGAATTAGAATAGAATGTGCGAATGAATTAGAATGGATCGTACCAATGAATTAGAATGAATCGTACGAAAGAATTAGAATCGATCGTATGAATGAATTAGAATGGATCGTGCGAATTTATTAGAATGGATCGTACGAATGAAATAGAATGGATAGTACTAATGAATTAGATTGGATCGTACGAATGAATTAGAATAGATCGTGCGAATGAATTAGAATGGATCGTACGAATGAATTAGAATGGGTATATTTTTGTGAATGAATTACAATGGATCGTACGAATGAATTAGAATGGATCGTTCGAATGAATTAGAATGGATTGTACGAATGAATTAGAATGGATACATCCATGCGAATGAACTATAATGGATCGTACGAAAGAACTAGAATGGATATATTCGTGCGAATGAATTAGAATGGATCGTACGAATGAATTAGAATGGATCGTACGAATGAATTAGAATGGATCGTACGAATGAATTAGAATGGATACATTCTTTCGAAAGAATTGGAATGGATTATACAAATATCTAATTCATCCGTACGATCCATTCTAATACATTCGCACTATCCATTCTAATTCATTCGTACTATCCATTCTAATTCATTCGTACGATCTATTCTAATTCATTCGTAAGAATGTACCAATTCTAATTTATTCGTACGATCCATTCTAATTCATTCGCACGATCAATTCTAATTCATTCATACGATCCATTTTAATTCATTCATATGATCCATTCTAATTCATTCGCACAAATGTATCCATTCAAGTACATTCGTATGAGCCATTCTAATCCACTCGGATGATCCATTCTAATTCATTAATACGATCCATTCTATTTCATTCGTACAATCCATTCTAATTCATTCGCACAAATGTATCCATTCTAATTCATTCGTATGATCCATTCTAATTCATTCGCACGATCCAATCAAATTCATTCGTACGATCCATTCTAATTAATTCATACGATCCATTCTAATTCATTCGCACGAATGTATCCATTCTAATTTATTCGTACGATCCATTCTAATTCATTCGCACGATCTATTCTAATTCATTCGTACGATCCATTCTAATTCATTCATAAGATACATTCTAATTCATTCGAACGAATTTATCCATTCTAGTTCATTCGTACGATCCATTCTAATTCATTCCCATGAATTGATCCATTCTAATTCATTCGTACGATTTATTATAATTTATTCGGACAATCCATTCTAATTCATTCGAATGATCCATTCTAATTCATTTGCACGAATGTATCCATTCTAATTCATTCCTACGATCCATTCTAATTCATTCGCACGATCCATTCTAATTCATTCGTACGATCCATTCTAATTCATTCGTATGATCCATTCTAATTCATTCGCACGAATGTATCCATTCCAATTCATTCACATGATCTATTCTAATTCATTCACACGATCCATTCGAATTCATTTGTACGATCCATTCTAATTCACTCGTACGATCCATTCTAATTCATTCGCACGAAAGTATCCATTCTAATTCATTCGTACGATCCATTCTAATTCATTCGCATCCATTCTAATTCATTCGCACGATCCATTCTAATTCATTCGTACGATCCATTCTAATTCATTCGTTCGATCCATTCTAATTCAATTGCAAGATTATAATTCATTCGCACGATTCATTCTAATTCATTCGTTCGATCCATTCTAATTCGATTGCATGATCCATTCTAATTCATTCGCATGATCCATTCTAATATATTTGTACGATCCATTCTAATTCATTCGTACGATCCATTCTAATTCATTCGCACGAATGTATCCATTCTAATTCATTTGTACGATCCATTCTAATTCATTCACACGATCCATTCTAATTCATTCGTATGATCCATTAAAATTCATTCGTATGATCCACTCTAATTCATTCATACGATCCATTCTAATTCATTCGTACGATCCATTCTAATTCATTCACACGAATGTATCCAATCTAATTCATTCGTATGATCAATTCTAATTCATTTGTACGATCCATTCTAATTCATTCATACGATCCATTCTAATTCATTCGCACGATCCATTCTAATTCAAATTTATTCGTATGATCCATTCTCATTCATTCGTATGATCCATTCTAATTCATTCGCACGAATGTATCCATTCTAATTCATTTGTATGATCCATTCTAATTCGATCGCACAATCCATTCTAATTCATTCGTACGATCCTTTCTAATTCATTCGTACGATCGATTCTAATTAATTCGTACGATCCATTCTAATTCATTCGCACAAATGTATCCATTCTAATTTATTCGCACGATCCATTCGAATTCATTCGTACGATCTATTCAAATTCATTCGTACGATCTATTCTAATTCATTCATACGATCCATTCTAATTCAATGGTACGATCCATTTTATTACATTCGCACGAATGTATCCAATCTAATTCATTCGTATTATCCATTCTAATTCATTCGCACGAATGTATCCATTCTAATTCATTCGTATGATCCATTCTAATTCATTTGTATAATCCAATAAAATTCATTCGTACGATACAGTCTAATTCATTCGCACGAATGTATCCATTCAGGTTCATTCGTACGATCCATTCTAATTCACTCGGATGATCCATTCTAATTATTTCGTACGATCCATTCTAATTCATTCGTATGATCCATTCTAATTCATTCGCAAGAATATACCTATTCTAATTTATTCGCACGATCCATTCTAATTCATTCGCACGATCTATTCTAATTCATTCGTACGATCCATTCTAATTCATTCGTATGATCCATTCTAATTCATTTGTACTATCCATTCTAATTCATTTGCACGAATTTATCCATTCTAATTCATTCGCATGATCCATTCTAATTCATTCGCACGATCCATTCTATTTCATTCGTTGGATCCATTCTAATGCATTCGTACGATCCATTCTAATTCATTTGTATGATCTATTCTAATTCATCCGCACGAATGTATCCATTCTAATTCATTTGTACGATCCATTCTAATTCAATCGCACGATGCATTCTAATTCATTCGTACGATCCATTCTAATTCATTCGTACGATCCAGTCTAATTCATTCGCACGAATGTATCCATTCTAATTCATTCGTATGATCCATTCTAATTCATTCGAATGATCTATTCTAATTCATTCGTACGATCCATTCTTATTCATTCGTATGATCCATTCTAATTCATTCGCACAAATGTATCCATTCTAATTCATTCGTATGATCCATTCTAATTCATTCGCACGATCTATTCTAATTCATTCGTACGATCCATTCTTATTCATTCGTACGAACCATTCTAATTTATTCATACGATCCATTCTAATTCATTCGCACGAATGTATCCATTCTAATTCATTCGTACGATCCATTCTAATTCATTCGCACGATCCATTCTAATTCAATCGTACGAATGAATTAGAATGGATCGTACGAAAGAATTAGAATAGATCATATGAATGAATTAGAATGGATACATTCGTTCGAATGAATTAGACTGGATCGTACGAATGAATTAGAATGGATCGTACGAATGAGTTAGAATGCATCGTGCGATTGAATTAGAATGGATCGTACAAAAGAATTAGAATGGATACATTCGTGCGAATGAATTAGAATGGATCGTACAAATGAATTATAATTGATCGTACGAATGCATTAGAATAGATCGTACGAATGAAATAGAATGGATCGTGCGAATGAAATAGAATGGATCATGCAAATGAATTAGAATGGATCGTACGAATGAATTAGAGTGGATCGTACGAATGAATTAGAATAGATCGTGCGAATGAATTAGAATGGATCGTGCGAATGAATTAGAATGGGTACATTCTTGCGAATGAATTAGAGTGGATTGTACGAATGAATTAGAATGGAACGTACGAATGAATTAGAATGGATCGTTAATGAATTAGACTGGATTGTACGAATGAATTAGAATGGATACATCCATGCGAATGAATTAGAATGGATCGTATGAATGAACTAGAATGGATACATTCGTGCGAATGATTTAGAATGGATGCGAATGAATTAGAATGGATCATACGAATGAATTAGAATGTTTCGTGTGAATGAATTAGAATGGATCGTACAAATGAATTAGAATGGATACATTCGTGCGAATGAATTAGAATGGATCGTACGAATGAATTGGAATGGATCGTACGAATGAATTAGAATGGATCGTGCGAGTGAATTAGAATGGATCGTACGAATGAATTACAATGGATACATTCTTGCGAAAGAATTAGAATGGATCGTACGAATGAATAAGAATGGATCGTATGAATGAATTAGAATGGATCGTACGAATGAATTAGAATGGATCATCCGAATGAATTAGAATGGATACATTCGTGCGAGTGAATTAGACTAGATCGTACGAATGAATGAGAATGGATCGTACGAATGAATTATATGCATCGTGCGATTGAATTAGAATGGATCGTACAAATGAATTAGAATGGATACATTAGTACGAATGAATTAGAATGGACCGTACAAATGAAATAGAATAGATCGTACGAATGAATTCGAATGGATCATGCGAATGAATTAGAATGGATAAATTCATATGAATGAATTAGAATGGATCGTACCAATGAATTAGAATGAATCGCACAAAAGAATTAGAATCGATCGTACAAATGAATTAGAATGGATCGTGCGAATGAATTAGAACGGATCGTACGAATGAAATAGAATGGATACATTCATACGAATGAATTAGAATGGATCGTACGAATGAATTAGAATGGATCATATGAATGAATTAGAATGCTTCGTGCGAATGGATTAGAATGGATCGTATAAATGAATCAGAATAGATACATTCGTGCGAATGAATTAGACTGGATCGAACGAATGAATTAGAATGGATCGTACGAATGAATTAGAATGCATCGTGCGATTGAATTAGAATGAATCGTACAAATTAATTAGAATGGATACATTCGTGCGAATGAATTAGAATGGATCGTACAAATGAATTAGAATGGATCGTACGAATGAATTAGAATGGATCGTGCGAATGAATTAGAGTGGATCGTACGAATTAATTAGAATGGATACATTCGTACGAATGAATTAGAATGGATCGTTCGAATGAGTTAGAATGGATCGTCTGAGTGAATTAGAATGGATCTAGCGAATAAATTAGAATGGATCGTATGAATGAATTAGAATGGGTCGAACGAATCAATTAGAGTGGATCGTGCGAATAAATTAGAATGGATCATGTGAATGAATTAGAATGGATCGTACGAATTAATTAGAATGGATCGTACGAATGAATTAGACTGGTTACATTTGTGCGTATGAATGAGAATAGATTTTACAAATGAATTAGAATGGATCGTATGAATGAATTAGAATGGATCGAAAGAATGAATTTGAATGGATTGTACGAATGAATTAGAATGGATCCTACGAATGAATTAGACTGGATCGTGCGAATGAATTACATTGGATTATACGAATGAATTAGAATGGATACAATCATGCGGATGAATTAGAATGGATCGTACGAAAGAATTTGAATGGATCGTGCGAATGAATTAGAATGGATCGTGCCAAATAATTAGAATGAATCGTACGAATAAACTAGAATGGATACATTTATGCGAATGAATTAGAATGGAACGTACGAATGAATTAGAATGAATCGTATATCTGAATTAGAATGGATTGTACGAATGAATTAGAATGGATCGTACGAATGAATTAGAATGGATCGTGTGAATGAATTAGAATGGATCATATGAATGAATTAGAATGGACACATTTGTGCGAATGAATTAAAATGGATCGTACGAATGAATTAGAATGGATCGTACGAATGAATTAGAATGGATCGTACAAATGAATTAGAATGGATCGTGCGAATGAATTAGAATGGAATGTGCGAATGAATTAGAATGGATCGTACCAATGAATTAAAATAAATCATACAAAAGAATTAGAATCGATCGTGCGAATGAATTAGAATGGATCGTGCGAATGAATTAGAATGGATTGTATGAATGAAATAGAATGGATACATTCTTGCGAATGAATTAGAATGAATCATTTGAATGAATTAGAATGGACCATACGAATGAATTAGAATGCTTCGTGCGAATGAATTAGAATGGATCGTACAAATGAATTAGAATGGATACATTCGTGCGAATGAATTAGAATGGATCGTGCGATTAAATTAGAATGGATCGTACAAATGAATTAGAATGGATCATACAAATGAATTAGAATGGATCGTATGAATGCATTAGAATGGATCGTACGAGTGAAATAGAATGGATCGTGCGAATGAATTAGAATGGATCATGCGAATGAATTAGAATGGATAAATTTGTGCGAATGAATTAGAATGGATAGTACGAATAAATTAGAATGCATCGTGCGATTAAATTAGAATGGATCGTACAAATGAATTAGAATTGATCGTACAAATGAATTAGAATGGATCGTAAGAATGCATTAGAATGGATCGTACGAGTGAAATAGAATGGATCGTGCGAATGAATTAGAATGGATCATGCGAATGATCTAGAATGGATAAATTCGTGCAAATGAATTAGAATGGATCGTACGAATAAATTAGAATGGATCGTACGAATGAATTAGAATGGATCGTGCGATTGAATTAGAATGGATCATATGAATGTGTTAGAATGGATACATTCGTGCGAATGAATTAGAATGGATCGTACGAATGAATTAGAATGGATCATACGAATGAATTAGAATGCTTCGTGCGAATGAATTAGAATGGATCGTACAAAGGAATTACAATGGATACATTCGTATGAATGAATTAGAATGGATCGTACGAATAAATTAGAATGGATCGTACGAATGAATTAGAATGGATCGTACGAATGAATTAGAATGGATCGTGCGAGTGAATTAGAATGGATCATACGAATGAATTAGAATGGATACATTCTTGCGAAAGAATTAGAATGAATCATATGAATGAATAAGAATGGATCGTCCGAATGAATTAGAATGGATCGTACGAATAAATTAGAATGGATCGTGCGAGTGAATTAGAATGGATCGTACGAATGAATTAGAATGGATCGTTCGAATGAATTAGAATGGATTGTACGAATGAATTAGAATGGATACATCCATGCGAATGATATAGAATGGATCGTACGAATGAACTAGAATGGATACATTCGTGCGAATGAATTAGAATGGATCGTACGAATGAATTAGAATGGATCGTACGAATGAATTAGAATGGATCGTGCGAGTGAATTAGAATGGATTGAACAAATAAATTAGAATGGATATATTCTTGCGAAAGAATTAGAATGGATCATACGAATGAATAAGAATGGATCGTACGAATGAATTAGAATGGATCATACGAATGAATTAGAATGGATACATTCGTCCGAATGAATTAGACTGGATCGTACGAATGAATTAGAATGGATCGTACGAATGAATTAGAATGCATCGTGCGATTGAATTAGAATGGATCGTACAAATGAATTAGAATGGATACATTCGTGCGAATGAGTTAGAATGGATCGTATAAATGAATTAGAATGGATCGTACGAATGCATTAGAATGGATCGTACGAATGAAATAGAATGGATCGTGCGAATGAATTAGAATGGATCATGTGAATGAATTAGAATGGATAAATTCATGCGAATGAATTAGAATGGATAGTACGAATGAATTAGAATGGATCGTACGAATGAATTAGAATGGATCGAGCGAATGAATTAGAATGGATCTTATGAATGAATTAGAATGGATACATTCGTGCGAATGAATTAGAATGGATCGTACGAATGAATTAGAATAGATCGTACGAATGAATTAGAATGGATCGTGCGAATGAATTAGAATGGATCATACGAATAAATTAGAATGGATATATTCGTGCGAATTAATTAGAATGGATCGTACGAATGATTTAGAATGGATCATACGAATGAATTAGAATGGATCATGCGAATGAATTAGAATGGATCGTCGAATTAATTAGAATGGATACATTCGTGCGAATGAATTAGATTGGATCGTACCAATGAATTAGAATGAATCGTACGAAAGAATTAGAATCGATCGTACGAATGAATTAGAATGGATCGTGCGAATGAATTAGAATGGATCGTATGAATGAAATAGAATGGATACATTCGTGCGAATGAATTAGAATGGTTCGTGCGAATGAATTAGAATGGATTGTATGAATGAATTAGAGTGGATCGTATGAATGAATGAGAATGGATCATGCGAATATATTAGAATGGATCGTACGTCTGAATTAGAATGGATTGTGCGAATGAATTAGAAGGGATCATACAAATGAATTAGAATCGATACATCCGTGCGAATGAATTAGAATTGATCGTGCAGATGAATTAAAATGGATTATACGAATCAATTAGAATGGATCGTAAGAATGAACTAGAATGAGTACATTCATGCGAATGAATTAGAATAGAACGTACAAATGAATTAGAATGGATCGTACGAATGAATTAGAATGGATCGTACGAATGAACTTGAATGGATACATTCGTGTGAATGAATTAGAATGGATCGTACGAATGAACTTGAATGGATACATTCGTGTGAATGAATTAGAATGGATCGTACGAATGAATTAGAATGGATCGTTCGAATGAATTAGAATGGATTGTACGAATGAATTAGAATGGATACATCCATGCGAATGAATTGGAATGGATCGTAAGAATGAACTAGAATGGATACATTCGTGCGAATGAATTAGAATGGATCGTACAAATAAATTAGAATGGATCATACGAATGAATTAGAATGGATTGTACGAAAGAATTAAAATAGATCGTGCGAATGAATTAGAATGGATCGTACGAATAAATTAGAATGGATACATTCGTGCGAATGAATTAGAATGGATCGTACGATTGAATTAGAATGGATCGTATGAATGTATTTGATTGGATCGTGCGAATGAATTAGAATGGATCATACGAATGAATTAGAATGGATACATTCGTGCAAATGATTTAGAATGGATCGTACGAATGAATTAGATTGGATACATTCGTGCGAATAAATTAGAATGGATCGTACGAATGAATTAGAATGGATCGTATGAATGAATTAGAATGGATCGTACGAATGAATTTTAATAAATCGTACGAATGAATTCAAATGGATCGTGCGAATGAATTAGAATGGATCATAAGAATGAATTAGAATGGATACATTCGTGCGAATGAATTAGAATGGATCGTATGAATAAATTAGAATGGATTGTACATATGAATTAGAATGTATCGTGCGAATGAATTAGAATGGGTCGTACAAAAGAATTGGAATGGCTACATTCGTGAGAATGAATTAGAATGGATCATATGAATGAATTAGAGTGTATCGTACGAATGAATTAGATTGGATCGTGCGAATGAATTAGAATGGATCGTACGAATGAATTAGAATGGATCGTAGGAATGTATTAGATTGGATCGTGCGAATGAATCAGAATGGATCGTACGAATGAATTAAAATGGATACATTCGTGCGAATGAATTACAATGGATCGTACGAATGAATTAGAATGGATCGTCCGAGTGAATTAGAATGGATAGTACGATTGAACTTGAATGGATACATTCGTGCGAATGAATTATAATGGATCATACGAATGAATTAGAATGGATCGTACGAATGAATTTGAATGAATCGTGCGAATGAATTAGAATGGATCGTACGAATAAATTAGAATGGGTACATTCTTGCGAATGAATTAGAATGGATCGTACGAATGAATTAGAATGGATAGTACGAATGAATTAGAATGGATCGTGCAAATAAATTAGAATGGATCGTACGGATGAATTAGAATGGATACATTTGTGCGAATGAGTTAAAATGGATCGTACGAATGAATTAGAATGGATCGTACGAATGAATTAGAATGGATCGTGCGAATAAATTAGAATAGATCGTACGAATGAATTAGAATGGATCGTATGAATGAATTAGAATGGAAACATTCGTGCGAATGAACTAGAAAGGATCATACGAATGAATTAGAAAGCATCGTACGAATGAATTTGAATGGATCGTGCGATTGAATTAGAATGGATCGTACAAATGAATTAGAATAGATCGTACGAATGAATTAGAATGGATACATTCATGCGAATGAATTAGAATGGATCGTACGAATGATTTAGAATGGATCGTACGAATGAATTAGAATGGATTGTGTGAATGAATTAGAATGGATTGTACGAATTAATTAGAATGGATCGTACGTATGAATGAATTAGAGTGGATCGTACGAATGAATGAGAATGGATCATACGAATATATTAGAATGGATCGTATGTCTGAATTTGAATGGATTGTGCGAATGAATTAGAATGGATCGTACGAATGAATTAGAATCGATACATCCGTGCGAATGAATAAGAAATAATCGTGCAGATGAATTAGAATGGATCATACGAATCAATTAGAATGGATTGTAAGAATGAACTAGAATGGATACATTCATGCGAATGAATTAGAATGGAACATACGAATGAAATAGAATGGATCGTATGAATGAATTAGAATGGATCGTACGAATGAACTTGAATGGATATATTCGTGCGAATGAATTAGAATGGATCGTGCGAATGAATTTGAATGAATCGTACGAATGAATTAGAATGGATCGTTCGAATGAATTAGAATGGATTGTACGAATGAATTAGAATGGATACATCCATGCGAATGAAGTAGAATGGATCGTACGAATGAACTAGAATGGATCGTACGAATGAATTAGAATGGATCGTACAAATAAACTATAATGGATACATTCGTGCGAATGAATTAGAATGGATCGTACGAATGAATTAGAATGGATCATGCGAATGAATTAGAATGGATAGTACGAATGAATTAGAATAGATCGTGCGAATGAATTAGAATCGATCATACGAATGAATTAGAATGGGTACATTCGTGCGAATGAATTAGAATGGATCGTACGAATGAATTAGAAAGAACGTACGCATGAATTAGAATGGATCGTATGAATGAATTAGAATGGATCATGCGAATGAATTAGAATTGATCGTATGAATGAATTAGAATGGATACATTCGTGTGAATGAATTCGAATGGATCGTACGAATGAATTAGAATGGATCGTATGAACGATTTAGAATGGATCGTGCGAATGAATTAGAATGGATCGTACAAATGAATTAGAATGGATATATTCGTGTGAATGAATTAGAATGTATCATACGAATGAATTAGAATGGATCGTAAAAATGCATTAGAATGGATCGTACGAATGAATTAGAATGGATACATTCGTGCGAATAAATTAGAATGGATTGTACAAATGAATTAGAATGGGTCGAACGAATGAATTAGAATGGATCGTGCGAATGAATTATAATGGATCGTGTGAATGAATTAGAATGGATCGTACAAATGAATTAGAAGGGATCGTACGAATGAATTAGAATGGATACATTTGTGCGAATGAATGAGAATAGATTTTACGAATGAATTAGAATAGATCGAACGAGTGAAGTAGAATGGATCGTACGGATGAATTAGAATGGATCCTACGAATGAATTAGAATGGATCGTGCGAATGAATTACATTGGATCATACGAATGAATTAAAATGGATATAATCATGCGAATGAATTAGAATGGATCGTATGAATGAATTAGAATGGATCATGCGAATGAATTAGAATGGATCGTGAGAAATAATTAGAATGAATCGTACGAATAAACTAGAATGGATACAATTGTGCGAATGAATTAGAATGGAACGTACAAATTAATTAGAATGAATCATATGTCTGAATAAGAATGGATTGTACGAATGAATTAGAATGGATCGTACGAATGAATTAGGATGGATCGTGTGAATGAATTAGAATGGATCGTATGAATGAATTAGAATGGATACATTTGTGCGAATGAATTAAAATGGATCGTACGAATGAATTAGAATGGATCGTACGAATGAATTAGAATGGATCATACAAATGAATTAGAATCGATCGTACGAATGAATTAGAAAGGAATGTGCGAACAAATTAGATTGGATCGTACGAATGAATTAGAATGGATCGTACGAATAGATTAGAATGGATCGTACGAATGAATTAGAATGGATCATACGAATGAATTAGAATGGATCATGTGAATGAATTAGAATGGATAAATTCGTGCGAATGAATTAGAATGGATAGTACGAATGAATTGGAATGGATCGTACGAATGCATTTGAATGGATCGTACGAATGAAATAGAATGGATCGTGCGAATGAATTAGAATGGATCATGTGAATGAATTAGAATGGATAAATTCGTGCGAATGAATTAGAATGGATAGTACGAATGAATTAGAATGGATCGTACGAATGAATTAGAATGGATCGAGCGAATGAATTAGAATGGATCGTACGAATGAATTAGAATGGATACATTCGTGCGAATGAATTAGAATGGATCGTACGAATGAATTAGAATAGATCGTGCGAATGAATTTGAATGGATCGTGTGAATGAATTAGAATGGATCGTACGAATGAATTAAAATAGATATATTCGTGCGAATGAATTAGAATGGATCGTACGAATGATTTAGAATGGATCGTACGAATGAATTGGAATGGATCGTTCGAATGAATTAGAATGGATCATACGAATGAATTAGAATGGATCGTACGAATGAATTAGAATGGATCGTAGGAATGAATTAGATTGGATCGGGCGAATGAATTAGAATGGATCGTACGAATGAATTAAAATGGATACATTCGTGCGAATGAATTAGAATGGATTGTACGAATTAATTAGAATGGATCGTCCGAGTGAATTAGAATGGATAGTACGAATGAACTTGAATGGATACATTCATGCGAATGAATTATAATGGATCATACGAATGAATTAGAATGGATCGTATGAATGAATTAGAATGGATCGTGCGAATGAATTAGAATGGCTCGTACGAATAAATTAGAATGGGTACATTCTTGCGAATGAATTAGAATGGTTCGTACGAATGAATTAGAGTGGATAGTATGAATGAATTAGAATGGATCGTGCGAATAATTTAGAATGGATCGTACGGATGAATTAGAATGGATACATTTGTGCGAATGAGTTAAAATGGATCGTACGAATGAATTAGAATGGATCGTACGAATGAATTAGAATGGATCATGCGAATGAATTAAAATAGATCGTACGAATGAATTAGAATGGATCGTATGAATGAATTAGAATGGAAACATTCGTGCGAATGAACTAGAAAGGATCGTACGAATGAATTAGAAAGCATCGTACGAATGAATTTGAATGGATCGTGCGATTGAATTTGAATGGATCGTGCAAATGAATTAGAATAGATCGTACGAATGAATTAGAATGGATACATTCATGCGAATGAATTAGAATGGATCGTATGAATGATTTAGAATGGATCGTACGAATGAATTAGAATGGATTGTGCGAATGAATTAGAATGGATTGTACGAATTAATTAGAATGGATCGTACGTATGAATGAATTAGAGTGGATCGTACAAATGAATGAGAATGGATTATACGAATATATTAAAATAGATCGTACGTCTGAATCAGAATGGATTGTGCGAATGAATTAGAATGGATCATACGAATAAATTAGAATTGATACATCCCTGCGAATGAATAAGAATTGATCGTGCAGATGAATTAGAATGGATCATACGAATCAATTAGAATGGATAGTAAGAATGAACTAGAATGGATACATTCATGCGAATGAATTAGAATGGAACGTACGAATGAAACAGAATGGATCGTACGAATGAATTAGAATGGATCGTACGAATGAACTTGAATGGATATATTCGTGCGAATGAATTAGAATGGATCGTACGAATGAATTTGAATGAATCGTACCAATGAATTAAAATGGATCATTAAAATGAATTAGAATGGATTGTACGAATGAATTAGAATGGATACATCCATGCGAATGAAGTAGAATGGATCGTACGAATTAATTAGAATGGATCGTACGAATGAATTAGAATGGATCGTACAAATAAACTATAATGGATACATTCGTGCGAATGAATTAGAATGAATCGTACGAATGAATTAGAATGGATCGTGTGAATGAATTAGAACGGATACTACGAATGAATTAGAATAGATCGTGCGAATGAATTAGAATCGATCATACGAATGAATTAGAATGGGTACATTCGTGCGAATGAATTAGAATGGATCATACGAATGAATTAGAAAGAACGTACGCATGAATTAGAATGTATCGTACGAATGAATTAGAATAGATCATGCGAATGAATTAGAATTGATCGTACGAATGAATTAGAATGGATACATTCGTGTGAATGAATTCGAATGGATCGTACGAATGAATTAGAATGGATCGTATAAATGATTTAGAATGGATCGTGCGAATGAATTAGAATGGATTGTACGAATGAATTAGAATCGATACATTCGTGTGAATGAATTAGAACGGATCGTACGAATGAATTAGAATGGATCGTACAAATGCATAAGAATGGATCGTACGAATGAATTAGAATGGATACATTCATGCAAATGAATTAGAATGGATCGTACGAATGAATTAGAATGGGTCGAACGAATGAATTAGAATGGATCGTGCGAATAAATTATAATGGATCGTGTGAATGAATTAGAATGGATCGTACGAATGAATTAGAATGGATCGTACGATTGGATTAGAATGGATCGTACGAATGAATCAGAATGGATACATTTGTGCGAATGAATGAGAATAGATTTTACGAATGAATTAGAATAGATCGAACGAGTGAATTAGAATGGATCGTACGAATGAATTAGAATGGATCCTACGAATGAATTAGAATGGATCGTGCGAATGAATTACATTGGATCATACGAATGAATTAGAATGGATATAATAATGCAAATGAATTAGAATGGATCGTACGAATGAATTAGAATGGATATAATCATGCGAATGAATTAGAATGGATCGTACGAATGAATTAGAATGGATCATGCGAAATAATTAGAATGAATCGTACGAATAAACTAGAATGGATACAATTGTGCGAATGAATTAGAAAGGAACGTACGAATTAATTTGAATGAATCGTATGTCTGACTAAGAATGGATTGTACGAATGAATTAGAATGGATCGTACGAATGAATTAGGATGGATCGTGTGAATGAATTAGAATGGATCGTATAAATGAATTAGAATGGTTACATTTGTGCGAATGAATTAGAATGGATCGTACGAATGAATTAGAATGGATCATACAAATGAATTAGAATCGATCGTACGAATGAATTAGAAAGGAATGTGCGAATGAATTAGAATGGATAGTACGAATGAATTAGAATGGATCGTACGAATAAATTAGAATGGATCGTACGAATGAATTAGAATGGATCATACGAATGAATTAGAATGGATCATGTGAATGAATTAGAATGGATAAATTCATGCGAATGAATTAGAATGGATAGTACGAATGAATTAGAATCGATCGTACAAATGAATTAGAATGAATCGTACGAATGAATTAGAATGGATCGTACGAATGAAATAGAATGGATCGTGCGAATGAATTAGAATGGATTATGTGAATGAATTAGAATGGATAAATTCCTGTGAATGAATTAGAATGGATAGTATGAATGAATTAGAATGGATCGTACAAATGAATTAGAATGGATCGAGCGAATGAATTAGAATGGATCGTACGACTGAATTAGAATGGATATATTCGTACGAATGAATTAGAATAGATCGTGCGAATGAATTTGAATGGATCGTGCGAATGAATTAGAATGGATCGTACAAATGAATTAAAATGGATATATTCGTGCGAACGAATTAGAATGGATCGTACGAATGATTTAGAATGGATCGTACGAATGAATTAGAATAGATCGTGCGAATGAATTAGAATGGATCATACGAATTAATTACAATGGATATATTCGTGCGAATGAATTAGAATGGATCATACCAATGAATTAGAATGGATCGTACGAAAGAATTAGAATCGATCGTACAAATGAAATAGAATAGATCGTGCGAATGAATTAGAATGGATCGTACGAATGAAATAGAATGGATACATTCGTGCGGATGAATTAGAATGGTTCATGCGAATGAATTAGAATGGATCGTACGAATGAATTAGGGTGGATCGTACGAATGAATGAGAATGGATCATGCGAATATATTAGAATGGATCGTACGTCTGAATTAGAATGGATTGTGCGAATGAATTAGAATGGATCGTACGAATGAAATAGAATCGATACATCCGTGCGAATAAATTAGAATTGATCGTGCAGATGAATTAGAATGGATCATATGAATCAATTAGAATGGATCGTAAGAATGAACTAGAATGGATACATTCAAGCGAATGAATTAGAATGGAACGTATGAATGAATTAGAATGGATCGTACGAATAAATTAGAATGGATCGTACGAATGAACTTGAATAGATACATTCGTGCGAATGAATTAGAATTGATCAAACGAATGAATTAGAATGAATCGTACGAATGAATTAGAATGGATCGTTAGAATGAATTAGAATGGATTGTACGAATGAATTAGAATGGATACATTCATGTGAATGAATTAGAATGGAACGTACGAATGAATTAGAATGGATCGTACGAATGAATTAGCATTGATCATACGAATGGACCTTACTGGATACATTCGTGTGAATGAATTTGAATGGATCGTACGAATGAATTAGAATGGATCGTACGAATGAATTAGAATGGATCGTACGAATAAACTATAATGGATACATTCGTGCGAATGAATTAGAATGGATCGTACGAATGAATTAGAATGGATCGTGCGAATGAATTAGAACGGATAGTACGAATGAATTAGAATAGATCATGCGAATGAATTAGAATCGATCGTACGAATGAATTAGAATAGGTACATTCGTGCGAATGAATTGGAATGGATCGTACGAATGAATTAGAAAGAACGCATGAATGAATTAGAATGGATCGTACGAATAAATTAGAATGGATCATGCGAATAAATTAGAATTGATCGTACGAATGAATTAGAATTGATACATTCGTGCGAATGAATTAGTATGGATCGTACGAATGAATTAGAATAGATCGAATGAATGATTTAGAATGGATCGTGCGAATGAATTAGAAAGGATCGTACGAATGAATTAGAATGGATACATTCGTGTGAATGAATTAGAATGGATCGTATGAATGAATTAGAATGGATCGTACGAATACATTAGAATGGATCGTACGAATGAATTAGAATGGATACATTCGAGCGAATGAATTAGAATGGATCTTACGAATGAAATAGAATGGATCGTATGAATGAATTTTAATGGGTCGAACGAATGAATTAGAATGGATCGTGCGAATGAATTAGAATGGATCGTGTGAATGAATTAAAATGGATCGTACGAATGAATTAGAATGGATCGTACGAATGCATTAGAATGGATCGTACGAATAAATTAGAATGGATACATTTGTGCGAATGAATGAGAATAGATTTTACGAATGAATTAGAATGGATCGTATGAATGAATTAGAATGGATCGAAAGAATGAAGTAGAATGGATCGTACGAATGAATTAGAATGGATCCTACGAATGAATTAGAATGGATCGTGCGAATGAATTACATTGGATCATTTGAATGAATTAGAATGGATACAATCATGCGAATGAATTAGAATGGATCGTACGAATGAATTAGAATGAATCGTACGAATAAATTTGATTGGATCGTGCGAATGAATTAGAATGGATAATACGAATGAATTAGAATGGATATATTCGTGCGAATGAATTAGAATGGATCGTACGAATAAACTAGAATGGATACATTTGTGCGAATGAATTTGGATGGAACGTACGAATGAATTAGAATGAATCGTATGTCTGAATTAGCATGGATTGTACGAATGAATTAGAATGGATTGTACGAATGAATTAGAATGGATCGTGTGAATGAATTAGAATGGATCGTATGAATGAATTGGAATGGATACATTTGTGCGAATGAATTAGAATGGATCGTACGAATGAATTAGAATGGATCGTACAAATTAATGAGAATGGGTCGTGCGAATGAATTAGAATGGAATGTGCGAATGAATTAGAATGGATCGTACCAATGAATTAGAATGAATCGTATGAAAGAATTAGAATCGATCGTATGAATGAATTAGAATGAATCGTGCGAATGAATTAGAATGGATCGTACGAATGAAATAGAATGGATACATTCTTGCAAATGAATTAGAATGGATCGTACGAATGAATTAGAATGGATCATATGAATGAATTAGAATGCTTCGTGCGAATGAATTAGAATGGATCGTACAAATGAATTAGAATGGATACATTCGTGCGAATGAATTAGACTGGATCGTACGAATGAATTAGAATGGATCGTACGAATGAATTTGAATGCATCGTGCGATTGAATTAGAATGGATCGTACAAATGAATTAGAATGGATTGTACAAATGAATTAGAATGGATCGTACGAATGCATTAGAGTGGATCGTACAAATGAAATAAAATGGATCGTGCGAATGAATTAGAATGGATCATGCGAATGAATTAGAATGGATAAATTCGTGCGAATGAATTAGAATGGATCGTACGAATGAATTAGAATGGATCGTACGAATGAATTAGAATGGATCGTGCGATTGAATTAGAATAGATCGTACGAATGAAATAGAATGGATCGTGCGAATGAATTAGAATAGATCGTACGAATGAAATAGAATGGATACATTCTTGCAAATGAATTTGAATGGATCATACGAATGAATTAGAATGGATCATACGAATGAATTAGAATGCTTCGTGCGAATGAATTAGAATGGATCGTATAAATAATTTAGAATGGATACATTCGTGCGAATGAATTAGACTGGATCATACGAATGAATTTGAATGGATCGTACGAATGAATTAGAATACATCGTGCGATTGAATTAGAATGGATCGTACAAATGAATTAGATTGGATCGTGCGAATGAATTACATTGGATCATAAGAATGAATTAGAATGGATATAATCATGCGAATGAATTAGAATGGATCGTACGAATGAATTAGAATGGATCATGCGAATGAATTAGAATGGATCGTGCGAAATAATTAGAATGAATCGTACGAATAAACTAGAATGGATACATTTGTGCGAATGAATTAGAAGGGAACGTACGAATGAATTAGAATGAATCGTATGTCTGAATAAGAATGGATTGTATGAATGGATTAGAATGGATCGTGCGAATGAATTAGGATGGATCGTGTGAATGAATTAGAATGGATCGTATGAATGAATTAGAATGGATACATTTGTGCGAATGAATTAAAATGGATCATATGAATGAATTAGAATGGATCGTACGAATGAATTAGAATGGATCATACAAATGAATTAGATTCGATCGTACGAATGAATTAGAATAGAATGTGCGAATGAATTAGAATGGATCGTACGAATGAATTAGAATGGATCTTACGAATGAATTAGAATGGATCGTACGAATGAATTAGAATGGAGCATACAAATGAATTAGAATGGATACATTCGTGCTAATGAATTTGACTGGATCGTACGAATGAATTAGAATGGATCATACGAATGAATTAGAATACATCGTGCGATTGAATTAGAATGGATCGTACAAATGAATAAAAATGGATACATTCGTGCGAATGAATTAGAATGGATCGTATAAATGAATTAGAATGGATCGTACGAATGCATTAGAATGGATCGTTCGAATGAAATAGAATGGATCATGGGAATGAATTAGAATGGATCATGGGAATGAATTAGAATGGATAAATTCGTGCGAATGAATTAGAATGGATAGTACGAATGAATTAGAATGGATCATATGAATGAATTAGAATGGATCGAGCGAATGAATTAGAATGGATCGTACGAATGAATTAGAATGGATATATTCGTGCGAATGAATTAGAATGGATTGTACGAATGAATTAGAATGATCGTGCGAATGAATTTGAATGGATCGTGCGAATGAATTAGAATGGATCGTACGAATAAATTAGAAAGGATACTTTCGTGTGAACGAATTAGAATGGATCGTACGAATGATTTAGAATGGATCGTACGAATGAATAAGAATGGATCGTGCGAATGAATTAGAATGGATCATACGAATTAATTAGAATGGATACATTCGTGCGAATGAATTAGAATGGATCATACCAATGAATTAGAATGGATCGTACGAAAGAATTAGAATCGATCGTACGAATGAATTAGAATGGATCGTACGAATGAATTGGAATGGATCGTACGAATGAAATAGAATGGATACATTCGTGCGAATGAATTAGAATGGTTCGTACGAATGAATTAGAATGGATCGTACGAATGAATTAGAGTGGATCGTATGAATGGATGAGAATGGATCATGCGAATATATTAGAATGGAACGTACGTCTGAATTCGAATGGATTGTGCGAATGAATTAGAATGGATCGTACGAATGAATTAGAATCGATACATCCGTGCGAATGAATTAGAATTGATCGTGTAGATGAATTAGAATGGATCATATGAATCAATTAGAATGGATCGTAAGAATGAACTAGAATGGATAAATTCAAGCGAATGAATTAGAATAGAACGTACGAATGAATTAGAATGGATCGTACGAATGAACTTGAATAGATACATTCATGTGAATGAATTAGAATGGATCGTACAAATGAATTAGAATGAATCGTACGAATGAATTAGAATGAATCGCTCGAATGAATTGTACGAATGAATTAGAATGGATACATTCATACGAATGAATTCGAATGGAACGTACGAATGAATTAGAATGGATCGTACGAATGAATTAGAGTTGATCGTACGAATGAACTTGAATGGATACATTCATGCGAATGAATTAGAATGGATCGTACGAATGAATTAGAATGGAACGTACGAATGAATTAGAATGGATCGTACGAATAAACTATAACGGATACATTCGTGCGAATGAATTAGAATGGATCGTACGAATGAATTAGAATGGATCATGCAAATGAATTAGAACGGATAGTACGAATGAATTAGAATAGATCGTGCGAATGAATTAGAATCGATCGTACGAATGAATTAGAATAGGTACATTCGTGCGAATGAATTGGAATGGATCGTACGGATGAATTAGAAAAAACGTACAAATGAATTAGAATGGATCGTACAAATAAATTAGAATGGATCACGCGAATGAATTAGAATTGATCGTACGAATGAATTAGAATGGATACATTCGTGCGAAAGAATTAGAATGGATCGTACGAATGAATTAGAATGGATCGTATGAAAGGTTTAGAATGGCACGTGCGAATGAATAAGAATGGATCGTACGAATGAATTAGAATGGATACATTCGTGTGAATGAATTAGAATGAATCGTACGAATGAATTAGAATGGATCGTACGAATACATTAGAATGGATCGTACGAATGAATTAGAATGGATACATTTGGGCGAATGAATTAGAATGGATCTTACGAATGAATTAGAATAGATCATATGAATGAATTAGAATGGGTCGAACGAATGAATTAGAATGGATCGTGCGAATGAATTAGAATAGATCGTGTGAACGAATTAGAATGGATCGTACGAATGACTTAGAATGGATCGTACGAATGCATTAGAATGGATCGTACGAATAAATTAGAATGGATACATTTGTGAGAATGAATGAGAATAGATTTTATGAATGAATTAGAATGGATCGTATGAATGAATTAGAATGGATCGAACGAATGAATTAGAATGGATCGTACGAATGAATTAGAATGGATCCTACGAATGAATTAGAATGGATCGTGCGAATGAATTACATTGGATCAAACGAATGAATTAGAATGGATACAATCATGCGAATGAATTAGAATAGATCGTACGAATGAATTAGAATGAATCGTACGAATGAATTTGATTGGATCGTGCGAATAAATTAGAATGGATCATACGAATGAATTAGAATGGATATATTCGTGCGAATGAATTAGAATGGATCGTACGAATAAACTAGAATGGATACATTTGTGCGAATGAATTAGAATGGAACGTACGAATGAATTAGAATGAATCGTATGTCTGAATTAGAATGGATTGTACGAATGAATTAGAATGGATCGTACGAATGAATTAGAGTGGATCGTGTGAATGAACTAGAATGGATCGTATGAATGAATTAGAATGGATACATTTGTGCGAATGAATTAAAATGGATCGTACGAATGAATTAGAATGGATCGTACGAATGAATTAGAATGGATCGTACAAATGAATTAGAATGGATCGTGCGAATGAATTAGAATGGAATGTGCGAATGAATTAGAATGGATCGTACCAATGAATTTGAATGAATCGTACGAAAGAAGTAGAATCGATCATATGAATGAATTAGAATGAATCGTGCGAATGAATTAGAATGGATCGTACGAATGAAATAGAATGAATATATTGTTGCAAATGAATTAGAATGGATCGTACAAATGAATTAGAATGGATCAGACGATTGAATTAGAATGCTTCGTGCGAATGAATTAGAATGGATCGAACAAATGAATTAGAATGGATACATTCGTGCGAATGAATTAGACTGGATCGTACGAATGAATTAGAATGGATCGTACGAATGATTTAGAATGCATCGTGCGATTGAATTAGAATGGATCATACAAATGAATTAGAATGGATCGTACAAATGAATTAGAATGGATCGTACGAATGCAATAGAATCGATCGTACGAATGAAATAGAATGAATCGTGCGAATGAATTAGAATGGATCATGCGAATGAATTAGAATGGATAAATTCGTGCGAATGAATTAGAATGGATCATACGAATGAATTAGAATGGATCGTACGAATGAATTAGAATGGATCGTGCGATTGAATTAGAATAGATCGTATGAATGAAATAGAATGGATCGTGCGAATGAATTAGAATGGATCATACGAATGAAATAGAATGGATACATTCTTGCAAATGAATTAGAATGGATCGTACGAATGAATTAGAATGGATCATACGAATGAATTAGAATGCTTCGTGCGATTGAATTAGAATGGATCGTACAAATGAATTAGAATGGATCGTACGAATGTATTAGAATGGATCGTACGAATAAAATAGAATGGATCGTGCGAATGAATGAGAATGGATTATGCGAATGAATTAGAATGGATAAATTCGCGCGAATGAATTAGAATGGATCGTACGAATGAATTAGAATGGATCGTATGAATGAATTAGAATGGATCGTGTGATTGAATTAGAATGGATCATACGAATGAAATAGAATGGATACATTCGTGCGAATGAATTAGAATGGATCGTACGAATTAATTAGAATGGATCATAGGAATGAATTAGAATGCTTCGTGCGAATGAATTAGAATGGATCGTACAAATGAATTAGAATGGATACATTCGTGCGAATGAATTAGAATGGATCGTACGAAAAAATTTGAATGGATCGTACGAATGAATTAGAATGGATCGTACGAATGAATTAGAATGGATCGTGCGAGTGAATTAGAATGGATCGTACGAATGAATTAGAATGGATACATTCTTGCGAAAGAATTAGAATGGATCGTACGAATGAATAAGAATGGATCGTCCGAATGAATTAGAATGGATCGTACGAATGAATTAGGATGGATCGTGCGAGTGAATTAGAATAGATCGTACAAATGAATTAGAATGGATCGTACGAATGAATTAGAATAGATCGTTCGAATGAATTAGAATGGATTGTATGAATGAATTAGAATGGATACATCCATGCGAATAAATTAGAATGGATCGTACGAATGAACTAGAATGGATACATTCGTGCGAATGAATTAGAATGGATCGTACAAATGAATTAGAATGGATCGTACGAATGAATTAGAATGGATCGTACGAGTGAATTAGAATGGATCATACGAATGAATTAGAATGGATACATTCGTGCGTATGAATTAGACTAGATCGTACGAATGAATTAGAATGGATCGTACGAATGAAATAGAATGCATCGTGCGATTGAATTAGAATGGATCGTACAAATGAATTAGAATGGATACATTCGTGCGAATGAATTAGAATGGGTCGTACAAATGAATTAGAATGGATCGTACGAATGCATTAGAATGGATCGTACGAATGAAATAGAATGGATCATGCGAATGAATTAGAATGGATCATGCGAATGAATTAGAATGGATAAATTCATGCGAATGAATTAGAATGGATAGTAAGAATGAATTAGAATGGATAGTACGAATAAATTAGAATGGATCGAGCGAATGAATTAGAATGGATCATACGAATGAATTAGAATGGATACATTCGTGCGAATGAATTAGAATGGATCGTACGAATGAATTAGAATAGATCGTGCGAATGAATTAGAATGGATCGTGCGAATGAATTAGAATGGATACATTCGTGTGAATGAATTATAATGGATCGTACAAATGATTTAGAATGGATCGTACGAATGAATTAGAATGGATCGTGCGAATGAATTAGAATGGATCGTACGAATTAATTAGAATGGATACATACGTGCGAATGAATTAGAATGGATCGTACCAATGTATTAGAATGAATTGTATGAAAGAATTAGAATCGATCGTACGAATGAATTAGAATGGATCGTGTGAATGAATTAGAATGGATCGTACGAATGAAATAGAATGGATACATTCGTGCAAATGAATAAGAATGGTTCGTGCTAATGAATTAGAGTGGATCGTACGAATGAATTAGAGTGGATCGTACGAATGAATAAGAATGGATCATGCGAATATATTACAATGGGTCGTACGTCTGAATTAGAATGGATTGTGCGAATGAATTAAAATGGATCGTATAAATGAATTAGAATTGATACATCCGTGCGAATGAATTTGAATTGATCGTGCAGATGAATTAGAATGGATCATACGAATCAATTAGAATGGATCGTAAGAATGAACTAGAATGAATACATTCATGCGATTGAATTAGAATGGAACGTACGAATGAATTAGAATGGATCGTACGAATGCATTAGAATGGATCGTACGAATGAACTTGAATGGATACATTTGTGCGAATGAATTAGAATGGATCGTACGAATGAATTAGAATGGATCATACGAATGAATTAGAATGGATCATTCGAATGAATTAGAATGGATTGTAAGAATGAATTAGAATTGATACATCCATGCGAATGAATTAGAATGGATCATACAAATGAACTAGAATGGATACATTCGTGCGAATGAATTAAAATGGATCGTACGAATGAATTAGAATGGATCGTACGAATGAATTAGAATGGATTGTATAAATGAATTAGAATAGATCGTGCGAATGAATTAGAATGGATCGTACGAATAAATTAGAATGGATACATTCGTGCGAATGAATTAGAATGGATCGTACGAATGAATTAGAATGGATCGTACGAATGAATTTGATCGGATCGTGCGAATGAATTTGAATGGATTATTCGAATGAATTAGAATTGAGACATTCGTGCAAATGAATTAGAATGGATCGTACGAATGGATTAGATTGGATACATTCGTGCGAATGAATCAGAATGGATGGTACGAATGAAGTAGAATGGATCGTATGAATGAATTAGAATGGATCGTACGAATGAATTTGAATAGATCGTACGAATGAATTCGAATGGATCGTGCGAATGAATTAGAATGAATTAGAATGGATACATTCGTGCGAATGAATTAGAATGGATCGTATGAATAAATTAGAATGGATCGTACATATGAATTAGAATGGATCGTGAGAATGAATTAGAATGGATCATATAAAAGAATTGGAATGGCTACATTCGTGAGAATGAATTAGAATGGATCATATGAATGAATTAGAGTGTATCGTACGAATGAATTAGATTGGATTGTGCTAATGAATTAGAATGGATCGTACGAATGAATTAGAATGGATCGTACGCATGACTTAGATTGGATCGTGCGAATGAATTAGAATGGATCGTACGAATGAATTAGAATGGATACATTCGTGCGAATGAATTAGAATGGATCGTACGAATAAATTAGAATGGATCGTCCGAGTGAATTAGAATGGATAGTACGAATGAACTTGAATGGATACATTCGTGCGAATGAATTAGAATGGATCACACGAATGAATTATAATGGATCGTATGAATGAATTAGAATGGATCGTGCGAATGAATTAGAATGGATACATTCTTGTGAATGAATTAGAATGGATCGTACGAATGAATTAGAATGGATAGTACGAATGAATTAGAATGGATCGTGCGAATGAATTAGAATAGATCGTACGGATGAATTAGAATGGTTACATTCAAGCGAATGAGTTAAAATGGATCGTACGAATGAATTAGAATGGATCGTACGAATGAATTAGAATGGATCGTGCGAATGAATTAGAATAGATCGTACGAACGAATTAGAATGGATCGTATGAATGAATTAGAATGGAAACATTCGTGCGAATGAATTAGAATGGATCGTACGAATGAATTAGAAAGGATCGTACGAATGAATTAGAATGGATCATGAGATTGAATTAGAATGGATCGTGCGAATGAATTAGAATGGATCGTACGGATGAATTAGAATGGATAAATTCATGCGAATGAATTAGAATGGATTGTACGATTGATTTAGAATGGATCGTACGAATGAATTAGAATGGATCGTGCGAATGAATTAGAATGGTTCGCACGATTTAATTAGAATGGATACATTCGTGCGAATGAATCAGAATGGATCGTACCAATGAATTAGAATGGATCGTACGAAAGAATTAGAATCGATCGTACGAATAAATTAGAATGGATCGTGCGAATGAATTAGAATGGATCGTACGAATAAAATAGATTGGATACAATCGTGCGAATGAATAAGAATGGTTCGTGCGAATGAATTAGAATGGATCATACTAATGAATTAGAGTGGATCGTACGAATGAATGAGAATGGATCATGTGAATATGTGGGGGAAATCTTCGTGCCGACCCGAAGACTCTCGCAGCACCAGTCAATTGAAATTGAAGTTGACGTCAAAGATTGTTGTTCGATTTGTTGATTGAAGTTGCGATCTGTTGATTGAAGTTGAAACCTTTGATATGTAAACAGAGAGATTGTTAACACGAGATGTGATCTCGGAGTTCAGCCGAAGCCTACGTCTCCGTGCTATAGGGAGCAACCCGAATTCACTAACACTTATATTGAAGTGATCTCGACACGCCGAGTATCACTGAAAACACTCTAATCTCTTCGAAAGAAAAGAAGATCAAAGAGAGGTGGAAGATGGGAAGTTGGAAATCCCAGAGCTCTGGTTTTTTAGAACTGAGAGTTCGATCCATTTACATTCGAAGGCTCTGCTATTTATAGGATTCCCGGGGAGAAATTACGGGGCAAATGGTGGTTTTCTGCTGTCGTATCTGGGGATTCTCCAGGTAAAGCTGGCGGGCCCCGTTACCGTCTTCTGGGGGATTCCACAGGCTCGTGGGCCTTCCGGGCAGGGCCGGTGGGTCCCACGGTGGTCCTCGTGGGCCCACCAGGCAGGGCTGGTGGGTCCCGTGGTAGTCCTCATGGGCCCACCAGGCAGGGCCGGTGGGTCCCGTAGTGGTCCTCGTGGGCCCACCAGGCAGGGCCGGTGGGTCTCGCGGTGGTCCTCGTGGGCCCACCAGGCAGGGCTGGTGGGTCCCGTGGAAGTCTTCGTGGGCCCACCAGGCAGGGCCGGTGGGTCCCGTGGTAGTCCTCGTGGGCCCACCAGGCAGGGCCGGTGGGTCCCGTGGTAATTGGTAAACTTCTGCCAAAATTTGCACCCACAGTTACCCCCTCCAAGTTGGCTAGAGTTCATTCTGGCTGACTTGGATTTGGTGCAAAAAACAGCAACTCCCTGTCACAAAAGGCACAAGGAAGCTTGTCGCATATTAGCATAAGAAAGGACTGACCGGTTAATTTTGATTGAACGGTCAATTTTGACCGATCGGTCAAAATTCAACCGGTCAAGAATCAGGTGATCGATCAAAAACATATGTTTTTTGACCGATCGAGTAGGAATTTTAACCGATCGGTTAAATTTTGACTGATCGGTTAAATTTTAACCGATCGGTTAAATTTCAACCGGTCAAGATTCGAGTGATCGGCAAAAACACTTGGTTTTTTGCCAGATCCAGTAGAAATTTGACCGATCAAATGATTTTTGCCGATCGGACAAGTTTGTCCGATCGGTAAAAATTATCCGGTCAAGGTTCGAGTGATCGGCAAAAAACCTTGGTTTTTTGCCAGATCCAGTAGAAATTTGACCGATCGAATGATTTTTGCCGATCGGACAAGTTTGTCCGATCGGTAAAAATTATCCGGTCAAGGTTCGAGTGATCGGCAAAAAACCTTGGTTTTTTGCCAGATCCAGTAGAAATTTGACCGATCGAAAGATTTTTGCCGATCGGACAAATTTGTCCGATCGGTAAAAATTATCCGGTCAAGGTTCGAGTGATCGGAAAAAAACCTTGGTTTTTTGCCAGATCCAGTAGAAATTTGATCGATCGAATGATTTTTGCCGATCGGACAAGTTTGTCCGATCGGTAAAAATTATCCGGTCAAGGTTCGAGTGATCGGCAAAAAACCTTGGTTTTTTGCCAGATCCAGTAGAAATTTGACCGATCGAATGATTTTTGCCGATCGGACAATTTTGTCCGATCGGTAAAAATTATCCGGTCAAGGTTCGAGTGATCGGCAAAAAACCTTGGTTTTTTGCCAGATCCAGTAGAAATTTGACCGATCGAATGATTTTTGCCGATCGGACAAGTTTGTCTGATCGGAAAAAATTATCCGGTCAAGGTTCGAGTGATCGGCAAAAAACCTTGGTTTTTTGCCAGATCCAGTAGAAATTTGACCGATCGAATGATTTTTGCCGATCGGACAAGTTTGTCCGATCGGTAAAAATTATCCGGTCAAGGTTCGAGTGATCGACAAAAAACCTTGGTTTTTTGCCAGATCCAGTAGAAATTTGACCGATCGAATGATTTTTGCCGATCGGACAAGTTTGTCCGATCGGTAAAAATTATCCGGTCAAGGTTCGAGTGATCGGCAAAAAACCTTGGTTTTTTGCCAGATCCAGTAGAAATTTGACCGATCGAATGATTTTTGCCGATCGGACAAGTTTGTCCGATCGGTAAAAATTATCCGATCAAGGTTCGAGTGATCGGCAAAAAACCTTGGTTTTTTGCCAGATCCAGTAGAAATTTGACCGATCGAATGATTTTTGCCGATCGGACAATTTTGTCCGATCGGTAAAAATTATCCGGTCAAGGTTCGAGTGATCGGCAAAAAACCTTGGTTTTTTGCCAGATCCAGTAGAAATTTGACCGATCGAATGATTTTTGCCGATCGGACAAGTTTGTCTGATCGGAAAAAATTATCCGGTCAAGGTTCGAGTGATCGGCAAAAAACTTTGGTTTTTTGCCAGATCCAGTAGAAATTTGACCGATCGAATGATTTTTGCCGATCGAACAAGTTTGTCCGATCGGTAAAAATTATCCGGTCAAGGTTCGAGTGATCGGCAAAAAACCCTGGTTTTTTGCCAGATCCAGTAGAAATTTGACCGATCGAATGATTTTTGCCGATCGGACAAGTTTGTCCGATCTGTAAAAATTATCCGGTCAAGGTTCGAGTGATCGGCAAAAAACCTTGGTTTTTTGCCAGATCCAGTAGAAATTTGACCGATCGAATGATTTTTGCCGATCGGACAAGTTTGTCTGATCGGAAAAAATTATCCGGTCAAGGTTCGAGTGATCAGCAAAAAACCTTGGTTTTTTGCCAGATCCATTAGAAATTTGACCGATCGAATGATTTTTGCCGATCGGACAAGTTTGTCCGATCGGTAAAAATTATCCGGTCAAGGTTCGAGTGATCGGCAAAAAACCCTGGTTTTTTGCCAGATCCAGTAGAAATTTGACCGATCGAATGATTTTTGCCGATCGGACAAGTTTGTCTGATCGGTAAAAATTATCCGGTCAAGGTTCGAGTGATCGGCAAAAAACCTTGGTTTTTTGCCAGATCCAGTAGAAATTTGACCGATCGAATGATTTTTGCCGATCGGACAAGTTTGTCCGATCGGTAAAAATTATCCGGCCAAGGTTCGAGTGATCGGCAAAAAACCTTGGTTTTTTGCCAGATCCAGTAGAAATTTGACCGATCGAATGATTTTTGCCGATCGGACAAGTTTGTCCGATTGGTAAAAATTATCCGGTCAAGGTTCGAGTGATCGGCAAAAAACCTTGGTTTTTTGCCAGATCCAGTAGAAATTTGACCGATCGAATGATTTTTGTCGATCGGACAAGTTTGTCCGATCGGTAAAAATTATCCGGTCAAGGTTCGAGTGATCGGCAAAAAACCTTGGTTTTTTGCCAGATCTAGTAGAAATTTGACCGATTTGTTGAAAGTTTTGAACCTGCCCTTAGAGAGGGTTTCATAACTGTTCCATTCTTCGATCTTCTGGCAGAGTTTTGATCATTGATGGAGTTTGATCTTTCCTGTTTTAAGTCTTTGGTTGGTTTGAATGAGGCTTTTGACCGGCGGTCCGGTTTACTCAGACCGGTGGCTCGCTTGGACCGTTTGGTTCACGTGGACCGGTGGTCCGACGTTTCGTCTGGTCCGATGGTTCGCCTGATTTTGCGCTTGCTGTGGATGGATGCCACGTGTTCCTGCAAAAACACACGATTTGATACAGTGAAGACACGTGTCTTCTCGATTTGCGTACCTGTTTTACCCTGGGTATATAAGTTTCACTGGCTGTCATTTTTGCCTCACGCTTCCAAAATTTTTCAAAGTCCAGACTCTTTTGCTCTTGATTTCTGCTTTTGCTCGATCGATCAGATGGCGTCTTCTGGAAGTTCGAAGAAGTCAGGCGGGGTCCCTTCGAAGAGGAAAGGGAAGGAGATTGTTGAGGTTCCATCCCCTCCGAAGGGTCGAGGCAAGGGCAAGGCCGCACTTGCCGAACTTGGACAGCTGGGCAAAAGGCACCAAGGGGTGGGGTTTGCTTCAGCGCCATCGAGGCCAGAGCATATCCCTAAAGTAAAGTTTGCTCTGGGCCCGCTCATGTCTCTGTCAGAGGAAACTGAGTATGTGTACAATACGGGTGGTGAATTCACAGATGCAAAGAGAAAGAAGTGGCAAACACTTCTCTCTTACTTCACCGAAGGAAAGGTGCAGCCTTCGCTCCCCAGTATCCAGACTGCATTTGGTATTGATAAGAAGACCGTCTTCACCAGCTTTGTCAGTAATGAAAAGGTCATGGGAACTATTGTGACCATCGGCCAACTCAACTGCGGTCTGCGTCTTCCGTTGCCACCCTTTGCGGCAAGGTTATTGAACACTTCTGGCCTTTGCCCGGGGCAGGTCACTGGGAATGCTTGGAGAATTATCTACGCTTTCTGCCGCGTAGAGTCAGATTTCCAGGAGGACTTGAAGGCATGCTACTCCAGTATTCCAGAAGGTGAAGTTGCTCGGATCGAGCTTGGATATTTTTTCTTCCACTACCGATGGGCTTACAGAAGGAACAGCCCGTTCTACAATTTGACTGGCGTATCTCCGTTGCGCCCACTCACCGATACAGTCCCTTCGGACAAATTATACACAGATTGGCCCATCTCTGTTTCTGGTGCATGGACACCCATCTCAGTGCCCGATACCCCCCGAAGCGACATGCACGATCCAGTGAAGATGTACTGCGAGGGAGGCATCTTTGCCTGGACCTCCGAGAGGGCTGGAGCTATCGACAACTTATTTCTTGAGTTGACCTGCGGAACCAGGTCGTGGAAGCAGTTCTCCAACTGCCCAATGAGATATGGCAAGGCCAATCTCCTCCACCGATCGCGAGACAGATATGAGGATAATGAAGTTTTATACTCTGACTATAAGGAGGACCCTCATTCGGGTAAAATCATCCGGAAGATTCGGGCCGAGAAGAAAATTTATACTGCAAGGCGCCGATTGCCTACCGTGGAGGAGAAACTGGTGATCCAGAGAGGCCCAGTGAAAAAGAAAAGAAAAACCCTTATCAAGCAAAAGAAAGATGAAGACCAAGGAAAGAAAAAAGAAGATGAAGAAGAAGAAGAAAAAGAAAAGAAGGGGAGCAACGAGGAAGACGAAGAGACCGAGAATGTCAGCCACGACAACAGTGGTAATGACGAAGACGAGGATGGGGACGGTGAGAATGATCTTTCTTCCACCCCCTCTGGTGGAGATGGTGAGAATGGGGGTGGTGAGGAAGAAATTCCTCCCACCCCCACTGGTGGTGCAGCAGGGGAAGATTCACTTCCTATTCCCATTGACGAGGTTAAAGCCCGTCAAATGGAAGAAGTCATCGATACAGAAGGTGATGGCCCAAAGGTGGTTCCCACTTACAAGTTCGATGAATTGAAGAAGCCGCTGCGCTTCAAAATAAAATTGTCGAGGAGTGGTGGGGTTGGAAGCAACCCCACACCCCTCGATCAAATTCCACCTGAAGTACCCCGTCTCGAAGGAGTAACAACGAGCGGGGGTATGGAGGTTGAGCAACCCCCACCCCCCTCTCGGTCTCTGGCTGAGGAGGTGGCTGCCATGGTGGCGGGACTCATTCAGCCAGGCGGGCCACAAGAGGAAGAAAGAGTCTCACCTCCTCGGGATGCTCCCTCCCCTATTCATTTGGAGAGGGAAAGTCGCATGGGTGATGGGGCTCCTCAACCTCAGCCAGAGCCGGCTCCTATTCAGGAGAAAACAACCCCTCAGGGTGGTTCCGATCGCCGGAAGGGTAAGGAGCCGAGGGTTGAAGCCTCAGGTAATTGTACTAACTTGCCTTGATTTTCTTGCCTCTGAAGATTGGAAATAATCTAACACTTTGACCTCTCGTGTTGATTGCAGGTGCGCCTGTTGGCTCGACCCCAAAGATGAAGAGTTTGGGTGATGTTGATATCAACCACCCCACAGCTGTGATCCGGAAACTCTGCAATCTTCCAGGGGCTACTCTGGATGAAGCTTTCGACAGACTTGAACTGGTGGTAAGTGCATCTGCTCGACCGATCATCTGAGTTGCATCTTCAGAATAATTCTAACTCTTTTGTTTTTCTGCAGAACTCAGAAGTTTTGAATGTCGCGACCAAGCTCTCCATGAAGGCGGGAGCAAAAGAAGCTTCAGCTGAAGTATCCCGCTTAACTGCTGAACTGGAGGCTGTAAGCGAGGAGAGGGATAAGCTGAGGGAGGTTCTAACCTCAAAGAAGGAGTCATTGAAGGCCAAGATTGAGGCCCTTCGTAAGGAAAAATTGGAGAGCCAAGGATGGAAAAAGGGTTACGAAGCTCGGGGTCACGAGCTTGAAGAGTTGAAGAATCGATTCTTCAAGATCGAGAACTTGGGCTTCGATCGTGTGGCTCGAATAAAGGAGCTGGAGGCTCAACTTGCTGCTTCAGCAGAGACTCATAAGAAGGAGCTGGAGCACATGCGGAGTGAGTGCAAGAGCAACAGGGAAACAGCTGAGAAGGCAGCAGAAGCACTCAGGGTCCATGTAGCCAGTGTCCGATCCTCTAAGGCATCAGTGGCGAGCAAAGCTCGTGCTGGATCTGAGGGGGAGAAGTCGCGTGCACAGAGTGTGGCCAAGCCTTGAGATCTTCTGTCGTCTTTTCTGTCGTTGTTTGATACTTGTAAACTCTTGAAATGTAGCAGCTCACTCCTGTACTTGATCAATTTTTGGATAATAGAGATTTTTGATGTTTTGAAGATTGAATGCCTTGTGTTGAATGTCTTTGAATGTTGTGCTTGAATACTTTGTCCTGAATGGTATTGGAATATAAATACAAACACTTGAATGTAAGGGGTTGAGTCACAACCCAATTACCCAAACTTATTATAACTTGAAAATTGAACTTGAATTCGTGTAACATTTGAATGTGAGGGGTTGAGTCGCAACTCAAGCACCCAAACTTGTTAGACGATATCGAAATTGATTGAAATTGAACATTGAAATTTGAAGGTCAGTTTAACATTTGCTAGTAAGGGGTTGAGTCACAACTCTAACACCCAAACTTGTTAAAAGACTTTAACTTGAATATAGTCAGTTTTTAACATTTGCTAGTAAGGGGTTGAGTCGCAACTCTAACACCCAAACTTGTTAAAAGACCTGGTAACTTGAATTTGAAGCTGCTTTAGAACTTGAATTGAAAAGCTAAACACTTGCACATTTGAACATTTGAAAGAGAACTTTATTCATCACAGAATTTACATCATGGATAGAACAACTTGAGGTATCTAGAATTCCAAGCTCGTGGCAATCTATCTCCTTCTGGGGAGATCAGTCGATAGGAGCCTTTGTCTCCAATTGACTCAATGATGTATGGACCTTCCCAGTTGGGAGCAAGCTTCCCACTGCTGTGTTCTTTAGTATTGTAAAAAACTGCTCTGAGAACTAGGCTGCCCACTGGGAACTGTCTCTTGTAGACTTTTTCATCGTAGGCTCTCTTGATCTTCTGCTGGTACTTGGCCACACGAAGGGAGGCTTGATCTCGTAGTTCTTCTGAGAAGTCTAGATCATTGATTCGTAGTTCTTCGTTGATTCCTTCTTCAACTGCTTTGGTCTTCAAAGTGCTTGATATATTTTCTGTTGGGAGTACTGCTTCCGATCCATATGTTAGATGAAAGGGTGAAAACCCTGTTGATCTTCTCGGAGTTGTGCGATATCCCCAAAGAACTTCAGGTAGGACCTGTTCCCACAATCCTTTCTTGTCATTGAGTTTCTTCTTGAGTATACCAAGTATAGCTCTATTTGAGGCTTCGGCTTGACCATTGCATTGAGGATATCTTGGAGTTGAATAGAATAGCTTGATACCGTTGTTGAGACAGAACTCTCGAAACTTGTCGGAGTCAAACTGAGCTCCATTGTCAGCAACAAGAACTTGAGGCATACCAAACCTTGAGAAGATGTTGTGCTGAATGAATTTGATCACTTCGTCGTCAGTCTCTCGGAAGAGGGGCACAGCTTCAACCCATTTGGTGAAATAATCAGTGGCCAGCAGTAGATACTTCTTTTTGCTTGGAGTTGAAGGGAAAGGACCCAAAAAATCTAACCCCCATTGATGAAAAGGCCAGGGACTTGATAGTTGATGAAGCTCATCTGCAGGGAGATGGATGGCTCGAGCATGCCGTTGGCATGGTTCGCATCTTTGAACAACTTGTCGAGCATCTTTTGACATAGTAGGCCAGTAGTAACCTTGTAGCTTTGTCTTAGCTTCAAGAGATCTTCCTCCCGAATAATTCCCACAAGTTCCAGAGTGGATATCAATTAGGATTGCCAGTGCTTGCTCAGGACCAAGGCACTTGAGCAATATCCCGTTGTGAGATTTGAAATATAAATCTTCACCTTGCAGAATGTAGCATGGGAGCTTCCTTTGAAGTCTTCGGGCTTGATTTGGATTTTCTGGCACTTTGCCATGCTTGAAGAAGTCGAAAATTAATCGTCTCCAGTCTTCAAGCTCACTTGTAGTAGTGAGGTTCGATGTCAGTTGATCTCCATCCCCAGATCCTTTTGTAGCAGTAAGGATCTGTTGATCGGGGATGGTCTTGGGCACTTCTTGATAATCAATTTGTATTTGTCTTCCTCCGAGTGAGTCTCCAAGGACGGAGGCAGCATTGGCTAAGGCATCTGCTTCTCGGTTCTCTGCTCTGGGGATTTGAATAAATTCAGTGCCAATAAAATGTTGTTGAAGACGTCGTACTAAGGCCAAGTAGAGTTGCATTCTTTCTTCGCGAGCTGTGTACTCTCCATTGATTTGCCTTATGATCAACTGGGAGTCGCTGTAGACGATAATTCGATCTACCCCCAGGGATTTCGCCATCTCGAGTCCAGAAATGAGTGCTTCGTATTCGGCTTCGTTGTTGGTGGCAGTGAATCCGAGGAGAGTGGCCTTCTGGAGATGATGAAGTTCGGGGGATATCAATACTATCCCAGTTCCCGAACCGATCAAACTTGAAGCTCCATCAGTATAAAGTTTCCATGGAGGAGTTGCAGCAGTAGCTTCGAGATTTGGATCAATTTTTGTTGCAAGGTTGATCGGAGTATTGTCCTCATCTTCCAAGCGCATGTCGACATCTTCTTCCCAAGTGATGGGGTCTTCAACTGGAAAATCAGCTAGAAAATCAGCAATAGCTTGACCTTTGATAGAAGTGCGAGATTCGAACTGAATCCCCAGGGAACTCATTTCGATCACCCATTTGGTCATTCGACCAGCTCGACCAGCTTTGTCAATGATATCTTTGAGCGAGTGTTCTGAAATGACAGTGATCTGGTGAGAGACGAAGTATGGTTGAAGGCGACGTGATGCAGTGAGTAAGGCTAGGATGACCTTCTCAGTTTTTGAATAGCGAGTTTCAGCCGGAAGAAGAGTGTGACTGATATAATAGACTGGATGCTCGAAGCCTTCTCTTCTACTGACTAAGACTGCACTGATTGCTTGATTAGTTACGGCGAGATAGAGCCATAAGTCTTCTTTTGGAAGTGGAGCCGTCAAGATAGGAGCTTGCACCAGATATTTCTTGATGCTTTGAAATGCTTCTTCACAAATTGGACTCCACCCTGAAGTATCCGCCTTTCGTAGTTTGTCGAAGAGAGGTTTACATTTGTCAGAAGACTTTGAGATGAACCGATTGAGGGCAGCAAGTCTTCCAGTGAGGCGCTGCACTTCCTTTCGATTGGTAGGTGATGGCATGTCGAGGATAGCTCGAATTTGATCGGGATTGGCTTCAATACCCCTCCTGGTCACAAGATGACCCAGGAATTTGCCAGATTGAACTCCGAAAGCGCACTTGGCTGGATTGAGCTTCATACGATATTTTCGAAGAACTTGAAAGGTTTCTGTCAGATCAGAAAGATGCTTACTTCGTACGGAGCTCTTGGTGAGGAGATCATCGACGTAGACTTCGACGTTGCGACCGATCTGTTCTTCGAACATTTTTGTGACTAACCTTTGATAGGTGGAACCAGCATTTTTGAGGCCGAATGGCATTACATTGTAGCAGTAGAGGCCTCGGCTAGTCACGAAGCAAGTCTTCTCTTGATCATCTGGATGAAGTGGAATTTGATTGTATCCAGAATATCCATCCATGAAAGACAATAGCTCGTGGCCAGCAGTGGCATCGACGAGTCTATCGATCCTTGGCATGGGAAATGGGTCTTTGGGGCAAGCCTTGTTGAGGTCGGTGAAGTCGATGCAGACTCTGACTTTCCCATTCTTCTTTGGAACAGCAACTATGTTAGAGATCCAGGTAGGATACTCTACTTCACGGATGAAGCCTGCTGCGAGTAGTTTGGTGATTTCTTCTTGAACAGCAACTTGTAGCTCTGGTCGGATGGTACGTGGCTTTTGCTTGACAGGTTTCACCTCTTCTTTGATTGCAAGTCGGTGACAAGCGTCATCCGGATTGATACCAGGCATGTCTTCGAAACACCAAGCGAAGACATCGATATTGGATTGGAGGAAGGATACCATGTCTTGCGCTTCTGCGTCGCTAAGACTGGTACCAATGAAAGTTTGTCGAGGGAGATCTTCGCTGCCTATGTTGATTGGGATGATTTCTTCAATTGAAGGTGATGCTTCCCATTCGATTGATGGAGGTTCGGTCAGCGGAATCTCCTTTGATTGCTATTTGGAAGAGGGACCAGCTTTATCTCGTGGCCGCTTTGGAGGAGCAATGTTGATCTTTCGATCTGACTTAGCCGCAGCAGCCTCACAAGACCTTCCAGCTTGCTGATCACCTCGAATGCAGACAATGCCTTCCCCAGTTGCAAACTTGAGTAGTTGATGATAAGAAGAGGAGATGGCATTGATCTGGTGGAGGAATGGTCGCCCGAGGATGGCGTTGTAGCTGGATACTCCTTCGACAATTGCAAACCTGACCGAGACTCGAGTCTCTCGGCTGAGGTCGAGAGTGAATCTCGACTCACCCACCGTGATGCTTTGTTCGCCGTTGAAGCCGGTGATCACGGTCAGGACGACGTCGAGGCTTTGATACTTATGTCCCAGACGTTTGAAGCAGTCTGAGAACATAATGTCGATAGAACTCCCGGTGTCGATGAGGATCCGATTGACGGTGCTTCCGTCGATGATGAGTTTCAAAACCAGGGGGTCTCGATGTGGAGTATGAACTCCTTGAAGATCAGTGTCGTTGAAGACTATGGACGGCCAAGCAAGACCTTCGATGGGTTTCTCGATCCAGGTATCTTCTTTATTTGAAGTAGATCGAACATGGAAGATGCGCCGAATCTGCCGATCGACTTCTTTCCCGGTCACTACTTGGTTGTGCAACGATCCATGAATGCCAAAGATATTGGCATTCACGGTGAGAGATGATGGTTTAGAAGAGATTTGATGTATCCAACACACTTCTTTCCCCTTTGTAGAGGTTCGACGTTGATCGTGTCCGTTACCAACGAATTCTTGAAGGTGGCCCTCTCGCAGTAAGTCTTCAAGATGGAACTTCAATCGATAGCATCGGTCGGTAGAGTGGCCGTGACTTCGATGGAATTCACAGTAGACTGTTTTGTCTGCTGTGAATTTGGAGTTTGGCTGAAGAGGATTGGGCCTCCGAAGATACTCGTCGTGTTGAATGCGGTCGAGTATCTGTTCGACTGGTATATTCCACTCGGTGAAAGTGGTCTTTGTTGGAGATCGGCGCCCATCATTCTTTGATCTTTTGTTGGCCGGAGGGGCTGCTGCTTCAGCGTTGTGAGCCTTTGCAGCATACTTAGGAGCTTCTCTTTCAGCAGGCCTTCTCTTAGTTTCTCGCCCTTTCCGAGCGACTTGATCGTCTTCGACCTCGATCTCTCTCTGGATTCGATCGAACATAGCCCCCAGAGAAGGAGGGGGATTACGGATGAAGTCGTTATAGATGTGTAGATCGAAGCGGAGAGCGTTCTGGAAAGCCAACATGATAGCTTCATCGTCCAGATGTCTTCCAGAGAGAGCAGCATGCTCGTTGCGAAACCTCCTAGTGAAACTTCGGAGAGTCTCGTCAGCACCCATCCTTAGTCTATAGAGAGAGTCAAGCTTCTTCTCGGGCTTCAGATTGAGCTGATAATGCTGCACGAAGAGTTTAGCCAAAACATCGAACTGGGTGATGGACCCAGCTCGGAGATTGTGATACCAGTCGAGCGACGGCTCATCGAGACTTCCTGCGAAGGTGCGGCAGAGCACATTGTTTTCTTCTTCGTGTGGCGTTAGAGCTTGCTTGAAGGCAAGGATGTGGAGAGTAGGATCTCCTCTGATGCAGTTGAATTTGGGGAGGATTGGAGTTCTCTATCCCCTTGGAAATGTTGTCTCAAAGAGACTTCGATGTAGAGGCCCGGCAGAAGAATAGCCATCCCTGCGACCATGTCCTCGACCTAGAGGTGGGTCAAGAGGCAAGATTGCAAGGTCTTGCTCAGGCATTGAAGTATTTGCCGGTTGAAGTCGCTGTCGGAGGTCCGATCCAAGCCCACGCTGAAGTGGAATGGAAGGGGAAACCCGACTCTTTGAAGGAGCGCCTTTCATTTGGTGCCTCCTTGATATGTTGAGCTTCGAAGGTATCTTCTTGTCGCAGTTGCGGCCAGAAGAAGATTGAGAAGACTCGTCATCGAGACGGTCCCAAACACTCTGCTTCCAGGGGGTAGCAGAGGGAGTTGGATCACGTCGAATCCTCTCGAGGGCAGCAGTACCCATTGACCTCCGTTGCTCAGAGTGAGTCGAATGTCGAGGGAGATCAACCCTCTCACTTGTAGAGGGGATAGGAAGAGCGATCCCAGCCTCAGAAGCTGCCCTCTTAAGTGCATCCCTCTCGGCGGTGAGGGTGGCGTTCTGCTTCGCCAATTGGAGCAGCTGGAAATCGACTGCGGAGATTTGGTAGGTCGATGGAGGGTCTTCAACAGGAGTGGGGGCAGTTTGCCCAACCGATTGTCGTGCAGGATGGGCGATAGGTCGATCGACAGATCTCCCACTCCCTGAGCGAACCCCCATCTCAGGAACAGCAAGGGGCTGTCCGAAGTTGAGCCTTTGACTCATTGAACGAGTCTCAGGACGAGCTTGTTGTTGAGTGTTACTTCCTTCTGGTTGACCTTGATGTTTCGTCCTCGCCATTCAGAGAGCGAAAGGTGCAACGAGAGTGCCGTTCGATCAGTTGTCTAATCAACCGAGAGGGCGAGGAAGTTTGACTATCAAGATCGGTTGTAGGTTTAACCGATCAAGTAGTAGCGGAGATTTGGACTTTTTGATCGGATCCCACAGACGGCGCCAAACTGTGGGGGAAAATCTTCGTGCCGACCCGAAGACTCTCGCAGCACCAGTCAATTGAAATTGAAGTTGACGTCAAAGATTGTTGTTCGATTTGTTGATTGAAGTTGCGATCTGTTGATTGAAGTTGAAACCTTTGATATGTAAACAGAGAGATTGTTGACACGAGATGTGATCTCAGAGTTCAGCCGAAGCCTACGTCTCCGTGCTATAGGGAGCAACCCGAATTCACTAACACTTATGTTGAAGTGATCTCGACAGGCCTATCACTGAAAACACTCTAATCTCTTCGAAAGAAAAGAAGATCAAAGAGAGGTGGAAGATGGGAAGTTGGAAATCCCAGAGCTCTGGTTTTTTAGAACTGAGAGTTCGATCCATTTACATTCGAAGGCTCAGCTATTTATAGGATTCCCGGGGAGAAATTACGGGGCAAATGGCGGTTTTCTGCTGTCGTATCTGGGGATTCTCCAGGTAAAGCTGGCGGGCCCCGTTACCGTCTTCTGGGGGATTCCACAGGCTCGTGGGCCTTCCGGGCAGGGCCGGTGGGTCCCACGGTGGTCCTCGTGGGCCCACCAGGCAGGGCTGGTGGGTCCCGTGGTAGTCCTCATGGGCCCACCAGGCAGGGCCGGTGGGTCCTGTAGTGGTCCTCGTGGGCCCACCAGGCAGGGCCGGTGGGTCCCGCGGTGGTCCTCGTGGGCCCACCAGGCAGGGCTGGTGGGTCCCGTGGTAGTCTTCGTGGGCCCACCAGGCAAGGCCGGTGGGTCCCGTGGTAGTCCACGTGGGCCCACCAGGCAGGGCCGGTGGGTCCCGTGGTAATTGGTAAACTTCTGCCAAAATTTGCACCCACTGAATATATTAGAATGGATCGTACGTCTGAATTAGAATGGATTGAGCGAATGAAATAGAATGGATCGTACGATTGAATTAGGATTGATACATCCGTGCGAATGAATCAGAATTGATCGTGCAGATGAATTACAATGGATCATACGAATCAATTAGAATGGATCGTAAGAATAAACTAGAATGGATACATTCATGCGAATGGATTAGAATGGAACGTACGAATGAATTATAATGGATCGTACAAATGAATTAGAATGGATCGTACGAATGAACTTGAAATGATACATTCGTGCGAATGAATTAGAATGAATCGTATGAATGAATTAGAATGGATCTTTCGAATGAATTAGAATGGATTGTACGAATGAATTAAAATGGATACATCCATGCGAATGAATTAGAATGGATCGTAGAAATGAATTAGAATAGATTGTACGAATGAATTAGAATGGATGGTACGAATAAACTATAATGGATACATTCGTACGAATGAATTAGAATGGATCGTGCGAATGAATTAGAACAGATAGTACGAATGAATTAGAATAGATCGTGCGAATGAATTAGATCGTACGAATGAATTAGAATGGGTACATTCGTGCGAATGAGTTGGAATGGATCGTACGAATGAATTAGAAAGAATGTATGAATGAATTAGAAAGGATCATACGAATGAATTAGAATGGATCATGCGAATGAATTAGAATTGATCATACGAATGAATTAGAATGGATACATTCATGTGAATGAATTAGAATGGATCGTACAAATGAATTAGAATAGATCGTACAAATGAATTAGAATGGATCTTACGAATGAATTAGAATGGATCGTATGAATGAATTAGAATGGTTCTAACGAATGAATTAGAATGGATCGTGCGAATGAATTATAATGGATCGTGTGAATGAATTAGAATGGATCGTACGAATGGATTAGATTGGATCGTACGAATGAATTAGAATGGATACATTTGTGCGAATGAATGAGAATAGATTTTACAAACGAATTAGAATGGATCGTAGGAATGAATTAGAATGGATCGAACGAATGAATTAGAATGGATCGTACGAATGTATCAAAATGGATCCTACGAATTAATTAGAATGGATCGTGTGAATGAATTACATTGGATCATACGAATGAATTAGAATGGATATAATCATGCGAATGAATAAGAATGGATCGTACGAATGAATTACAATGAATCATGGGAATGAATTAGAATGGATCGTGCGAAATAATTAGAATAAATCGGACGAATAAACTGGAATGGATATATTTGTGCGAATGAATTAGAAAGGAACGTACGTATGAATTAGAATCAATCATATGTCTGAATTAGAATGGATTGTACGAATGAATTAGAATGGATCGTACGAATGCATTAGAATGGATCATATGAATGAATTAGAATGGATACCTTTATGCGAATGAATTAAAATGTATCGTACGAATGAATTAGAATAGATCGTGCGAATGAATTAGAATGGATCATACAAATGAATTAGAATGGATCGTACGAATGAATTAGAATGGAATGTGCGATTGAATTAGAATGGATCGTATGAATGAAATAGAATGGATACATTCTTGCGAATGAATTAGAATGGATTATACGAATGATTTAGAATGGATCACATGAATGAATTAGAATGCTTCGTGCGAATGAATTAGAATGGATCGTACAAATGAATTAGAATGGATACATTCGTGTGAATGAATTAGACTGGATCGTACGAATGAATTAGAATGAATCGTACGAATGAATTAGAATGCATCGTGCGATTGAAATAGAATGGATCGTACAAATGAATTAGAATGGATACATTCGTGAGAATGAATTAGAATGGATCGTACAAATGAATTAGAATGGATCGTACGAATGCATTGGAATTGATCGTACGAATGAAATAGAATGGATCTTGCGAATGAATTAGAATGGATCATGCGAATGAATTAGAATGGATAAACTCGTGCGAATGAATTAGAATGGATCGTACGAATGAATTAGAATGGATCGTACGAATGAATTAGAATGGATCGTGCGATTGAATTAGAATGGATCATACGAAAGAATTAGAATGGATACATTCGTGCGAATGAATTAGAATGGATCGTACGAATGAATTAGAATGGATCATACGAATGAATTAGAATGCTTCGTGCGAATGAATTAGAATGGATCGTACAAATGAATTAGAATGGAGACATTCGTGCGAATGAATTAGAATGGATCGTACGAATGAATTAGAATGGATCGTACGAATGAATTAGAATGGATCGTGCTAGTGAATTAGAATGGATCGTACGAATGAATTAGAATGGATACATTCTTTCAAAAGAATTAGAATGTATCGTACGAATGAATAAGAATGGATCGTCCGAATGAATTAGAATGGATCGTATGAATGAATTAGAATGGATCGTGCGAGTGAATTAGAATAGATCGTACGAATGAAATAGAATGGATCGTTCGAATGAATTAGAATGGATTGTACGAATTAATTACAATGGATACATCTATGCGAATGAATTAGAATGGATCATACGAATGAACAAGAATGGATACATTCGTGCGAATGAATTAGGTGGATCGTATGAATGAATTAGAATGGATTGTACGAATGAATTAGAATGGATCGTGCGAGTGAATTAGAATGGATCGTACGAATGAATAAGAATGGATCGTACGAATGAATTAGAATGGATCATATGAATGAATTAGAATGGATGCATTCGTGCGAATGAATTAGACTGAATCGTACGAATGAATTAGAATGGATCGTACGAATGAATTAGAATGCATCGTGCGATTGAATTAGAATGGATCGTACAAATGAATTAGAATGGATACATTCATGCGAATAAATTAGAATGGATCGTACAAATGAATTAGAATGGATCGTACGAATGCATTAGAATGGATCGTACGAATGAAATAGAATAGATCGTGCGAATGAATTAGAATGGATCATGCGAATGATTTACAATGGATAAATTCGTGCGAATAAATTAGAATGGATAGTACGAATGAATTAGAATGGATCGTACGAACGAATTAAAATGGATCTAGCGAATGAATTAGAATGGATCGTACGAATGAATTAGAATGGATACATTCGTGCGAATGAATTAGAATGGATCGTACGAATGAATTAGAATAGATCGAGCAAATGAATTAGAATGGATCGTACGAATAATTTAGAATGGATCGTACGAATGAATTAGAATGGATCGCGCGAATGAATTAGAATTGATCATATGAATTAATTAGAATGGATACATTCGTGCGAATGAATTAAAATGGATCGTACCAATGAATTAGAATAAATCGTACGAAAGAATTAGAATCGATCGTACGAATGAATTAGAATGGATCGTGCGAATGAATTAGAATGGATCCTACGAATGAAATAGAATGGATACATTCGTGCAAATGAATTAGAATGGTTTGTACGAATGAATTAGAATGGATCGTACAAATGAATTAGAGTGGATCGTACGAATGAGTGAGAAAGGATCATGCGAATATATTAGAATGGATCGTACGTCTGAATTAGAATGGATCGGGCGAATGAATTACAATGGATCGTACGAATGAATTAGAATCGATACATCCGTGCGAATAAATTAGAATTGATCGTGCAGATGAATTAGAATGGATGATACGAATCAATTAGAATGGATCGTAAGAATGGACTAGAATGAATACATTCATGCGAAAGAATTAGAATGGAATGTACGAATGAATTAGAATAGATCATACGAATGAATTAGAATGGATCGTACAAATAAACTTGAACGGATACATTCGTGCGAATGTATTAGAATGGATAGTACAAATGAATTAGAATGGATCGTTCGAATGAATTAGAATGGATTGTACGAATGAATTAGAATGGATACATCCATGCGAATAAATTAGAATGGATCGAACGAATGAACTGGAATGGATACATTCGTGCGAATAAATTAGAATTGATCGTACGAATGAATTAGAGTGGATCGTACGAATGAATTAGAATGGATCGTACGAATGAATTAGAATAGATCGTGCGAATGAATTAGAATGGATCGTACGAATAAATTAGAATGGATACATTCGTGCGAATAAATTAGAATGGATCGTACGAATGAATTAGAATGGATCGTACTAATGACTTTGTTTGGATCGTGCGAATGAATTAGAATGGATCATACGAATGAATTAGAATGGATACATTCATACGAATGAATTAGAATGGATCGTACGAAAGAATTAGATTGGATACATTCGTGCGAATGAATTAGAATGGATCGTACGAATGAATTAGAATGGATCGTACGAATGAAATTGAATAGACCGTACGAATGAATTAGAATAGATACATTCGTGCGAATGAATTAGAATGGATCATACGAATGAATAAGAATGGATCGTACGAATGAATTAGAAAAGATCGTGCGAATGAATTAGAATGGATCCGATGATTGAATTAGAATGGATACATTCGTGCGAACGAATTATAATGGATCTTACGAATGAATTAGAATGGATCGTATGAATGAATTTGAATGGATCGTACGAATGAATTAGAATGGATTGTGCGAATGAATTAGAATGGATCGTACGAATGAATTAGAATGGATACATTCGTGCAAATGAATTTGAATGGATCGTATGAATGAATTGGAATGGATCGTACGAATGAATTAGAATGGATCGTGCAAATGAATTAGAATGGATCATATGAATGAATTACAAAGGATCCATTCAAGCAAATGAATTAGAAAGTATCGTACGAATGAATTAGAATGGATCGTACGAATGAATTAGAATGGATCGTATGAATGAATTAGAATAGATTGTACGAATGAATTCGAATGGATCTTGCGAATGAATTAGAATGGATCATAAGATTGAATTAGAATGGATACATTCGTGCGAATGAATTAGAATGGATCGTATGAATAAATTAGAATGGATCGTACATATGAATTAGAATGGATCGTGCGAATGAATTAGAATGGATTGTACAAAAGAATTAGAATGGATTGTACGAATGAATTAGAATGGATCGTGCGAATGAATTAGAATGGATCGTGCAAATTAATTAGAATGGATCGTGCAAATGAATTAGAATGGATCGTACGAACGAATTAGAATGGATCATTCGTATGAATTAGAATGGATACATTCATATGAATGAATTAGAATGGATCGTACGAATGAAGTAAAATGGATACATTCGTGCGAATTAATTATTCATCCGTACGATCCATTCTAATTCATTCCTATGATCCATTCTAATTCATTCGTACAATCCATTATATTTCATTCGCACGAATGAATCCGTTTTAGTTCATTCGTACGATCCATTCTAATTCATTCGCATAGATGTATCCAATCTAATTCATTCGTACGTACGATCCATTCTAATTCACTCGGACGATCCATTCTAATTCATTCGTATGATCCATTCTAATTCATTCGCACGAATGTATCCATTCTAATTCATTCGTAAGATCCATTAAAATTCATTCGTACGATCCATTCTAATTCATTCGGACGATCCATTCTTATTCGTTCGTACGATCCATTCTAATTCATTCGCACGAATGTATCCATTCTAATTCATTCGCACGTTCCATTCTAATTCATTCGTACGATCTATTCTAATTCAGTCACACGAATGTATCCATTCTAATTCATTCGCACGAATAAATTCGAATAGATCGTGCGAATGAATTAGAATGGATTATAAGAATGAATTAGAATGGATACATTCGTGCGAATGAATTAGAATGGATCGTATGAATTAATTAGAATGGATCGTGCATATGAATTAGAATGGATCGTGCGAATGAATTAGAATGGATTGTACAAAAGAAGTAGAATGGATCGTACAAAATGAATTAGAATGGATCGTGCGAATGAATTAGAATGGATCATACGGATGAATTAGAATGTATCGTACGAATGAATTAGATTGGATCGTGCGAATGAATTAGAATGGATCGTACGAATAAATTAGAATGGATCGTACGAATGAATTAGATTGGATCGTGCGAATGAATTAGAATGGATCGTATGAATAAATTAGAATGGGTATATTCTTGCGAATGAATTAGAATGGATCGTACGTATGAATTAGAATGGATAGTACGAATGAATTAGAATGGATCGTGCAAATGAATTAGAATGGATCGTACGGATAAATTAGAATGGATACATTCGTCCGAATGAATTAAAATATATCGTACGAATGAATTAGAATGGATCGTACGAATGAATTAGAATGGATCGTGAGAATGAATTAGAATAGATCGTACGAATGAATTAGAATGGATCGTATGAATGAATTAGAATAGAAACATTCATGCGAATGAATTAGAATGGATCGTACGAATGAATTAGAAAGGATCGTACGAATGTATTAGAATGGATCGTGCAATTGAATTAGAATGGATCATACTAATGAATTAGAATGGATACATTCATGCGAATGAATTAGAATGGACCGTACGAATGAATTAGAATGGATCATACGAATAAATTAGAATGCTTCGTGCGAATGAATTAGAATGGATCGTACAAATGAATTAGAATGGATACATTCGTGCGAATGAATTAGAATGGATCGTACGAATGAATTAGAATGGATCGTACGAAAGAATAAGAATGGATCGTGCGAGTGAATTAGAATGGATAGTATGAATCAATTATAATGGATACATTCTTCCGAAAGAATTAGAATGGATCGTACGAATGAATAAAAATGGATCGTACGAATGAAATAGAATGGATCGTACGAAAGAATTAGAATGGATCATACGAATGAATTAGAATGGATACATTCATGCGAATGAATTAGACTGGATCGTACGAATGAATTAGAATGGATCGTACGAATGAATTAGAATTCATCGTGCGATTGAATTAGAATGGATCGTACAAATGAATTAGAATGGATGCATTCGTGCGAATGAATTAGAATGGATCATACAAATGAATTAGAATGGATCGTACGAATGAATTAGAATGGATCGTACGAATGAAAAAGAATGGATCGTGCGAATGAATTAGAATGGATCATGCGAATGAATTAGAATGGATAAATTCGTATGAATGAATTTGAATGGATCATACCAATGAATTAGAATGAATCGTACGAAAGAATTTGAATCGATCGCATGAATGAATTAGAATGGATTGTGCGAATGAATTAGAATGGATCGTACGAATGAAATAGAATAGATATATTCGTGCGAATGAATTAGAATGGATCGTACGAATGAATTAGAATGGATCATACGAATGAATTAGAATGCTTCGTGCTAATGAATTAGAATGGATCGTACAAATTAATTAGAATGGATACATTCGTGCGAATGAATTAGACTGGATCGTACGAATGAATTAGAATGGATCGTACGAATAAAGAAGAATGCATCGTGCGATTGGATTAGAATGGATCGTACAAATGAATTAGAATGGATACATTCGTGCGAATGAATTAGAATGGATCGTACAAATGAATTAGAATGGATCGTACGAGTGCATTAGAATGGATCGTACGAATGAAATAGAATTGATCGTGCGAATGAATTAGAATGGATCATGCGAATGAATTAGAATGGATAAATTCGTGCAAATGAATTAGAATGGATAAATTCGTGCGAATGAATTAGAATGGATCGTACGAATGAATTAGAATGGATCGTACGAATGAATTAGAATGGATCGTATGAATGAATTAGAATGGATCGTGCGATTGAATTAGATTGGATCATATGAATGAATTAGAATGGATACATTCGTGCGAATGAATTAGATTGGATCGTACGAATGAATTCGATTGGATCGTGCGAATGAGTTAGAATGGATCGTACAAATAAATTAGAATGGGTACATTCTTACGAATGAATTAGAATGGATCGTACGTATGAATTAGAATGGATAGTACGAATGAATTAGAATGGATCGTGAGAATGAATTAGAATGGATCGTACGGATGAATTAGAATGGATACATTCGTCCGAATGAATTAAAATAGATCGTACGAATGAATTAGAATAGATCGTACGAATGAATTAGAAAGGATCGTTCGAATGAATTAGAGTGGATCGTGCGATTGAATTAGAATGGATCATATGAATAAATTAGAATGGATACATTCATGTGAATGAATTAGAATGGACCGTACGAATGAATTAGAATGGATCATACGAATGAATTAGAATGCTTCGTGCGAATGAATTAGAATGGATCGTATAAATGAATTAGAATGGATACATTCGTGCGAATGAATTAGAATGGATCATACGAATGAATTAGAATGGATCGTACGAATGAATAAGAATGGATCGTGCGAGTGAATTAGAATTGATAGTACGAATGAATTAGAATGGATACATTCTTCCGAAAGAATTAGAATGGATCGTACGAATGAATAAGAATAGATCGTACGAATGAAATAGAATGGATCGTATGAATGAATTAGAATGGATCATACGAATGAATTAGAATGGATACATTTGTGCGAATGAATTAGACTGGATCGTACGAATAAATTAGAATAGATCGTACGAATGAATTAGAATGCATCGTGCGATTGAATTAGAATGGATCGTACAAATGAATTAGAATGGATACATTCGTGCGAATGAATTAGAATGGATCGTACAAATGAATTAGAATGGATCGTACGAATGCATTAGAATGGATCGTACGAATGAAAAAGAATGGATCATGCGAATGAATTGGAATGGATCATGCGAATGAATTAGAATGGATAAATTCGTATGAATGAATTTGAATGGATCGTACCAATGAATTAGAATGAATCGTACGAAAGAATTTGAATCGATCGTACGAATGAATTAGAATGGATCGTGCGAATGAATTAGAATGGATCGTATGAATGAATTAGAATGGATATATTTGTGCGAATGAATTAGAATAGATCGTGCGAATGAATTAGAATGGATCGTCTGAATGAATTAGAATGAATCATACGAATGAATTTGAATGGATCGTATGAATTAATTAGAATGGTTTGTACGAATGAATTAGAATGGATCATACGAATGAATTAGAATGGATACATTCGTGCGAATAAATTAAACTGGATCGTACGAATGAATTAGAATGGATCGTCCGAGTGAATTAGAATGGATCGTACGAATGAACTTGAATGGATACATTCGTGCGACTAAATTAGAATAGATCGTACGAATGAATTAGATTGGATCGTGCGAATGAATTAGAATGGATACATTTGTGCGAATGAATTAGAATGGATCGTACGAATGAATTAGAATGGATCGTGCGAGTGAATTAGAATGGATCGTACGAATGAATTAGAATAAATCGTGCGAATGAATTAGAATGGTTCGTCTGAATGAATTAGAATGAATCATACGAATGAATTAGAATGGATTGTTAGAATGAATTAGAATGGATCGTGCGAATGAATTAGAATGGATCGTGCGAATGACTTACATTGGATACATTCGTACGAATGAATTAGAATGGATCGTATGAATAAGTTAGAATGGATCATACGAATGAATTATAATAGATTGTACGAATGAATTAGAATGGATACATTCGTGCGAATGAATTAGAATGGATCGTACGAATGAATTAGAGTGGATCGTCCGAGTGAATTAGAATGGATTGTACGAATGAATTAGAATGGATACATTCGTGCGAATAAATTAGAATGGATCTTACTAATGAATTAGAATGGATATATTCGTTCGAATGAATTATAATGGATTGAATTAGAATGGATCGTACGAATGAATAAGAATGGATTATACGAATGAATTAGAATGGATCGTACGAATAAATTAGATTGGATCATGTGAATGAATTAGAACATTCTAATTCATTCGTATGATCCTTTCTAATTCAATCGCACGATCCATTCTAATGCATTCGTACGATCCATTCTAATTCATTCGTACGAAACATTCTAATTCATTCACATGAATGTATCCATTTTAATTTATTTGTACGATCCATTCTAATTCATTTGCACGATCCATTCTAATTCATTCATACGATCCATTCTAATTCATTCGTTCGATCCATTCTAATTCATTCATACGATCCAATCTAATTCATTCGTAAAATCTATTCTCATTCATTCGCACAAATGTATCCATTCTAATTCATTCGCACGATCCATTCTAATTCATTTGCATGATCCATTCTAATTCATTCATACGATTCATTCTAATTCATTCTTATGATCCATTCTAATTCATTCGCACGAATATATCCATTCTAATTCATTCGTACGATCCATTCTAATTCATTCGCTCGATCCATTCTAATTCATTCACGATCCATTCTAATTCATTCGTACGATCCATTCTAATTCATTCATATGATCCATTCTAATTCATTCGTACAATCCATTCTAATTCATTCAGACGATCCATTCTAATTCATTCGTACGATCCGTTCTAGTTCATTCGTAGGATCCATTCTAATTCATTCGCATGATTGTATCCATTCTAATTCATTCAGATGATCCAATATAATTCATTCGCACGATCCATTCTAATTCTTTCGTATGATCCATTCTAATTCATTCGTTCGATCCATTCTAATTCAATTGTAAAATCCATTCTAGTTCATTTGTAAAATCTCTTCTTATTCATTCGCACAGATGTATCCATTCTAATTTATTCGCACGATCCATTCTAATTCATTTATACGATCCATTCTTATTCATTCATACGATCCATTCTAATTCATTCGCACGACATCCATGTGAATGAATTAGAATGGATCATACAAATAAACTAGAATGGATACAATCATGCGAATGAATTAGAATGGATCGTACGAATGAACTAGAATGGATCATACGAATGAATTAGCATGAATCATACGATTGAATTAGAATTGATCGTACGAATGAATTTGAAAGGATAATACGAATGAATTAGAATGGATCGCACGAATGAATTAGAATGGATCGTTCGAATGAATTAGAATGGATCGTTCGAATGAATTAGAATGGATTATTCGAATGAATTAGAATGGATCGTAATAATGAATTAGAATAGAATGTGCGAATGAATTAGAATGGATCAAATGAATGAATTAGAATGGATCGTTCGAATGAATTAAATGGATCGTGCGAATAAATTAGAATGGATCGTTCGAATGAATTAGAATGGGTCGAACGAATGAATTAGAATGGATCGTACGAATGAATTACAATGGATCGTTCGAATGAATTAGAATGGATCTTTCGAATGAATTAGAATTGATCGTACGAATGAATTAGAATGGAATGTGCGAATGAATTAGAATAGATCGTACGAATGAATTAGAATGGATCGATCGAATGAATTAGAATGGATCGTGTGAATGAATTAGAATGGATACATTCGTGCGAATGAATTAGAATCGATCATATGAATGAATTAGAATGGATCGTATGAATGAATTAGAATGGATCATGCGAATGAATTATAATGGATCATACGAATGAATTAGAATGGATCGTACGAATGAATTAGAATGGATACATTCATGCGAATAAATTAGAATGGATCATATGAATGAATTAGAATAGATCATGCAAATTAATTAGAATGGATCTTACGAATGAATTAGAATGGATAGTATGAATGAATTAGAATAGATCGTCCGAATGAATTAGAATGGATCGTACGAATAAATTAGAATGGATCGTCTGAATGAATTAGAATGAATCCTATGAATGAATTAGAATGGATCGTATGAATGAATTAGAATAAATCATACGAATGAATTAGAATGGATCGTATGAATGAATTAGAATGGAATGTGCGAATGAATTATAATGGATCGTGCGAATGAATTAGAATGGATCGTGCGAATGAATTAGAATGGATCGTATGAATGAATTAGAATGGATTGTACGAATGAATTAGAATGGATCATACGAATGAACTTGAATGGATACATTCGTGTGACTGAATTAGAATAGATCGTACGAATGAATTAGAATGGATCGTGCGAATGAATTAGAATGGATCGTAAGAATGAATTAGAATGGATCATGTGAATGAATTATAATGGATCGTGCGAATTAATTACAATGGATCATATGAATGAATTAGAATGGATCGTGTGAATGAATTAGAATGGATCGTACGAATAAATTAGAATGGATACATTCGTGCGAAAGAATTAGAATGAATCGTTCGAATGAATTAGAATGGATCATGCAAATGAATTAGAATGGATCGTTCGAATGAATTAGAATGGATCGTGCGAATGAATTAGAATGGATACATTCGTGCAAATGATCATTTGAATGAATTAGATTGGATCATACGAATGAATTAGAATAGATGATATGAATGAATTAGAATGGATCATATGAATGAATTAGAATGGATCGTACGAATAAATTAGAATAGATTGTGCGAATGAGTTAGAATGGATCGTCTGAATGAATTAGAATGAATCATACAAATGAATTAGAATGGATAGTATGAATGAATTAGAATGGATCGTTCGAATGAATTAGAATGGATCTTACGAATGAATTAGAATGGATCGTGCGAATGAATTAGAATGGATCGTGTGAATGAATTAGAATGGATCGTACGAATGAATTAGAATGGATCATACGAATGTATTAGAATGGATCGTACGAATGAATTACAATGGATATATTTGTGCGAATGAATGAGAATAGATTTTACGAATGAATTAGAATGGATCGTATGAAAGAATTAGAATGGATTGAACGAATGAATTAGAATGGATCGTACGAATGAATTAGAATGGATCGTACGAATGAATTAGAATGGATCGTGCGAATAAAATAGAATGGATCGTACGAATGAATTAGAATGAATCGTACAAATGAATTAGAATGGATCGTCCGAATACATTAGAGTGGATCGTACGAATGAATTAGAATGGGTCGTGCGAATGAATTAGAATGGATACATTCGTGCGAATGAATTAGAATGGATCGTACGAATGAATTAGGCTGGATCGTACGAATGAATTAGGCTGGATCGTACGAATGAATTAGAATGGATCGTCCAAGTGAATTAGAATGGATCGTAGGAATGAACTTGAATGGATACATTCATGCGACTGAATTAGAATAGATCGTACGATCCATTCTAATTCATTCGAACGATCCATTCTAATTCATTCGTACGATCCATTCTAACTCATTCACACATTCCATTCTAATTCATTCGCACGATCCATTCTAATTTACTCGTACGATCTATTCTAATTCATTCGTACGATCCATTCTAATTCACTCGCATGATCCATTCTAATTCATTCGAACGATCCATTCTATTTCACTCGTACGAATGTATCCATTCTAATTCATTCGTATGATCCATTTTAATTCATTCACACGATCCATTCTAATTCATTCGTATGATCCATTCTAATTCAATCGCACGATCCATTCTAATTCAATCGCACGATCCATTCTAATTCATTCGTAAGATCCATTCTAATTCATTCGCACGATCTATTCTAATTCATATTTACGGTCCATTCTAAATCATTCGAACGATCCATTCTAATTCATTCGTACGATCTATTCTAATGCATTCGTACAATCCATTCTAATTCATTCGTACGATCCATTCTAATTCGTTCGCACGATCCATTTTAATTCACTCGCACGATCCATTCTAATATAGATCGTCAGAATGAATTAGAATGAATCATACGAATGAATTAGAATGGATCGTATGAATGAATTAGAATAGATCGTGCGAATGAATTAGAATGGATCGTATGAATAAATTAGAATGGATACATTCGTGTGAATGAATTAGAATGGATCGTACGAATGAATTTGAATGGATCGTACGAATGCATTAGAATGGATCATATGAATGAATTAGAATGAATCGTGCGAATGAATTAGAATGGATCGTACGAATGGAATAGATTGGATTGTACGAATGAATTAGAATGGATCATACGAATGAACAAGAATGGATCATATGAATGAATTAGAGTGGATCATACGAATGAATTAGAATGGATACATTCGTGTGAATGAATTAGAATAGATCGTACGAATGAATTAGAATGGATCGTACGAATGCATTAGAATGGATCGTGCAAATGAATTAGAATGATCATACGAATGAATTAGAATGGATCGTTCGAATGAATTAGAATGGATTGTGCGAATGAATTAGAATGGATCGTACGAATAAATTAGAATGGATACATTCGTGCGAATGAATTAGAATGGATTGTACGAATGAATTAGAATGGATCGTACGAATGAATTAGAATGGATCAGGCGAATGAATTAGAATGGATCGTACGAATGAATTAGAAAGGATAATCCGAATGTATTCTAATGGATCGTACGAATGAATTAGAATGGATCGTACGAATGAATTAGAATAGATCGTACGAATGAATTAGAATGGATGGTACGAATGAATTAGAATGGATACATTCATGCGAATGAATTAGAATGGATCGTACGTATGAATTAGAATAGAATATGCGAATGAATTAGAATGGCACGATCCACTCTAATTCATTCGAACGATCCATTCTAATTCATTCGTATGATCCATTCTAATTCATTCGCACGAATGTATCCATTCTAATTAATTTGTATGAATGAATTAAAGTGGATCGTACGAATGAAATAGAATGGATCGTGCGAATGAATTAGTTTGGATACATTCATGCGAATGAATTAGAATGGATCGTACAAATGAATTAGAATGGATCGTACGAATGAATTAGAATGGATCATACGAATGAAATAGAATGGATACATTCGTACGAATGAATTAGAATGGATCATGCGAATGAATTAGAATGGATCATACAAATATATTAGATTGGATACATTCGTGCGAATGAATTAGAATGGATCGTATGAATGAATTAGAATTGGTCGAACGAATGAATTAGAATGGATCGTACGAATGAATTAGAATGGATCGTTCGTATGAATTAGAATGGATCGTGCGTGAGAATTAGAATGGATCGAACGAATAAATTAGAATGGATTGTTCGAATGAATTAGAATGGATCGTGCGAATGAATTTGAATGGATACATTCGTGCGAATGAATTAGAATGGATCGTACGAATGAATTAGAATAGATTGTACGAATGAATTAGAATGGATATATTCGTGCGAATGAATTAGAATTGATCGTATGAATAAAATAGAATGGATTATACGAATGAATTAGAATGGATCGTACGAATGAACTTGAATGGATACATTCGTGCGAATGAATAAGATTGATTCATGAGAATGAATTAGAATGGATCGTACGAATGAATTAGAATGGATCGTTCGAATGAATTAGAATGGATCGTTCGAATGAATTAGAATGGAATGTGCGAATGAATTAGAATGGATCATACAATCGAATTAGAATGGATCGTTCGAATGAATGAGAATGGATCGTACAAATGAATTAGAATGGATACATTCGTGCGAATGAATTAGAATGGATCGTACGAATGAATTAGAATGGATCGTACGAATGAATTAGAATGGATCGTATGAATGAATTAGAGTGGATTATACAAATGAATTAGAATGGATACATTCGTACGAATGAATTATAATGGATCGTACGAATGAATTAGAATAAATCATACAAATAAATTAGAATTGATCATTCAAATGAATTAGAATGGATCATACGAATGAATTAGAATAGATCGTATGAATGAATTAAAATGGATCGTGCGATTGAATTAGAATAGATCATACGAATTAATTTGAATGGGTCGTGTGAATAAATTAGAATGGATCATACGAATAAAATAGAATGGATACATTCGTACGAATAAATTAGAATGGATCGTACGAAAGAATTAGAATGGATACATTCGTGCGAATAAATTGGTACGATCCATTCTAAGTCATTCGTACGATCCATTCTAATTCATTCACACGATCCATTCTAATTCATTCGTACAATCCATTCTAATTCATTCGCACGATCTATTCTAATCCATTTGTACTATCCATTCTAACTCATTCGCACATTCCATTCTAATTCATTCGTACGATCCATTCTAATTCATTCGCACGATCCATTCTAATTTATTCGTACGATCTATTCTAATTCATTCGAACGATTCATTCTAATTCATTCGTGCGATCCTTTCTAATTCATTCGCACGATCCATTCTAATTCATTCGAACGATCCATTCTAATTCATTCGTAAGATCCATTCTAATTCATTCGGACGAATGTATCCATTCTAATTCATTCGCACGATCCATTCTAATTCATTTGTACGATCTATTCTAATTCAGTCGCACGAATGTATCCATTCAAGTTCAATTGTACGATCCATTCTAATTCACTCGAACGATCCAATCTAATTCATTCGTACGATCCATTCTAATTCATTCGCACGATCCATTCTAATTCATTCGTACGATCCATTCTAATGCATTCATATGATCCGTTCTAATTCATTCGTACGATCCATTCTAATTCATTCACACGAATGTATCCATTCTAATTTATTCGTACGATCCATTCTAATTCATTCGCACGATCCATTCTAATTCATTCATATGATCCATTCTAATTCATTCGTATTTATGATTCATTCTAATTCATTCAGACGATCCATTCTAATTCATTCATACGATCCATTCTAATTCATTCGCACGATCCATTCTAATTCATTTGTACTATCCATTCTAACTCATTTGCACATTCCATTCTAATTCATTCGCACGATCCAATCTAATTCATTTGTACGATCCATTATAATTCATTCGGACGATCCATTCTAATTTATTCGAACGATCAATTCTTATTCATTCGTACGATCCATTCTAATTCATTCGCACATTCCATTCTAATTCATTCGTACGATCCATTCTAATTCATTCGCGCGAATGTATCCATTCTAATTCAATCGCACGATCCAGTCTAATTCATTCATACGATCTATTCTAATTCATTCGTATGATCCGTTCTAATTCATTCACACGATCCATTCTAATTCATTCGTACGATCCATTCTAATTCATTCGCACGATCCATTCTAATTCATTCGTAAGATCCATTCTAATTCATTCGTATGATTCATTCTAATTCATTCGCATGATCCACTCTAATTCATTCATACGATCCATTCTAATTCATTCCTACGATCCATTCTAATTTATTCACACGATCCATTCTAATTCATTTGTATGATCCATTCTAATTCAATCGCACGATCCATTCTAAATCATTCGTACGATCCATTCTAATTCATTCGTACAATCCATTCTAATTCATTCGAACGATCCATTCTAATTCATTCTGACGATCCATTCTAAATCATCCGCACGAATGTATCTATTCTAATTCATTCGTACGATCCATTCTAATTCATTCGTACAATCCATTCTAATTCATTCGTACGATCCATTCTAATTCATTCGTACGATCCATTCTAATTAATTAGCACATTCCATTCTAATTCATTCGTACGATCCATTCTAATTCATTCGAACAATCCATTCTAATTCATTCGAACGATCTATTCTAATTCATTCGTACAATCCATTCTAATTCATTCGCACATTCCATTCTAATTCATTCGTACGATCCATTCTAATTCTTTCGAACGATCCATTCTAATTCATTCGTACAATCTATTCTAATTCATTCGTACGATCCATTCTAATTCATTCGCATGATCCATTCTAATTCATTCGTATGATCCATTCTAATTCATTCGTACGATCCATTCTAATTCAATCGTACGACCCATTCTAATTCATTCGTACGATCCATTCTAATTCATTCGCACGAATGTATCCATTCTAATTCATTCGTACGAGCCATTCTAATTCATTTGTATGATCCATTCTAATTCATTCGCATGATCCATACTAATTCATTCGAACGATCCATTCTAATTCATTCGTACGATCCAATCTAATTCATTCATACGATCCATTCTAATTCATTCGTATGATTCATTCTAATTCATTCAGACGATCTATTCTAATTCATTCGCACGATCTATTCTAATTCATTCGTACGATCCATTCTAATTCATTCGCACGATCCATTCTAATTCATTCGAACGATCCATTCTAATTTATTTGTACAATTCATTCTAATTCATTCGTACGATCCATTCTAATTCTTTCGTATGATCCATTCTAATTCATTCGCACATTCCATTCTAATTCATTCGAACGATCCATTCTAATTCATTCGTATGATCTATTCTAATTTATTCATACGATCCATTCTAATTCATTCGTAAGATCCATTCTAATTCATTCGCACGATCCATTCTAATTCATTCATACGATCCATTCTAATTCATTCGTATGATTCATTATAATTAATTCAGATGATCCATTCTAATTCATTCGCACGACGTATTCTAATTCATTCGTACGATCCATTCTAATTCACTCGTAAGATCCATTCTAATTCATTCGCACGAAAGTATCCATTCTTATTCATTCGTACGATCCATTCTAATTCATTCGCATCCATTCTAAATCATTCGCATGATCCATTCTAATTCATTCGTTCGATCCATTCTAATTCATTCGTTCGATCCATTCTAATTCATTCGCGAGATTATAATTCTTTCGCATGATTCATTCTAATTCATTGGTTCGATCCATTCTAATTCATTCGCATGATCCATTCTAATTCATTCGCATGATCCATTCTAATATATTTGTACGATCTATTCTAATTCATTCGTCCGATCCATTCTAATTTATTCGCATGAATGTATCCATTCTAATTCATTCGTACGATCCATTCTAATTCATTCACACGATCCATTCTAATTCATTCGTATGATCCATTCAAATTCATTCGTATGATCCACTCTAATTCATTCATACGATCTTTCTAATTCATTCGTACGATCCATTCTAATTCATTCGCACAAATGTATCCAATCTAATTCATTCGTAAGATCAATTCTAATTCATTCCTACGATCCATTCTAATTCATTCATACGATCCATTCTAATTCATTCGCATGAATCTATCCATTCTAATTCATTTGTACGATCCATTCTAATTAATTCGCACGAAGCATTCAAATTTATTCGTATGATCCATTCTCATTCGTTCATATGATCGATTCTAATTCATTCGCACGAATGTATGCATTCTAATTCATTTGTATGATCCATTCTAATTCAATCGCACGATCCATTCTAATTCATTCGTACGATCCTTTCTAATTCATTCGTACGATCCATTCTAATTCATTCGCATGAATTTTCCCATTCTAATTCATTCATACGATCCATTCTAATTCAATCGCACGATCCATTCTAATTCATTCGTACGATCCTTTCTAATTCATTCGCACGAATTTTCCCATTCTAATTCATTCGCACGAATTTTCCCATTCTAATTCATTCATACGATCCATTCTAATTTATTAGTACGATCTATTCTAATTCATTCGCACGATCCATTCTAATTCATTCGTACGATCCATTATAATTCATTTGTATGATCCATTCTAATTCATTCGTACGATCCATTCTAATTCATTCGTACGATCCATTCTAATTCATTCGGTTGATCTATTCTAATTTAGTCGCACGAATGTATCCATTCTAGTTCATTCGTACGATCCATTCTAATTCTTTCGTATGGATGTATCCATTCTAATTCATTCGTACAATCCATTCTAATTCATTCGAACGATCAATTCTAATTCGTTCGTACGATCCAATCAAATTCATTCGTACGATCGATTCTAATTCATTCGTACGATCCATTCTAATTCATTCGCACAAATGTATCCATTCTAATTTATTCATAGATCCATTCGATTTCATTCGTACAATCTATTCAAATTCATTCGTACGATCCATTCTAATTCATTCATACGATCCATTCTAATTCATTGGTACGATCCATTTTAATTCATTCGCACGAATGTATCCAATCTAATTCATTCGTACGATCTATTCTAATTCATTCGTATGATCCATTCTAATTCATTCGTATGATCCAATCAAATTCATTCGTACGATCCATTCTAATTCATTCGTACGATCCAGTCTAATTCATTCGCACGAATGTATCCATTCACGTTCATTCGTGCGATCCATTCTAATTCACTCAGACGATCCATTCTAATTAGTTCGTACGATCCACTCTAATTCATTCGTACGATCCATTCTAATTCATTCGCAAGAATGTACCCATTCTAATTTATTCGCACGATCCATTCTAATTCATTCGCACGATCTATTCTAATTCATTCGTATGATCCATTCTAATTCATTCGTACGATCCCTTCTAATTCATTCGTACTATCCATTCTAATTCATTCGCACGAATTTATCCATTCTTATTCATTCGCATGATCCATTCTAATTCATTCGCACGATCCATTCTATTTCATTCGTAGGATCCATTCTACTGCATTCGTACGATCCATTCTAATTCATTTGTACGATCCATTCTAATTCATGCGCACGAATGTATCCATTCTAATTCATTTGTACGATCCATTCTAATTCAATCTCACGATGCATTCTAATTCATTCGTACGATCCATTCTAATTCATTCGTACGATCCACTCTAATTCATTCGAACGAATGTATCCATTCTAATTCATTCGTATGATCCATTCTAATTCGTTCGTATGATCCATTCTAATTCATTCGTACGATCCATTCTTATTCATTCGTATGATCCATTCAAATTCATTCGCACAAATGTATCCAATCTAATTCATTCGTATGATCCATTCTAATTCTTTCACACGATCTATTCTAATTCATTCGTACGATCCATTCGTATTCATTCGTACGAACCATTCTAATTTATTCGTACGATCCATTCTAATTCATTCGCACGAATGTATCCATTCTAATTCATTCGTACGATCCATTCTAATTTATTCGCACGATCCATTCTAATTCAATCGTACGAATGAATTAGAATGGATCGTACGAATGAATTAGAATGGATCATACGAATGAATTAGAATGGATACATACGTGCGTATGAATTACACTGGATCGTACGAATGAATAAGAATGGATCGTACGAATAAATTAGAATGCATCGTGCGATTGAATTAGAATGGATCGTACAAATGAATTAGAATGGATACATTCGTGCGAATGAATTAGAATGGATCGTACAAATGAATTAGAATGGATCGTACGAATGCATTAGAATGGATTGTACGAATGAAATAGAATGGATCGTGCGAATGAAATAGAATGGATCATGCGAATGAATTAGAATGAATAAATTCATGCGAATGAATTAGAATGGATAGTACGAATGAATTAGAATGGATCGTACGAATGAATTAGAGTGGATCGTACGAATGAATTAGAATAGATCATGCGATTGAATTAGAATGGATTGTGCGAATGAATTAGAATGGGTATATTCTTGCGAATGAATTAGAATGGATCGTACGAATGAATTAGAATGGATCGTACGAATGAATTAGAATGGATCGTTAATGAATTAGAATGGATTGTACGAATGAATTAGAATGGATACATCCATGCGAATGAATTAGAATGGATCGTACGAATGAACTAGAATGGATACATTCGTGCGAATGATTTAGAATAGATGCGAATGAATTAGAATGGATCGTACGAACGAACTAGAATGGATACATTAGTGCGAATGATTTAGAATGGATGCGAATGAATTAGAATGGATCGTACGAATGAATTAGAATGGATCATACGAATGAATTAGAATGCTTCGTGTGAATGAATTAGAATGGATCGTACAAATGAATTAGAATGGATACATTCGTGCGAATGAATTAGAATGGATCGTACGAATGAATTGGAATGGATCGGACGAATGAATTAGAATGGATCGTGCGAGTGAATTAGAATGGATCGTACGAATGAATTACAATGGATACATTCTTGCGAAAGAATTAGAATGGATCATACGAATGAATAAGAATGGATCGTACGAATGAATTAGAATGGATCATACGAATGAATTAGAATGGATACATTCATGTGAATGAATTAGACTGGATCATACGAATGAATTATAATGGATCGTACGAATGAATTATATGCATCGTGCGATTGAATTAGAATGGATCGTACAAATGAATTAGAATGGATACTTTCGTGCGAATGAATTAGAATGGACCGTACAAATGAATTAGAATAGATTGTACGAATGCATTAGAATGGATCGTATGAACGAAATAGAATGGATCGTACTAATGAATTTGAATGGATCATGCGAATGAATTCGAATGGATAAATTCGTATGAATGAATTTGAATGGATCGTACCAATGAATTAGAATGAATCATACAAAAGAATTAAAATCGATCGTACGAATGAATTAGAATGGATCGTACGAATCAATTAGAATGGATCGTACAAATGAAATAGAATGGGTACATTCGTGTGAATGAATTAGAATGGATCGTACGAATGAATTTGAATGGGTCATACGAATGAATTAGAATGCTTCGTGCGAATGAATTAGAATGGATCGTACAAATGAATTAGAATGGATACATTCGTACGAATGAATTAGACTGGATCGTACAAATGAATTAGAATGGATCGTACGAATGAATTTGAATGCATCGTGCGATTGAATTAGAATGAATCGTACAAATGAATTCGAATGAATACATTCGTGCGAATGAATTAGAATGGATCGTACAAATGAATTAGAATGGATCGTACGAATGAATTAGAATGGATCATGCGAATAAATTAGAGTGGATCGTACTAATTAATTAGAATGGATATATTCGTGCGAATGAATTAGAATGGATCGTATGAATGAATTAGAATGGATCGTCTGAGTGAATTAGAATGGATCGTATAAATGAATTAGAATGGATCATACGAATGAATTAGAATGGATATATTCGTGCGAATGAATTAGAATGGATCGTACAAATGAATTAGAATGGATCGTACGAATAAATTAGAATGTATCGTGCGATTGAATTAGAATGGATCGTACAAATGAATTAGAATGGATACATTCGTGTGAATGAATTATAATAGATCGTACAAATGAATTAGAATGGATTGTACGAATCAATTAGAATGGATCGTACGAAGGAAATAGAAGGGATCGTGCGAATGAATTAGAGCGGATCATGCGAATAAATTAGAATGGCTAAATTCGTGTCTATGAATTAGAATGGATAGTACGAATGAATTAGAATGGATCATACGAATGAATTAGAATGGATCGTACGAATGAATTAGAATGGATCGTATGAATGAATTAGAGTGGATCATACGAATTAATTTGAATGGATCATACGAATGAATTAGAATGGATCGTGTGAATGAATTAGAATGGATCATACGAATGAATTAGAATAGATACATTCGTACGAATGAATTAGAATGGATCGTACGAATGAATTAGAATTGATACATCCATGCGAATGAATTAGAATGGATCGTACGACTGAACTAGAATGGATACATTCGTGCGATTGAATTAGAATGGATCGTACGAATGAATTAGAATGCATCTTACGAATGAATTAGAATGGATCGTACAAATGAATTAGAATGGATCGTGCGAAAGAATTAGAATGGAATGTGCGAATGAATTAGAATGGATCGTACCAATGAATTAGAATGAATCGTACGAAAGAATTAGAATCGATCGTACGAATGAATTAGAATGGATCGTGCGAATGAATTAGAATGGATCGTATGAATGAAATAGAATGTATACATTCTTGCGAAAGAATTAGAATGGATCGTATGAATGAATAATAATGGATCGTACGAATGAATTAGAATGGATCGTACGAATTAGAATGGATCATACGAATGAATTAGAATGGATCGTACGAATTAGAATGGATCATACGAATGAATTAGAATGGATACATTCGTGCGAATGAATTAGACTGGATCGTACGAATGAATTAGAATGGATCATATGAATGAATTAGAATGCATCGTGCGATTAAATTATAATGGATCATACAAATGAATTAAAATGGATACATTTTGTGCGAATGTATTAGAATGGATCGTGCGAGTGAATTAGAATGGATCATACGAATGAATTAGAATGGATACATTCTTGTGAAAGAATTAGAATAGATCGTACGAATGAATAAGAATGGATCGTACGAATGAATTAGAATAGACCGTACGAATGAATTTGAATGGATCATACGAATGAATTAGAAAGGGTACATTCATGCAAGTGAATTAGAATGCATCGTGCGATTGAATTAGAATGGATCATACAAATGAATTAGAAAGGATACATTCGTGCGAATGAATTAGAATGGATCGAACAAATGAATTAGAATGGATCATACGAATGCATTAGAATGGATCGTACGAATGAAATAGAATGGATCGTGCGAATAAATTAGAATGGATCATGCAAATGAATTAGAATGGATAAATTCGTATGAATGAATTAGAATGGATAGTACGAATGAATTAGAATGGATCGTACGAATGAATTAGAATGGATCGTATGAATGAATTAGAATGGACATATTCGTGCGAATGAATTAGAATGGATCGTACGAATGAATTAGAATGGATCGTGCGAATGAATTAGAATGAATCGTACGAATGAATTAGAATGGATCGTACGAATGAATTAGAATGGATACATTCGTGTGAATGAATTAGAATGGATCGTACGAATGAACTAGAATGAATCGTACGTCTGAATTAGAATAGATTGTACGAATGAATTAGAATGGGTCATACGAATGAATTAGAATGGATCGTGCGAATGAATTAGAATGGATCGTATGAATGAATTAGACTAGATACATTCGTGCGAATGAATTAGAATAAATCGTACGAATGAATTAGAAAGGATCGTACGAATGAATTAGAATGGATCGTGCGAATGAATTAGAATGGATCGTATGATTGAATTAGAATGGATACATTCATGCGAACGAATTAGAATGGATCTTATGAATGAATTAGAATGGATCGTACGAATGAATTTGAATGGATCGTACTAATGAATTAGAATGGATTGTGCGAATGAATTAGAATGGATCGTACAAATGAATTAGAATGGATACATTCGTGCAAATGAATTTGAATGGATCGTACGAATGAATTAGAATGGATCGTACGAATGAATTAGAATGGATCGTGCAAATGAATTAGAAAGGATCCATTCGTGCAAATGAATTAGAAAGTATCTTACGAATGAATTAGAATGGATCGTACAAATGAATTTGAATGGATCATACGAATGAATTTGAATAGATCGTACGAATGAATTCGAATGGATCGAGCGAATGAATTAGAATGGATCATACAAATCAATTAGAATGGATACATTCGTGCGAATGAATTAGAATAGATCGTATGAATGAAATAGAATGGATCGTATTAATGAATTAAAATGGATCGTACGAATGAATTAGAATGGATGGTGTGAGTGAATTAGAATAGATCGTACGAATGAATTAGAATGGATCGTGCGTATGAATTAGAATGGATCGTACGAAAGAATTAGAATGGATACATTCGTGCGAATGAATTAGAATAGATCGTATGAATGAATTAGAATGTATCGTGTGAATGAATTAGAATGGATCGTGCGATTGAATTAGAATGGATCATACGAATGAATTAGAATGGATACATTCGTGCAAATGAATTAGAATGGATCGTATGAATGAATTAGAATGGATCATACGAATGAATTAGAATGCTTCGTGCGAATGAATTAGAATGGATCATACAAATGAATTAGAATGGATATATTCGTGCGAATGAATTAGAATGGATCATACGAATGAATTAGAATGGATCGTACAAATGAATTAGAATGGATCGTGCGAGTAAATTAGAATGGATCGTACGAATGAATAAGAATAGATCATGCGAATGAATTAGAATGGATCGTGCGAATGAATTAGAATGGGTATATTCTTGCGAATGAATTAGAATGGATCGTACGAATGAATTAGAATGGATCGTACGAATGAATTAGAATGGATCGCTAATGAATTAGAATGGATTGTACGAATGAATTAGAATGGATACATCCATGCGAATGAATTAGAATGGATCGTACGAATGAACTAGAATGGATACATTCGTGCGAATGATTTAGAATGGATGAGAATGAATTAGAAAGGATCGTACGAATGAATTAGAATGGATCATACGAATGAATTAGAATGCTTCGTGTGAATGAATTAGAATGGATCGTACAAATGAATTAGAATAGATACATTCGTGCGAATGAATTAGAATAGATCGTGAGAATGAATTGGAATGGATCGGACGAATGAATTAGAATGGATCGTGCGAGTGAATTAGAATGGATCGTACGAATGAATTACAATGGATACATTCTTGCGAAAGAATTAGAATGGATCGTACGAATGAATAAGAATGGATCGTAAGAATGAATTAGAATGAATCGTACGAATGAATTAGAATGGATCATACGAATGAATTAGAATGGATACATTCGTGCGAATGAATTAGACTGGATCGTACGAATGAATTAGAATGGATCGTACGAAAGAATTATATGCATCGTGCGATTGAATTAGAATGGATCGTACAAATAAATTAGAATGGATATATTCGTGCGAATGAATTAGAATGGACCGTACAAATGAATTAGAATAGATTGTACGAATGCATTAGAATGGATCGTATGAATGAAATAGAATGGATCGTACGAATGAATTAGAATGGATCATGCGAATGAATTAGAATGGATAAATTCGTATGAATGAATTTGAATGGATCGTACCAATGAATTAGAATGAATCGTACAAAAGAATTAGAATCGATCGTACGAATGAATTAGAATGGATCGTGCGAATGAATTAGAATGGATCGTACGAATGAAATAGAATAGATACATTCGTGTGAATGAATTAGAATGGATCGTACGAATGAATTTGAATGGATCATACGAACGAATTAGAATGCTTCATGGGAATGAATTAGAATGGATCGTACAAATGAATCAGAATGGATACATTCGTGCGAATGAATTAGACTGGATCGTACGAATGAATTAGAATGGATCGTACGAATGAATTAGAATGCATCGTGCGATTGAATTAGAATGAATCGTACAAATGAATTAGAATGGATACATTCGTGCGAATGAATTGGAATGGATCGTACAAATGAATTAGAATGGATCGAACGAATGAATTAGAATGGATCGTGCGAATGAATTAGAGTGGATCGTACGAATTAATTAGAATGGATACATTCGTGCGAATGAATTAGAATGGATCGTATGAATGAATTAGAATGGATTGTCTGAGTGAATTAGAATGGATCGTACAAATGAATTAGAATAGATCATACGAATGAATTAGAATGGATACATTCATGCGAATGAATTAGACTGGATCGTATGAATGAATTAGAATGGATCGTATGAATAAATTAGAATGTATCGTGCGATTGAATTAGAATGGATCGTACAAATGAATTATAATGGATACATTCGTGCGAATGAATTAGAATAGATCGTACAAATGAATTAGAATGGATCGTACGAATGAATTAGAATGGATCGTACGAATGAAATAAAATGGATCGTGCGAATGAATTAGAATGGATCATGCGAATAAATTAGAATAGCTAAATTCGTGTGAATGAATTAGAATGGATAGTACGAATGAATTAGAATGGATCGAACGAATGAATTAGAATCGATCGTACGAATGAATTAGAATGGATCGTATGAATGAATTAGAGTGGATCATACGAATTAATTTGAATGGATCATACGAATGAATTAGAATGGATCGTGTGAATGAATTAGATTGGATCGTACGAATGAATTAGAATAGATACATTCGTGCGAATGAATTAGAATGGATCGTACAAATGAATTAGAATGGATACATCCATGTGAATGAATTAGAATGGATCGTACGACTGAACTTGAATGGATAAATTCGTGCGAATGAATTAGAATGGATCGTACGAATGAATTAGAACGGATCGTACGAATGAATTAGAATAGATCGTACAAATGAATTAGAATGGATCGTGCGAAAGAATTAAAATGGAATATGCGAATGAATTAGAATGGATCGTACCAATGAATTAGAATGAATCGTACGAAAGAATTAGAACCGATCGTACGAATGAATTAGAATGGATCGTGCGAATGAATTAAAATGGATCGTATGAATGAAATAGAATGTATACATTCTTGCGAAAGAATTAGAATGGATCGTATGAATGAATAATAATGGATCGTATGAATGAATTAGAATGGATCGTACGAATTAGAATTGATCATACGAATAAATTAGAATGGATACATTCGTGCGAATGAATTAGACTGGATCGTACGAATGAATTAGAATGGATCGTATGAATGAATTAGAATGCATCGTGCGATTAAATTATAATGGATTGTACAAATGAATTAGAATGGATACATTTGTGTGAATGAATTTGAATGGATCGTGCGAGTGAATTAGAATGGATCATACGAATGAATTAGAATGGATACATTCTTGCGAAAGAATTAGAATGGATCGTACGAATGAATAAGAATGGATCGTACGAATGAATTAGAATAGACCGTACGAATGAATTTGAATGGATCATACGAATAAATTAGAATGGATACATTCATGCAAATGAATTAGAATGCATCGTGCGATTGAATTAGAATGGATCATACAAATGAATTAGAAAGGATACATTCGTGCGAATGAATTAGAATGGATCGTACAAATGAATTAGAATGGATCATACGAATGCATTAGAATGGATCATATGAATGAAATAGAATGGATCGTGCGAATGAATTAGAATGGATCATGCGAATGAATTAGAATGGATAAATTCGTATGAATGAATTAGAATGGATAGTACGAATGAATTAGAATGGATCCTACGAATGAATTAGAATGGATCGTATGAATGAATTAGAATGGACACATTCGTGCGAATGAATTAGAATGGATCATACGAATGAATTAGAATGGATCGTGCAAATGAATTAGAATGAATCGTACGAATGAATTAGAATGGATCGTACAAATGAATTAGAATGGATATATTCGTGCGAATGAATTAGAATGGATCGTACGAATGAACTAGAATGAATCGTGTGTCTGAATTAGAATAGATTGTACGAATGAATTAGAATGGATCATACGAATGAATTAGAATGGATCGTGCGAATGAATTAGAATGGATCGTATGAATGAATTAGACTAGATACATTCGTGCGAATGAATTAGAATAGATCGTACGAATGAATTAGAATGGATCGTACGAATGAATTAGAATGGATCATGCGAATTAATTAGAATGGATCGTATGATTGAATTAGAATGGATACATTCATGCGAACGAATTAGAATGGATCTTATGAATGAATTAGAATGGATCGTACGAATGAATTTGAATGGATCGTACGAAAAAAATAGAATGCATTATGTGAATGAATTAGAATGGATCATACGAATGAATTAGAATGGATACATTCGTGCAAATGAATTTGAATGGATCGTACGAATGAATTAGAATGGATCGTACGAATGAATTAGAATGGATCGTGCAAATGAATTAGAATGGATCGTACGAATGAATTAGAAAGGATCCATTCGTGCAAATGAATTAGAAAGTATATTACGAATGAATTAGAATGGATCGTACTAATTAATTAGAATGGATCGTACGAATGAATTAGAATAGATCATATGAATGAATTCGAATGGATCGAGCGAATGAATTAGAATGGATCATACAAATCAATTAGAATGGATACATTCGTGCGAATGAATTAGAATGGATCGTACGAATGAAATAGAATGGATCGTATTAATGAATTAGAATGTATCGTACGAATGAATTAGAATGGATTGTGCGAGTGAATTAGAATGGATCGTACGAATGAATTAGAATGGATCGTGCGAATGAATTAGAATGGATCGTACGAAAAAATTAGAATGGATACATTCGTGCGATTGAATTAGAATGGATCGTATGAATGAATTAGAATGGATTGTATGAATGAATTAGAATGGATCGTGCGATTGAATTAGAATGGATCATATGAATGAATTAGAATGGATACATTCGTGCGAATGAATTAGAATGGATCGTATGAATGAATTAGAATGGATCATACGAATGAATTAGAATGCTTCGTGCTAATGAATTATAATGGATCGTACTAATGAATTAGAATGGATACATTTGTGCGAATGAATTAGAATGGATCGTACGAATGAATTAGAATGGATCGTACGAATGAATTAGAATGGATCGTGCGAGTGAATTAGAATGGATCGTACGAATGAATTAGAATGGATACATTCTTGCGAAAGAATTAGAATAGATCGTACGAATGAATTAGAATGGATACATTTTTGCGAAAGAATTAGAATGGATCGTACGGATGAGTACGATTGGATCTTACGAATAAATTAGAATAGATCGTACGAATGAATTAGAATGGATTATACGAATGAATTAGAATGGATACATTCGTGCGAATGAATTAGACTGGATCGTACGAATTAATTAGAATGGATCGTACGAATGAATTAGAATGCATCGTGCGATTGAATTAGAATGGATCGTACAAATGAATTAAAATGGATACATTCATGCGAATGAATTAGAATGGATCGTACAAATGAATTAGAATGGATCGTACGAATGCATTAGAATGGATCGTACGAATGAAATAGAATGGATCGTACGAATGAATTAGAATGGACCGGGCAAATGAATTAGAATGGATGGTACGAATGAATTAGAATGGATACATTCGTGCGAATGAATTAGAATGGATCGTGCGAATGAATTAGAAAGGATCGTACGAATGAATTAGAATGGATACATTCGTGCGAATGAATTAGAATGGATCAAACCAATGAATTAGAATGGATCGTACGAAAGAGTTAGAATCGATCGTACGAATGAATTAGAATGGATCATGCGAATGAATTAGAATGGATCGTACGAATGAAATAGAATGGATACATTCGTGCGAATGAATTTGAATGGTTCGTGCGAATGAATTAGAATGGATCGTACGAATGAATTAGAGTGGATCATAAGAATGAATGAGAATGGATCAAGCAAATATATTAGAATGGATCGTATGTCTGAATTAGAATGGATTGTGCGAATGAATTTGAATGGATCATACGAATGAATTAGAATCGATACATCCGTGCGAATGAATTAGAATTGATCATGCAGATGAATTAGAATGGATCATACGAATCAATTAGAATGGATCGTAAGAATGAACTAGAATGGATACATTCAAGCGAATGAATTAGAATTGAACATACGAATGAATTAGAATGGATCGTACGAATGAATTAGAATGGATCGTACGAATAAACTTGAATGGATACATTCGTGGGAATGAATTAGAAAGGATCGTACGAATGAATTAGAATGAATCGTACGAATTAATTAGAATTGATCGTTCGAATGAATTAGAAGTGATTGTACGAATGAATTAGAATGGATACATTCATGCGAATGAATTAGAATGGAACGTACGAATGAATTAGAATGGATCCTACGAATGAATTAGAATGGTTCGTACTAATGAACTTGAATGGATACATTCGTGCGAATGAATTAGAATGGACCGTACGAATGAATTAGAATGGATCGTACGAATGAATTAGAATGGATCGTACGAATAAACTATAATGGATACATTCGTGCGAATGAATTAGAATGGATCGTATGAATGAATTAGAATGGATCGTGCGAATGAATTAGAATGGATAGTACGAATGAATTAGAATAGATCGTGTGAATGAATTAGAATTGATCGTACTAATGAATTAGAATGGGTACATTCGTGCGAATGAATTAGAATGGATCGTACGAATGAATTAGAAAGAACGTACGAATGAATTAGAATGGATCGCACGAATGAATTAGAATGGATCATGCGAATGAATTAGAATTGATCGTACGAATGAATTAGAATAGATACATTCGTGCGAATGAATTAGAATGGATCGTACGAATGAATTAGAATGGATCGTATGAATGATTTAGAATGGATCGTGCAAATGAATTAGAATGGATCGTACGAATGAATTAGAATGGATACGTTCGTGTGAATGAATTAGAATGGATCGTACAAATGAAATAGAATGGATCGTACGAATGTATTAGAATGGATCATACGAATGAATTAGAATAGATACATTCGTGCGAATGAATTAGAATGAATCTAACGAATGAATTAGAATGGATCGTATGAATGAATTAGAATGGGTCGAACGAATGATCTAGAATGGATCGTGCGAATAAATTAGAATGGATCGTGTGAATGAATTAGAATGGATCGTACGAATGCATTAGAGTGGATCGTACGAATGAATTAGAATGGATACATTTGTGCGAATGAATGAGAATAGATTTTACGAATGAATTAGAATGGATCATATGAATGAATTAGAATGGATCGAAAGGATGAATTAGAATGGATTGTACGAATGAATTAGAATGGATCCTGTGAATGAATTAGACTGGATCGTGCGAATGAATTACATTGGATCATACGAATGAATTAGAATGGATACAATCACGCGAATGAATTAGAATGGATCGTACGAATGAATTAGAATGGATCGTGCGAATGAATTAGAATGGATCGTGCGAAATAATTAGAATGAATCGTACGAATAAACTAGAATGGATACATTTGTGCGAATGAATTAGAATGGAACGTACAAATGAATTAGAATGAATCATATATCTGAATTAGAATGGATTGTACGAATGAATTATAATGGATCGTACGAATAAATTAGAATAGATCGTGTGAATGAATTAGAATGGATACATTTGTGCAAATGAATTAAAATGGATCGTACGAATGAATTAGAATGGATCGTACGAATGAATTAGAATGGATCGTACAAATGAATTAGAATGGATCGTGCGAATGAATTAGAATGGAATGTGCGAATGAATTAGAATGGATCGTACCAATGAATTAGAATGAATCGTACGAAATTATTAGAATCGATCGTATGAATGAATTAGAATGGATCGTGCGAATGAATTAGAATGGATCATATCAATGAAATAGAATGGATACATTCTGGCGAATGAATTAGAATGGATCGTTTGAATGAATTAGAATGGATCATACGAATGAATTAGAATGCTTCGTGCGAATGAATTAGAATGGATCGTACAAATGAATTAGAATGGATACATTCGTGCGAATGAATTAGACTGGCTCGTACGAATGAATTAGAATGGATCGTACGAATGAATTAGAATGCATCATGCGATTAAATTAGAATGGATCGTACAATTGAATTAGAATGGATCGTACAAATGAATTAGAATGGATCATATGAATGCATTAGAATGGATCGTACGAATGAAATAGAATGGATCGTTCGAGTGAATTAGAATGGATCATGCGAATGAATTAGAATGGATAAATTCATGCAAATGAATTAGAATGGATCGTACGAATGAATTAGAATGGATCGTACGAATGAATTAAAATAGATCGTGCGATTGAATTAGAATGGATCATACGAATGTATTAGAATGGATACATTCGTGCGAATGAATTAGAATGGATCGTACGAATGAATTAGAATGGATCATACGAATGACTTAGAATGCTTCATGCGAATGAATTAGAATGGATCGTACAAATGAATTAGAATGGATACATTCATGCGAATGAATTAGAATGGATCGTACGAATAAATTAAAATGGATCATACGAATGAATTAGAATGGATCGTACGAATGGATTAGAATGGATCGTGCGAGTGAATTAGAATGGATCGTACGAATGAATTAGAATGGATACATTCTTGCGAAAGAATTAGAATGGATCGTATGAATGAATAAGAATGGATCGTCCGAATGAATTAGAATGGATCGTACGAATGAATTAGAATGGATCGTGCGAGTGAATTAGAATGGATCGTACGAATGAATTAGAATGGTTCGTTCGAATGAATTAGAATGGATTGTACGAATGAATTAGAATGGATACATCCATGTGAATGATATAGAATGGATCGTACGAATGAACTAGAATGGATACATTCGTGCGAATGAATTAGAATGGATCGTACGAATGAATTAGAATGGATCGTACGAATGAATTAGAATGGATCGTGCGAGTGAATTAGAATGGATCGTACAAATGAATTAGAATGGATATATTCTTGCGAAACAATTAGAATGGATCGTACGAATGAATAAGAATGGATCGTACGAATGAATTAGAATGGATCATACGAATGAATTAGAATGGATACATTCGTGCGAATGAATTAGACTGGATCGTACGAATGAATTAGAATGGATCGTACGAATGAATTAGATGCATCATGCGATTGAATTAGAATGGATCGTACAAATGAATTAGAATGGATACATTCGTGCGAATGAGTTAGAATGGATCGTACAAATGAATTAGAATGGATCGTACGAATGCATTAGAATGGATCGTACGAATGAAATACAATGGATCGTGCGAATGAATTAGAATGGATCATGTGAATGAATTAGAATGGATAAATTCATGCGAATGAATTAGAATGGATAGTTCGAATGAATTAGAATGGATCGTACGAATGAATTAGAATGGATCAAGCGAATGAATTAGAATGGATCGTATGAATGAATTAGAATGGATACTGTCGTGCGAATGAATTAGAATAGATCGTACGAATGAACTAGAATAGATCGTGCGAATGAATTAGAATTGATTGTCCGAATGAATTAGAACGGATCATACGAATGAATTAGAATGGATACATTCGTGCGAATTAATTAGAATGGATCGTACGAATGATTTAGAATGGATCGTACGAATGAATTAGAATGGATCGTGCGAATGAATTAGAATGGATCGTACGAATTAATTAGAATGGATACATTCGTGCGAATGAATTATAATGGATCGTACCAATGAATTAGAATGAATCGTACGAAAGAATTAGAATCGATCGTACGAATGAATTAGAATGGATCGTGCGAATGAATTAGAATGGATCGTACGAATGAAATAGAATAGATACATTTGTGCGAATGAATTAGAATGGTTCGTGTGAATGAATTAGAAAGGATCCTACGAATGAATTAGAGTGGATCATACGAATGAATGAGAATGGATCATGCGAATATATTAGAATGGATCGTACGTCTGAATTAGAATGGATTATGCGAATGAATTAGAAGGGATCGTACGAATGAATTAGAATCGATACATCCGTGCGAATGAATTAGAATTGATCATGCAGATGAATTAGAATGGATCATACGAATCAATTAGAATGGATCGTAAGAATGAACTAGAATGAATACATTCATGCGAATGAATTAGAATGGAACGTACGAATGAATTAGAATGGATCATACGAATGAATTAGAATAGATCGTACGAATGAACTTGATTGGATACATTCGTGTGATTGAATTAGAATGGATCGTACGAATGAATTAGAATGGATCGTACGAATAAATTAGAATGGATCGTTCGAATGAATTGGAATGGATTGTACGAATTAATTAGAATGGATACATCCATGCGAATGAATTAGAATGGATCGTACGAATGAACTAGAATAGATACATTCGTGCGAATGAATTAGAATGGATCGTACAAATGAATTAGAATGGATCGTACGAATGAATTAGAATGGATTGTACGAACGAATTAGAATAGATCGTGCGAATGAATTAGAATGGATCGTACGAATAAATTTGAATGGATACATTCGTGCGAATGAATTAGAATGGATCGTACGATTGAATTAGAATGGATCGTATGAATGAATTTGATTGGATCGTGCGAATGAATTAGAATGGATCATACGAATGAATTAGAATGGATACATTCGTGCAAATGAATTAGAATTGATCGTACGAATGAATTAGATTGGATACATTCGTCCGAATGAATTAGAATGGATCGTACGAATGAATAAGAATGGATCGTATGAATGAATTAGAATGGATCGTACGAATGAATTTGAATAGTTCGTACGAATGAATTCGAATGGATCGTGCGAATGAATTAGAATGGATCATAAGAATGAATTAGAATGGATACATTCGTGCGAATGAATTAGAATGGATCGTATGAATAAATTAGAATGGATTGTACATATGAATTAGAATGGATCGTGCGAATGAATTAGAATGGATCGTACAAAAGAATTGGAATGGCTACATTCGTGTGAATGAATTAAAATGGATCATTTGAATGAATTAGAGTGCATCGTACGAATGAATTAGATTGGATCGTGCAAATGAATTAGAATGGATCGTACGAATGAATAAGAATGGATCATAGGAATGAATTAGATTGGATCGTGCGAATGAATTAGAATGGATCGTACGAACGAATTAAAATGGATACATTCGTGCGAATGAATTAGAATGGATCGTACGAATGAATTAGAATGGATTGTCCGAGGGAATTAGAATGGATAGTACGAATGAACTTGAATGGATACATTCGTGCGAATGAATTGTAATGGATCATACGAATGAATTAGAATGGATCGTATGAATGAATTAGAATGGATCATGCAAATGAATTAGAATGGATCGTACGAATAAATTAGAATGGGTACATTCTTGCGAATGAATTAGAATGGATTGTAAGAATGAATTAGAATGGATTGTACGAATGAATTAGAATGGATCATGCAAATAAATTAGAATGGATCGTACGGATGAATTAGACTGGATACATTTGTGCGAATGAGATAAAATGGATCATACGAATGAATTAGAATGGATCGTACGAATGAATTAGAATGGATCATGCGAATAAATTAGAATAGATCGTACGAATGAATTAGAATGGATCATATGAATGAATTAGAATGGAAACATTTGTGCGAATGAACTAGAAAGGATCGTACGAATGAATTAGAAAGCATCGTACGAATGAATTAGAATGGATTGTGCAATTGAATTAGAATGGATCGTCCAAATGAATTAGAATAGATCGTACGAATGAATTAGAATGGATACATTCATGCGAATGAATTAGACTGTATCGTACGAATGATTTAGAATGGATCGTACGAATGAATTAGAATGGATTGTGCGAATGAACTAGAATGGATTGTACGAATAAATTAGAATGGATACATTCGTGCGAATGAATAAGAATGGTTCGTGCGATTGAATTAGAATGGATCGTATGAATGAATTAGAGTGGATCGTACGAATGAATGAGAATGGATCGTACGTCTGAATTAGAATGGATTGCGCGAATGAATTAGAATGGATCGTACGAATGAATTAGAATCGATACATCCGTGCGAATGAATTAGAATTGATCGTGCAGATGAATTAGAATGGATCATACGAATCAATTAGAATGGATAGTAAGAATGAACTAGAATGGATACAATCATGCGAATGAATTAGAATGGAACGTACGAATGAATTAGAATGGATCGTACGAATGAATTAGAATGGATCGTACGAATAAACTATAATGGATACATTCGTGCGAATGAATTAGAAGGGATCGTACGAATGAATTAGAATGGATCGTGCGAATGAATTAGAACGAATAGTACGAATGAATTAGCATAGATCGTGGGAATGAATTAGAATCGATCGTACGAATGAATTAGAATGGGTACATTCGTGCGAATGAATTAGAATGGATCGTACGAATGAACTAGAAAGAACGTACGCATGAATTAGAATGGATCGTACGAATGAATTAGAATGGATCATGTGAATGAATTAGAATTGATCGTACGAATGAATTAGAATGGATACATTCGTGTGAATGAATTCGAATGGATTGTACGAATGAATTAGAATGGATCGTATGAATGATTTAGAATGGATCCTGCGAATGAATTAGAATGGATGTTACGAATAAATTAGAATGGATACATTCGTGTGAATGAATTAGAATGGATCATACGAATGAATTAGAATGGATCGTACAAATGCATTAGAATGGATCGTACGAATGAATTAGAATGGATACATTCGTGCGAATGAATTAGAATGGATCGTATGAATGAATTAGAATGGGTCGAACGAATGAATTAGAATGGATCGTGCGAATGAATTATAATGGATCGTGTGAATGAATTAGAATGGATCGTATGAAAGAATTAGAATGGATCGTACGAATACATTAGAATGGATCGTACGAATGAATTAGAATGGATACATTTGTGCGAATGAATGAGAATAGATTTTACGAATGAATTAGAATAGATCGAACGAATAAATTAGAATGGATCGTACGAACGAATTAAAATAGATCCTACGAATAAATTAGAATGGATCGTGTGGATGAATTACATTGGATCATACGAATGAATTAAAATGGATATAATCATGCGAATGAATTAGAATGGATCGTACGAATGAATTAGAATGGATCATGCGAATGAATTAGAATGGATCGTGCGAAATAATTAGAATGAATCGTATGAATAAACTAGAATGGATATATTTGTGCGAATGAATTAGAATGGAACGTATGAATGAATTAGAATGAATCGTATGTCTGAATAAGAATGGATTGTACGAATGAATTAGAATGGATCGTATGAATGAATTAGGATGGATCGTGTGAATGAATTAGAATGGATCGTATGAATGAATTAGAATGGATACATTTGTGCGAATGAATTAAAATGGATCGTACGAATGAATTAGAATGGATCGTACGAATGATTAGAATGGATCATACAAATGAATTAGAATCGATCGTATGAATGAATTAGAATGGAATGTGCGAATGAATTAGAATGGATCGTACGAATGAATTAGAATGGATCGTACGAATGAATTAGAATGGATCATACGAATGAATTAGAATGGATACATTCGTGCTAATGAATTAGACTGGATCGTACGAGTGAATTAGAATGGATCGTACGAATGAATTAGAATGCATCGTGCGATTGAATTAGAATGGATCGTACAAATGAATTAAAATGGATACATTCGTGCGAATGAATTAGAATGGATCGTACAAATGAATTAGAATGGATCGTACTAATGCATTAGAATGGATCGTACGAATGAAATAGGATGGATCGTGCGAATGAATTAGAATGGATCATGTGAATGAATTAGAATGGATAAATTTGTGCGAATGAATTAGAGTGTATAGTACGAATGAATTAGAATGGATTATACGAATGAATTAGAATGGATCGAGTGAATGAATTAGAATGGATCGTACGAAAGAATTAGAATGGATACATTCGTGCGAATGAATTAGAATGGATCGTACGAATGAATTAGAATAGATTGTGAGAATGAATTTGAATGGATCGTGCAAATGAATTAGAATGGATCGTACGAATGAATTAAAATGGATACATTCGTGCGAATGAATTAGAATAGATCGTGCGAATGATTTAGAATGGATCGTACGAATGAATTAGAATGGATCGTGCGAATGAATTAGAATGGATCATAAAAATTAATTAGAATGGATACATTCGTGCGAATGAATTAGGATGGATCATACCAATGAATTAGAATGGATCGTACGAAAGAATTAGAATTGATTGTACGAATGAATTAGAATGGATCGTGCGAATAAATTAGAATGGATACATTCGTGCGAATGAATTAGAATGGTTCGTGCGAATGAATTAGAATGGATCGTACGAATGAATTAGAGTTGATCGTACGAATGAATGAGAATGGATCATGCGAATATATTAGAATGGATCGTACGTCTGAATTAGAATGAATTGTGCGAATGAATTAGAATGGATCGTACGAATGAATTAGAATCGATACATCCGTGCGAATGAATTAGAATTGATCGTGCAGATGAATTATGAATGGATCATATGAATCAATCAGAATGGATCGTAAGAATGAACTAGAATGGATATATTCAAGCGAATGAATTAGAATGGAACTATAAAAGTTTCTTCCAGCTAGTGTGGATGGCCAGAGAGTATATGTCATTTTGATGTTCTCCTTTTGTTTTTTTTTTTGCTCTCTGATAGCCTTGAACTATAAAAGGCCAATGATGCAATGTGTTTTTCTTGTTGCATGGGCGGGCTCCCAAATAAAATCCCCTGGAGTTGATTAAAAATAAAAAGAATTAGAATGGAACGTACGAATGAATTAGAATGGATCGTATAAATGAATTAGAATGGATTGTACGAATGAACTTGAATAGATACATTCGTGCGAATGAATTGGAATGGATCAAATGAATGAATCGTGCGAATGAATTAGAATGGATCGTTCGAATGAATTAGAATGGATTGTACGAATGAATTAGAATGGATACATTCATGTGAATGAAATAGAATGGAACGTACGAATGAATTAGAATGGATCGTACGAATGAATTAGAATTGATCGTACGAATGAACCTGACTGGATACATTCGTGCGAATGAATTAGAATGGATCGTACGAATGAATTAGAATGGATCGTACGAATGAATTAGAATGGATCGTACGAATAAACTATAATGGATACATTCGTGCGAATGAATTAGAATGGATCGTAAGAATGAATTAGAATGGATCGTGCGAATGAATTAGAATGGATAGTACGAATGAATTAGAATAGATCGTGCGAATGAATTAGAATCGATCGTACGAATGAATTACATTAGGTACATTCGTGCGAATGAATTGGAATGGATCGTACGAATGAATTAGAAAGAACACACGAATGAATTAGAATGGATCGTATGAATAAATTAGAATGGATCATGCGAATGAATTAGAATTGATCGTACGAATGAATTAGAATGGATACATTCGTTCGAATGAATTAGAATGGATCGTACTAATGAATAAGAATGGATCGTATGAATGATTTAGAATGGATCGTGCGAATGAATTAGAATGGATCGTACGAATGAATTAGAATGGATACATTCGTGTGAATGAATTAGAATGGATCGTACGAATGAATTAGAATGGATACATTCGGGCGAATGAGTTAGAATGGATCTTACGAATGAATTAGAATGGATCGTATGAATGAATTAGAATGGGTCGAACGAATGAATTAGAATGGATCGTGCGAATGAATTAGAATGGATCATGTGAATGAATTAAAATGGATCGTACGAATGAATTAGAATGGATCGCACGAATGCATTAGAATGGATCGTACGAATAAATTAGAATGGATACATTTGTGCGAATGAATGAGAATAGATTTTACGAATGAATTAGAATGGATCGTATGAATGAATTAGAATGGATCGTACGAATGAATTAGAATGGATCCTACGAATGAATTGGAATGGATCATGCGAATGAATTACATTGGATCATACGAATGAATTAGAATGGATACAATCATGCGAATGTATTAGAATGGATCGTACGAATGAATTAGAATGAATCGTACGAATGAATTTGATTGGATTGTGCGAATGAATTAGAATGGATCATACGAATGAATTAGAATGGATATATTCGTGCGAATGAATTAGAATGGAACGTACGAATGAATTAGAATGAATCGTATGTCTAAATTAGAATGGATTGTACGAATGAATTAGAATGGATCGTACGAATGAATTAGAATGGATCATGTGAATGAATTAGAATGGATCGTATGAATGAATTAGAATGGATACATTTGTGCGAATGAATTCATATGGATCGTACGAATGAATTATAATGGATCGTATGAATGAATTAGAATGGATCATACAAATGAATTAGAATGGATCGTGCAAATGAATTAGAATGGAATGTGCGAATGAATTAGAATGGATCGTACCAATGAATTAGAATGAATCGTACGAAAGAATTAGAATCGATCGTATGAATGAATTAGAATGAATCATGCGAATGAATTAGAATGGATCGTACGAATGAAATATAATGGATACATTCTTGCAAATGAATTAGAATGGATCGTACGAATGAATTAGAATGGATCATACGAATGAATTAGAATGCTTCGTGCGAATGAATTAGAATAGATCGTACAAATGAATTAGAATGGATACATTCGTGCGAATGAATTAGACTGGATCGTACGAATGAATTAGAATGGATCGTACGAATGAATTAGAATGCATCGTGCGATTGAATTAGAATAGATCGTACAATTGAATTAGAATGGATCATACAAATGAATTAGAATGGATCGTACGAATGCATTAGAATGGATCGTATGAATGAAATAGAATGGATCGTGCGAATGAATTAGAATGGATCATGCGAATGAATTAGAATGGATAAATTCGTGCGAATGAATTAGAATGGATCGTACGAATGAATTAGAATGGATCGTACGAATGAATTAGAATGGATCGTACGAATGAATTAGAATGGATCGTGTGATTGAATTAGAATAGATCGTACGAATGAAATAAAATGGATCGTGCGAATGAATTAGAATGGATCGTACGAATGAAATAGAATGGATACATTCTTGCAAATGAATTAGAATGGATCATACGAATGAATTAGAATGGATCATACGAATGAATTAGAATGCTTCGTGCGAATGAATTAGAATGGATCGTACAAATGAATTAGAATGGATACATTCGTGCGAATGAATTAGACTGGATCATACGTTTGAATTCGAATGGATCGTACGAATGAATTAGAATACATCGTGCGATTTAATTAGAATGGATCGTACAAATGATTTAGATTGGATTGTGCAATTGAATTACATTGGATCATACGAATGAATTAGAATGGATATAATCATGCGAATGAATTACAATGGATCGTACGAATGAATTAGAATGGATCATGCGAATGAATTAGAATGAATCGTGCGAAATAATTAGAATGAATCGTACGAATAAACTAGAATGGATACATTTGTGCGAATGAATTAGAATGAAACGTACGAATGAATAAGAATGAATCGTATGTTTGAATAAGAATGGATTGTACGAATTAATTAGAATGGATCGTACGAATGAATTAGGATGGATCGTGTGAATGAATTAGAATGGATCCTATGAATGAATTAGAATGGATCGTATGAATGAATTAGAATGGATCGTATGAATGAATTAGAATTGATACATTTGTGCGAATGAATTAAAATGGATCGTACGAATGAATTAGAATGGATCGTACGAATGAATTAGAATGGATCATACAAATGAATTAGAATCGATCGTACGAATGAATTAGAATGGAATGTGCGAATGAATTAGGATGGATCGTACGAATGAATTAGAATGGATCTTACGAGTGAATTAGAATGGATCGTACGAATGAATTAGAATGGATCATACGAATGAATTAGAATGGATACATTCGTGCTAATGAATTAGACTGGATCGTACGAATGAATTAGAATGGATCGTACGAATGAATTAGAATGCATCGTGCGATTGAATTAGAATGGATCGCACAAATGAATAAAAATGGATACATTCGTGCGAATGAATTAGAATGGATCGTACAAATGAATTAGAATGGATCGTACGAATGCATTAGAATGGATCGTTCGAATGAAATAGAATGGATCGTGTGAATAAATTAGAATGGATCATGTGAATGAATTAAAATGGATAAATTCGTGCGAATGAATTAGAATGGATAGTACGAATAAATTAGAATGGATCGTACGAATGAATTAGAATGGATCGAGCGAATGAATTAGAATGGATCATACGAATGAATTAGAATGGATACATTCGTGCGAATGAATTAGAATGGATCGTACGAATGAATTAGAATGATCGTGCGAATGAATTTGAATGGACCGTGCGAATGAATTAGAATGGATCGTACGAATGAATTAGAATGGATACATTCGAGCGAATGAATTAGAATGGATCGTACGAATGATTTAGAGTGGATCGTATAAATGAATTAGAATGGATCGTGCGAATGAATTAGAATGGATCATACGAATTAATTAGAATGGATACATTCGTGCGAATGAATTTGAGTGGATCATACCAATGAATTAGAATGGATAGTACGAAAGAATTAGAATCAATCGTACAAATGAATTAGAATGGATCGTGCGAATGAATTAGACTGGATCGTACGAATGAAGTAGAATGGATACATTCGTGTGAAAGAACTAGAATGGTTCGTGCGAATGAATTAGAATGGATCGTACGAACGAATAAGAGTGAATCGTACGAATGAATGAGAATGGATCATGCGAATATATTTGAATGGATCGTACGTCTAAATTAGAATGGATTGTGAGAATGAATTAGAATGGATCATACGAATGAATTAGAATCGATACATCCGTGCGAATGAATTAGAATTGATCGTGCAGATGAATTAGAATGGATCATATGAATTAATTAGAATGGATCGTAAGAATCAACTAGAATGGATACATTCAAGCGAATGAATTAGAATGGAACGTACGAATGAATTAGAATGGATCGTACGAATGAATTAGAATGGATCATACGAATGAACTTGAATAGATATATTCGTGCGAATGAATTAGAATGGATCATACGAATGAATTAGAATGAATCGTTCGAATGAATTAGAATGGATTGTTCGAATGAATTAGAATGAATTGTACGAATGGATTAGAATGGATACATTTATGCGAATGAATTAGAATGGAACGTACGAATGAATTAGAATGGATCGTACGAATGAATTAGAATTGATCGTATGAATGAACTTGAATGGATATATTCATGCAAATGAATTAGAATGGATCGTACGAATGAATTAGAATGGATCGTACGAATGAATTAAAATGGATCGTACGAATAAACTACAATGGATACATTCATCCGAATGAATTAGAATGGATCGTACGACTGAATTAGAATGGATCGTTCAAATGAATTAGAACTGATAGTACGAATGAATTAGAATAGATCGTGCGAATGAATTAGAATCGATCGTACGAATGAATTAGAATAGGTACATTCGTGCGAATGAATTGGAATGGATCGTACGGATGAATTAGAAAGAACGTACGAATGAATTAGAATGGATCGTACAAATAAATTAGAATGGATCATGCGAATGAATTAGAATTGATTGTACGAATGAATTAGAATGGATACATTCGTGCGAATGAATTAGAATGGATTGTTCGAATGAATTAGAACGGATCGTATGAATGATTTAGAATGGATCGTGCGATTAAATTTGAATGGATCGTACGAATGAATTAGAATGGATACATTCGTGTGAATGAATTAGAATGGATCGTACGAATGAATTAGAATGGATCGTACGAATATATTAGAATGGATCGTACGAATGAATTAGAATGGATACATTCGGGCGAATGAATTAGAATGGATCTCACGAATGAATTAGAATGGATCGTATGAATGAATTAGAATGGGTCGAACGAATGAATTAGAATGGATCGTGTGAATGAATTAGAATGGATCGTGTGAATGAATTAGAATGGAACGTACGAATGAATTAGAATGGATCGTTCGAATGCATTAGAATGGATCGTACGAATGAATTAGAATGGATACATTTGTGCGAATGATTGAGAATAGATTTTACGAATGAATTAGAATGAATCGTATGAATGAATTAGAATGGATCGAATGAATGAATTAGAATGGATCGTACAAATGAATTAGAATAGATCCTACCAATGAATTAGAATGGATCGTGCGAATGAATTACATTGGATCATACGAATGAATTAGAATAGATAAAATCATGCGAATGAATTAGAATGGATCGTACGAATGAATTAGAATGGATCGTACGAATGAATTTGATTGGATCGTGTGAATAAATTAGAATGGATCATACGAATGAATTAGAATGGATATATTCGTGCGAATGAGTTAGAATGGATCGTACGAATAAACTAGAATGGATACATTTGTGCGAATGAATTAGAATGGAACGTACGAATGAATTAGAATGAATCGTTTGTCTGAATTAGAATGGATTGTATGAATGAATTAGAATGGATCGTACGAATGAATTAGAATGGATTGTGTGAATGAATTAGAATGGATCGTATGAATGAATTAGAATGGATACATTTGTGCGAATGAATTAAAATGGATCGTACGAATGAATTAGAATGGATCGTACGAATGAATTAGAATGGATCGTACAAATGAATTAGAATGGATCGTGCGAATAAATTAGAATGGAATATGCGAATGAATTAGAAAGAATCGTACCAACGAATTAGAATGAATCGTACGAAAGAATTAGAATCGATCGTATGAATGAATTAGACTGAATCGTGCGATTGAATTAGAATGGATTGTACGAATGAAATAGAATGGATACATTCTTGCAAATGAATTAGAATGGATCGTACGAATGAATTAGAATGGATCATACGAATGAATTAGAATGCTTCGTGCGAATGAATTAGAATGGATCGTACAAATGAATTAGAATGGATACATTCGTGCGAATGAATTAGACTGGATCGTACGAATGAATTAGAATGGATCGTACGAATGATTTAGAATACATTGTGCGATTGAATTAGAATGGATCATACAAATGAATTAGAATGGATCGTACAAATGAATTAGAATGGATCGTACAAATGCATTAGAATGGATCGTACGAATGAAATAGAATGGATCGTGCGAATGAATTAGAATGGATCATGCAAATGAATTAGAATGGATAAATTCGTGCGAATGAATTAGAATGGATCATACGAATGAATTAGAATGGATCGTACGAATGAATTAGAATGGATCGTGCGATTGAATTAGAATAGATCGTACGAATGAAATAGAATGGATCGTGCGAATGAATTAGAATGGATCATACGAATGAAATAGAATGGATACATTCTTGCAAATGAATTAGAATGGATCGCACGAATGAATTAGAATGGATCATACGAATGAATTAGAATGCTTCGTCCGAATGAATTAGAATGGATCGTACAAATGAATTAGAATGGATACATTCATGCGAATGAATTAGACTGGATCGTACGAATGAATTAGAATGGATCGTACGAATGAATTAGAATGCATCGTGCGATTGAATTAGAATGGATCGTACAAATGAATTAGAATGGATCGTACAAATGAATTAGAATGGATCATGCGAATGAATTAGAATGGATAAATTCGCGCGAATGAATTAGAATGGATCGTACGAATGAATTAGAATGGATCGTGCGATTGAATTAGAATGGATCATATGAATGAATTAGAATGGATACATTCGTGCGAATGAATTAGAATGGATCGTACGAATTAATTAGAATGGATTATACGAATGAATTAGAATGTTTCGTGCGAATGAATTAGAATGGATCGTACAAATGAATTAGAATGAATACATTCGTGTGAATGAATTAGAATGGACCATACGAAAAAATTAGAATGGATCGTACGAATGAATTAGAATGGATCGTACGAATGAATTAGAATGGATCGTGCGAGTGAATTAGAATGGATCGTACGAATGAATTAGAATAGATACATTCTTGCGAAAGAATTAGAATGGATCGTACGAATGAATAAGAATGGATCGTCCGAATGAATTAGAATGGATCGTACGAATGAATTAGAATGGATCGTGCGAGTGAATTAGAATGGATCGTACGAATGAATTAGAATGGATCATTCGAATGAATTAGAATGGATTGTATGAATGAATTAGAATGAACACATCCATGCGAATGAATTAGAATGGATCGTACGAATGAACTAGAATGGATACATTCGTGCGAATGAATTAGAATGGATCGTACAAATGAATTAGAATGGATCGTACGAATGAAATAGAATGGATCGTGCGGGTGAATTAGAATGGATCATACGAATGAATTAGAATGGATATATTCTTGCGAAAGAATTAGAATGGATCGTACGAATGAATAAGAGTGGATCGTACGAATGAATTTGAATGGATCATACGAATGAATTAGAATGGATACATTCGTGCGAATGAATTAGACTAGATCATACGAATGAATTAGAATGGATCGTACGAATGAATTAGAATGCATCTTGCGATTGAATTAGAATGGATCGTACAAATGAATTAGAATGGATACATTCGTGCGAATGAATTAGAATGGGTCGTACAAATGAATTAGAATGGATCGTACGAATGCATTAGAATGGATCGTACGAATGAAATAGAATGGATCGTGCGAATGAATTAGAATGGATCATGCGAATGAATTAGAATAGATAAATTCATGCGAATGAATTAGAATGGATAGTACGAATGAATTAGAATGGGTCGTACGAATGAATTAGAATGGATCGAGCGAATGAATTAGAATGGATCGTACGAATGAATTAGAATGGATACATACGTGCGAATGAATCAGAATGGATCGTACGAATGAATTAGAATAGATCGTGCGAATGAATTAGAATGGATCGTGCGAATGAATTAGAATGGATCGTACGAATGAATTAGAATGGATACATTCGTGTGAATGAATTAGAATGGATCATACGAATGATTTAGAATGGATCGTACGAATTAATTAGAATGGATCGTGCGAATGAATTAGAATGGATCCTAAGAATTAATTAGAATGAATATATTCGTGCGAATGAATTATAATGGATCGTACCAATGAATTAGAATGAATCGTATGAAAGAATTAGAATCGATCGTATGAATGAATTAGAATGGATCGTGTGAATGAATTAGAATGGATCGTACGAATGAAATAGAATGGATACATTCGTGTGAATGAATAAGAATGGTTCCTGCGAATGAATTAGAATGGATCGTACGAATGAATTAGAGTGGATCGTACGAATGAATGAGAATAGATTATGCAAATATATTACAATGGGTCGTACGTCTGAATTAGAATGGATTGTGCGAATGAATTAAAATGGATCGTACGAATGAATTAGAATCGATACATCCGTGCGAATGAATTAGAATTGATTGTGCAGATGAATTAGAATGGATCATACGAATCAATTAGAATGGATCGTAAGAATGAACAACAATGAATACATTCATGCGAATAAATTAGAATGGAACGTACGAATGAATTAGAATGGATCGTTCGAATGTATTAGAATGGATCGTACGAATGAACTTGAATGGATACATTCGTGCGAATGAATTAGAATGGATCGTACGAATGAATTAGAACGGATCGTACAAATGAATTAGAATGGATTAAACGAATGAATTAAAATGGATTGTACGAATGAATTAGAATTGATACATCCATGCGAATGAATTAGAATAGATGGTACAAATGAACTAGAATGGATACATTTGTGCGAATGAATTAGAATGGATGGTACGAATGAATTAGAATGGATCATCGAATGAATCAGAATGGATTGTATAAATGAATTAGAATAGATCGTGCGAATGAATTAGAATGGATCGTACGAATAAGTTATAATGGATACATTCGTGCGAATGAATTAGAATGGATCGTACGAGTAAATTAGAAAGGATCGTACGATTTAATTTGATTGGATCGTGCGTATGAATTTGAATGGATCATACGAATGAATTAGAATGGACACATTCGTGCGAATGAATTAGATTAGATCGTACGAATGAATTAGATTGGATACATTTGTGCGAATGAATTAGAATGGATCGTACGAATGAAGTAGAATGGATCGTATGAATGAATTAGAATGGATCGTACGAATGAATTTGAATAGATCGTACGAATGAATTCGAATGGATTGTGCGAATGAATTAGAATGGATCATAAGAATGAATTAGAATGGATACATTCGTGCGAATGAATTAGAATGGATCGTATGAATAAATTAGAATGGATCGTACATATGAATTAGAATGGATCGTACGAATGAATTAGAATGGATCGTATAAAAGAATTGGAATGGACACATTCGTGAGAATGAATTAGAATGGATCATATAAATGAATTAGAGTGTATCATACGAATGAATTAGATTGGATCGTGCGAATGAATTAGAATGGATCGTACGAATGAATTAGAATGGATCGTACGAATGACTTAGATTGGATCGTGCGAATGAATTAGAATGGATCGTACAAATGAATTAAAATGGATACATTTGTGCGAATGAATTAGAATGGATCATACGAATAAATTAGAATGGATCGTCCGACTGAATTAGAATGGATAGTACGAATGAATTTGAAAGGATACATTCGTGCGAATGAATTAGAATGGATCATACGAATGAATTAGAATGGCTCGTATGAATGAATTAGAATGGATCGTGCGAATGAATTGGAATGGATACATTCTTGTGAATGAATTAGAATGGATCGTACGAATGAATTAGAATGGATACTACGAATGAATTAGAATGGATCGTGCGAATGAATTAGAATGGATCGTACGGATGAATTAGAATGGATACATTCGTGCGAATGAGTTAAAATGGATTGTACGAATGAATTAGAATGGATCGTACGAATGAATTAGAATGGATCATGCGAATGAATTAGAATAGATCGTACGAACGAATTAGAATGGATCGTATGAATGAATTAGAATGGAAACATTCATGCGAATGAATTAGAAAGGATCGTACGAATGAATTAGAAAGGATCGTACGAATGAATTAGAATGGATCATGAGATTGAATTAAAATGGATCGTGCGAATGAATTAGAATGGATCGTACGAATGACTTAGAATAGATACATTCGTGCGAATGAATTAGAATGGATCGTATGAATGATTTAGAATGGATCGTATGAATGAATTAGAATGGATCGTGTGAATGAATTAGAATGGTTCGTATGAATTAATTAGAATGGATACATTTGTGCGAATGAATCAGAATGGATCGTACCAATGAATTAGAATGGATCATACGAAAGAATTAGAATCGATCGTATAAATGAATTAGAAAGGATCGTGCGAATGAATTAGAATGGATCGTACGAACGAAATAGAATGTATACATTCGTGCGAATGAATAAGAATGGTTCGTGCGAATAAATTAGAATGGATCGTACTAATGAATTAGAGTGGATCGTACGAATGAATGAGAATGGGTCATGCGAATATATTAGAATGGATCGTACGTCTGAATTAGAATGGATTGTGCGAATGAATTAGAATGGATCGTACGATTGAATTAGGATCGATACATCCGTGCGAATGAATTAGAGCAGATGAATTACAATGGATCATACGAATCAATTAGAATGGATCGTAAGAATGAACTAGAATGGATACATTCATGCGAATGAATTAGAATGGAACGTACGAATGAATTAGAATGGATCGTACGAACGAATTAGAATAGATCGTACGAATGAACTTGAATGGATACATTTGTGCGAATGAATTAGAATGGATCGTACGAATGAATTAGAATGAATCGTACGAATGAATTAGAATAGATCGTTCGAATGAATTAGAATGGATTGTACGAATGAATTAGAATGGATACATCCATGTGAATGAATTAGAATGGATCGTACGAATGAATTAGAATGGATCGTACGAATGAATTAGAATGGATCTTACGAATAAACTATAATGGATACATTCGTGCGAATGAATTAGAATGGATTGTACGAATGAATTAGAATGGATCGTGCGAATGAATTAGAACGGATAGTACGAATGAATTAGAATAGATCGTGCGAATGAATTAGAATCGATCGTACGAATGAATTAGAATGGGTACATTCGTGCGAATGAATTAGAATGGATCGTACGAATGAATTAGAAAGAATGTATGAATGAATTAGAATGGATCGTACGAATGAATTAGAATGGATCATGCGAATGAATTAGAATTGATCGTACGAATGAATAAGAATGGATACATTCATGTGAATGAATTAGAATTGATCGTACGAATGAATTAGAATGGATCGTATGAATGATTTAGAATGGATCATGCGAATGAATTAGAATGGATCGTACGAATGAATTAGAATGGATACATTCGTGTGAATGAATTAAAATGGATCGTACGAATAAATAAGAATGGATCGTACGAATGCATTAGAATGGATCATACGAAGGAATTAGAATGGATACATTCGTGTGAATGAATTAGAATGGATCTTACGAATGAATTAGAATGGATCGTATGAATGAATTAGAATGGGTCGAACGAATGAATTTGAATGGATCGTGCGAATGAATTATAATGGATCGTGTGAATGAATTAGAATGGATCGTACGAATGAATTAGAATGGATCGTACGAATGCTTTAGAATGGATCGTACGAATTAATTAGAATGGATACATTTGTGCGAATGAATGAGAATAGATTTTACGAATTAATTAGAATGGATCGTATGAATGAATTAGAATGGATCGAACGAATGAATTAGAATGGATCGTACGAATGAATTAAAATGGTTCCTACGAATGAATTAGAATGGATCGTGTGAATGAATTACATTGGATCATACGAATGAATTAGAATGGATATAATCATGCGAATGAATTAGAATGGATCGTACGACTGAATTAGAATGTATCATGCGAATGAATTAGAATGGATCGTGCGAAATAATTATAATGAATCGTACGAATAAACTAGAATGGATATATTTGTGCGAATGAATTAGAAAGGAACGTACGAATGAGTTAGAATGAATCGTATGTCTGAATTAGAATGGATTGTACGAATGAATTAGAATGGATCGTACGAATGAATTAGGATGGATCATGTGAATGAATTAGAATGGATCATATGAATGAATTAGAATGGATACATTTGTGCGAATGAATTAAAATGGATCGTACGAATGAATTAGAATAGATCATGCGAAAGAATTAGAATGGATCATACAAATGAAATAGAATGGATCGTACGAATGAATTAGAATGGAATGTGCGAATGAATTAGAATGGATCGTACCAATGAATTATAATGAATCGTACGAAAAAATTAGAACCGATCGTACAAATGAATTAGAATGGATTGTGCGATTGAATTAGAATGGATCGTATGAATGAAATAGAATGGATACATTCTTGCGAATGAATTAGAGAGGATCGTACGAATAATTTAGAATGGATCATACGAATGAATTAGAACGCTTCATGCGAATGAATTAGAATGGATCGTACAAATGAATTAGAATGGATACATTCGTGCGAATGAATTAGACTGGATCGTACGAATGAATTAGAATGGATCGTACAAATGAATTAGAATGCATCGTGCGATTGAAATAGAATGGATCGTACAAATGAATTAGAATGGATACATTCGTGAGAATGAATTAGAATGGATCGTACAAATGAATTAGAATGGATCGTACGAATGCATTAGAATTGATCATAAGAATGAAATAGAATGGATCATGCGAATGAATTAGAATGGATCATGCGAATGAATTAGAATGGATAAACTCGTGCGAATGAATTAGAATGGATCATGCAAATCAATTTGAATGGATCGTACGAATAAATTAGAATGGATCATGCGATTGAATTAGAATGGATCATACGAATGAATTAGAATGGATACATTTGTGCGAATGAATTAGAATGGATCGTACGAATGAATTAGACTGGATCATGAAAATGAATTAGAATGCTTCGTGTGAATGAATTAGAATGCTTCATGCGAATGAATTAGAATGGATACATTCATGCGAATGAATTAGAATGGATCATACGAATGAATTAAAATGGATCATACGAATGAATTAGAATGGATCGTGCTAGTGAATTAGAATGGATCGTACAAATGAATTAGAATGCATACATTCTTGCGAAAGAATTGGAATGGATCGTACGAATGAATAAGAATGGATCGTCCGAATGAATTAGAATGGATCGTACGAATGAATTAGAATGGATCGTGCGAGTAAATTAAAATGGATCGTACGAATGAATTAGAATGGATCTTTCGAATGAATTAGAATGGATTGTATGAATGAATTAGAATGTATACATCTTTGTGAATGAATTAGAATGGATCGTACGGATGAACTAGAATGGATACATTCGTGCGAATGAATTAGATGGATCGTACGAATGAATTAGAATGGATTGTACAAATGAATTAGAATGGATCGTGCGAGTGAATTAGAAAGGATCGTACGAATGAATTAGATTGGATATATTCTTGCGTAAGAAGTAGAATGGATCGTACGAATGAATAAGAATGGATTGTACGAATGAATTAGAATGGATCATATGAATGAATTAGAATGGATACATTCGTGCGAATGAATTAGACTGAATCGTACGAATGAATTAGAATGGATCGTACGAATGAATTAGAATGCATCGTGCGATTGAATTAGAATGGATCGTACAAATGAATTAGAATGGATACATTCATGCGAATGAATTAGAATGGATCGTACAAATGAATTAGAATGGATCGTACGAATGCATTAGAATGGATCGTATGAATGAAATAGAATGGATCGTCCGAATGAATTAGAATGGATCATGCGAATGAATTAGAATGGATAGTACGAATGAATTAGAATGGATCGTACTAATGAATTAAAATGGATCTAGCGAATGAATTAGAATGGATCGTACGAATGAATTAGAATGGATACATTCGTGCAAATGAATTAGAATGGATCGTACGAATGAATTAGAATAAATCGTGCGAATGAATTAGAATGGATCGTGCGAATGAATTAGGATGGATCGTACGAATGAGTTAGAATGGATACATTCGTGCGAATGAATTAGAATGGATCGTACGAATGATTTAGAATGGATCGAATGAATGAATTAAAATGGATCGCGCGAATGAATTAGAATGGATCATATGAATTAATTAGAATGGATACATTCATGCGAATGAATTAGAATGGATCGTACCAATGAATTAGAATGAATCGTACGAAAGAATTAGAATCGATCGTACGAATGAATTAGAATGGATCATGCGAATGAATTAGAAAGGATCGTACGAATGAAATAGAATGGATATATTCGTGCGAATGAATTAGAATTGTTTGTACGAATGAATTAGAATGGATCGTACAAATGAATTAGAGTGGATCGTATGAATGAATGAGAATGGATCATGCGAATATATTAGAATGGATCATACGTCTGAATTAGAAAGGATCGATTCGTGCAAATGAATTAGAAAGTATCGTACGAATGAATTAGAATGGATCGTACGAATGAATTAGAATGGATCGTATGAATGAATTAGAATAGATTGTACTAATGAATTCGAATGGATCGTGCGAATGAATTAGAATGGATTATAAGAAGGACTTAGAATGGATACATTCGTGCGAATGAATTAGAATGGATCGTATGAATAAATTAGAATGGATCGTACATATGAATTAGAATGGATCGTGCGAATGAATTAGAATGGATCGTACAAAAGAATTAGAATGGTTCGTACGAATGAATTAGAATGGATCGTGCGAATGAATTATAATGGATCATGCAAATTAATTAGAATGGATCGTGCAAATGAATTAGAATGGATCATACGAATGAATTAGAATGGATCATGTGAATGAATTAGAATGGATACATTCATATGAATGAATTAGAATGGATCGTACGAATGAAGTAGAATGGATACATTCGTGCGAATTAATTATTCATTCGTACGATCCATTCTAATTCATTCGTATGATCCATTCTAATTCATTCGTACAATCCATTCTATTTCATTCGCACGAATGTATCCATTCTAGTTCATTCGTATGATCCATTCAAATTCATTCGCATGGATGTATCCAATCTAATACATTCGTACGTACGATCCATTCTAATTCACTCGGACGATCAATTCTAATTCATTCGTACGATCCATTCTAATTCATTCGCACGAATGTATCCACTCTAATTCATTCGTACGATCCATTCTAATTCATTCATACGATCCATTCTAATTCATTCGGACGATCCATTCTTATTCGTTCGTACGATCCATTCTAATTCATTCGCACGAATGTATCCATTCTAATTCATTCGCACGATCCATTCTAATTCATTCGTACGATCTATTCTAATTCAGTCGCACAAATATATCCATTCTAATTCATTCGCACGAATAAATTCGAATAGATCGTGCGAATGAATTAGAATGGATCATAAGAATGAATTAGAATGGATACATTCGTGCGAATGAATTAGAATGGATCGTATGAATAAATTAGAATGGATCGTACATATGAAATAGAATGGATCGTGCGAATGAATTAGAATGGATCGTACAAAAGAATTAGAATGGATCGTACAAAATGAATTAGAATGGATCGTGCGAATGAATTAGAATGGATCATATGGATGAATTAGAATGTATCGTACGAATGAATTAGATTGGATCGTGCGAATTAATTAGAATGGATCGTACGAATGAATTAGAATGGATCGTACGAATGAATTAGATTGGATCGTGCGAATGAATTAGAATGGATCGTATGAATAAATTAGAATAGGTACATTCTTGCGAAGGAATTAGAATGGATCGTACGTATGAATTAGAATGGATAGTACGAATGAATTAGAATGGATCGTGCGAATGAATTAGAATGGATCGTACGGATGAATTAGAATGGTTACATTCGTCCGAATGAATTAAAATGGATCGTACGAATGAATTAGAATGGATCGTACGAATGAATTAGAATGGATCGTGCGAATGAATTAGAATAGATCGTACGAATAAATTAGAATGGATTGTATGAATGAATTAGAATAGAAACATTTGTGCGAATGAATTAGAATGAATCGTACGAATGAATTAGAATGGATCGTACGAATGTATTAGAATGGATCATGCGATTGAATTAGAATGGATCATACGAATGAATTAGAATGGATACATTCGTGCAAATGAATTAGAATGGACCGTACGTATGAATTAGAATAGATCGTACGAATAAATTAGAATGCTTCGTGCGAATGAATTTGAATGGATCGTACAAATGAATTAGAATGGATACATTCGTGCGAATGAATTAGAATGGATCGTACGAATGAATAGGAATGGATCGTGCGAGTGAATTAGAATGGATAGTACGAATGAATTATAATGGATACATTCTTCCGAAAGAATTAGAATGGATCGTACGAATGAATAAGAATGGATCGTACGAATGAAATAGAATGGATCGTACGAATGAATTAGAATGGATCATAGGAATGAATTAGAATGGATACATTTGTGCGAATTAGTTAGACTGGATCGTACGAATGAATTAGAATGGACTGTACGAATGAATTAGAATGCATCGTGCGATTGAATCAGAATGGATCGTACAAATGAATTAGAATGGATACATTCGTTTGAATGAATTAGAATGGATCGTACAAATGAATTAGAATGGATCGTATGAATCCATTAGAATGGATCGTACGAATGAAAAAGAATGGATCGTGCAAATGAATTAGAATGGATCATGTGAATGAATTAGAATGGATAAATTCGTATGAATGAATTTGAATGGATCGTACCAATGAATTAGAATGAATCGTACGAAAGAATTTGAATCAATCGTACGAATGAATTAGAATGGATCGTGCGAATGAATTAGAATGGATCGTACGAATGAAATAGAATGGATATATTCGTGCGAATGAATTAGAATGGATCGTACGAATGAATTAGAATGGATCATACGAATGAATTAGAATGCTTCGTGCGAATGAATTAGAATGGATCGTACAAATGAATTAGAATGGATACTTTTGTGCGAATGAATTAGACTGGATCGTACGAATGAATTAGAATGGATCGTATGAATGAATTAGAATGCATCGTGCGATTGAATTAGAATGGATCGTACAAATGAATTAGAATGGATACATTCGTGCGAATGAATTAGAATGGATCATACAAATGAATTAGAATGGATCGTACGAATGCATTAGAATGGATCGTACGAATGAAATAGAATGGATCGTGCGAATGAATTAGAATGGATCATGCGAATGAATTAGAATGGATAAATTCGTGCAAATGAATTGGAATGGATAAATTCATGCGAATGAATTAGAATGGATCGTACGAATGAATTAGAATGGATCGTACGAATGAATTAGAATAGATACATTCGTGCGAATGAATTAGACTGGATCGTACGAATGAAACAGAATTGATCGTACGAATGAATTAGAATGCATCGCGCGATTGAATTAGAATGGATCGTACAAATGAATTAGAATGGATACATTCGTGCGAATGAATTCGAATGGATCGTACAAATGAATTAGAATGGATCATACGAGTGCATTAGAATGGATCGTACGAATGAAAAAGAATGGATCGTGCGAATGAATTAGAATGGATCATGCGAATGAATTAGAATGGATAAATTCCTATGAATGAATTTGAATGGATGGTACCAATGAATTAGAATGAATCGTACAAAAGAATTTGAATCGATCGTACGAATGAATTAGAATGGATCGTGCGAATGAAATAGAATGGATCGTACAAATGAAATAGAATGGATATATTCGTGCGAATGAATTAGAATGGATCGTACGAATGAATTAGAATGGATCATACAAATGAATTAGAATGCTTCGTGCGAATGAATTAGAATGGATCGTACAAATGAATTAGACTGGATACATTCGTGCGAATGAATTAGAATGGATCGTACGAATGAATTAGAGTGGATCGTGCGATTGAAGTAGAATGGATCGTACAAATGAATTAGAATGGATACATTCATGCGAATGAATTAGAATAGATCGTACAAATGAATAAGAATGGATCGTACGAATGCATTAGAATGGATCGTACGAATGAAATAGAATGGATCGTGCGATTGAATTAGATTGGATCATACGAATGAATTAGAATGGATACATTCGTGCGAATGAATTAGAATGGATCGTACGAATGAATTAGAATGAATCATACGAATGAATTAGAACGCTTCATGCGAATGAATTAGAATGGATCGTACAAATGAATTAGAATGGATACATTCGTGCGAATGAATTCGAATGGATCGTACGAATGAATTCGAATGGATCGTACGAATGAATTAGAATGGATCGTGTGAGTGAATTAGAATGGATCATACGAAAGAATAAGAAAGGATCGTCCGAATGAATTAGAATGGATCGTACGAATGAATTAGAACGGATCGTGCGAGTGAATTAGAATGGATCTTACAAATGAATTAAAATGGATCATTCGAATGAATTAGAATGGATTGTACGAATGAATTAGAATGGATACATCCATGCGAATGAATTAGAATGGATCCTACGAATGAACTAGAATGGATACATTCGTGCGAATGAATTATAATGGATCGTACTAATGAATTAGAATGGATCGTACAAATGATTTAGATTGGATCGTGCGAATGAATTAGAATGGATCGTACGAATTAATTAGAATGGATACATTCGTCCGAATGAATTAGAATGGAGCGTACGAATGAATTAGAATGGATCGTCTGAGTGAATTAGAATGGATCGTACGAATAAACTTGAATGGATACATTCGTGCGAATGAATTAGAATGGATCATACGAATGAATTAGAATGGATCGTATGAATGAATTAGAATAGATCGTGCGAATGAATTAGAATGGATCGTACGAATAAATTAGAATGGGTACATTCTTGCGAATGAATTAGAATGGATTGTACGAATGAATTATAATGGGTAGTACGAATGAATTAGAATGGATCGTGCGAATGAATCAGAATGGATCATACGGATGAATTAAAATGGATACATTCGTGAGAATGAATTAAAATGGATCATACGAATGAATTAGAATGGATCGTACGAATGAATTAGAATGGACCGTACGAATGAATTAGAATGGATCATTCGAATGAATTAGAATGGATTGTACGAATGAATTAGAATGGATACATCTATGCGAATGAATTAGAATGGATCGTACAAATGAACTAAAATGGATACATTCGTGCGAATGAATTAGAATGGATCGTACGAATGAATTAGAATGGTCGTACGAATGAATTAGAATGGATCGTGCGATAGAATTAGAATAGATCATACGAATGAATTAGAATGGATACATTCGTGCGACTGAATTAGAATAGATCGTACGAATGAATTAGAATGGATCGTGCGAATGAATTAGAATGGATCGTATGAATGAATTAGAATGGATCGTACGAATGAATTAGAATGGATCGTATGAATGAATTAGAATGGATCATGCGATTGAATTAGAATGGATCAAACGAATGAATTAGAATGGATACATTCATGTGAATGAATTTGAATGGATCGTACGAATGAATTAGAATGGATCATATGAATGAATTAGAATGTTTCGTGCGAATGAATTAGAATGGATCGTACAAATGAATTAGAATAGATAAATTCATGCGAATGAATTAGAATAGATCGTACGAATGAATAAGAAAGGATCGTCCGAATGAATTAGAATGGATCGTACGAATGAATTAGAACGGATCATGCGAGTGAATTAGAATGGATCTTACAAATGAATTAAAATGGATCATTTGAATGAATTAGAATGGATTGTACGAATGAATTAGAATGGATACATCCATGAGAATGAATTAGAATGGATCCTACGAATGAACTAGAATGGATACATTCGTGCGAATGAATTATAATGGATCGTACGACTGAATTAGAATGGATCGTACGAATGAATTAGAATGGATCGTACAAATGATTTAGATTGGATCGTGCGAATGATTTAGAATGGATCGTACGAATTAATTAGAATGGATACATTCGTCTGAATGAATTAGAATGGATCGTACGAATGAATTAGAATAGATCGTCTGAGTGAATTAGAATGGATCGTATGAATGAACTTGAATGGATACATTCGTGCGAATGAATTAGAATGGATCATACGATTGAATTAGAATGGATCGTATGAATGAATTAGAATGGATCGTGTGAATGAATTAGAATGGATCGTACGAATAAATTAGAATGGGTACATTCTTGCGAATTAATTAGAATGGATTGTATGAATGAATTATAATGGATAGTACGAATGAATTAGAATGGATCGTGCGAAAGAATTAGAATGGATCGTACGGATGAATTAGAATGGATACATTCGTGCAAATAAATTAAAATGGATCGTACGAAATAATTAGAATGGATCGTACGAATGAATTAGAATAGACCGTACGAATGAATTAGAATGGATCATTCGAATGAATTAGAATGGATTGTACGAATGAATTAGAATGGATACATCCATGCGAATGAATTAGAATGGATCGTAAGAATGAACTAGAATGGATACATTCGTGCGAATGAATTAGAATGGACCGTACGAATGAATTAGAATGGTCGTACGAATGAATTAGAATGGATCGTGCGATTGAATTAGAATGGATCATACGAATGAATTAGAATGGATACATTCGTGCGACTGAATTAGAATAGATCGTACGAATGAATTAGAATGGATCGTGCGAATGAATTAGAATGGATACATTCGTGCGAATGAATTAGAATGGATCGTACGAATGAATTAGAATGGATCGTACGAATGAATTAGAATGGATCGTATGAATGAATTAGAATGGATAATGCGATTGAATTAGAATGGATCATACGAATGAATTAGAATGGATACATTCATGTGAATGAATTTGAATGGATCGTACGAATGAATTAGAATGAATCATACGAATGGATTAGAATGCTTCGTGCGAATGAATTTGAATGGATCGTACAAATGAATTAGAATAGATAAATTCATGCGAACGAATTAGAATGGATCGCACGGTTGAATTAGAATAGATCGTACGATTAAATTAGAACGGATCGTGTGATCTAATGCATTCGTACAATCCATTCCAATTCATTTGTACGATCCATTCTAATTCATTCGCATGAATGTATCCATTCTAATTCATTTGTACGATCCATTCTAATTCAATCTCACGATGTATTCTAATTCATTTGTACGATTCATTCTAATTCATTCGTACGATCCAGTCTAATTCATTCGCATGAATGTATCCAGTCTAATTCATTCATATGATCCATTCTAATTCATTCGTACGATCCATTCTAATTCATTCGTACGATCCATTCATATTCATTCGTACGTTCCATTCTAATTCTTTCGCAAGAATGTATCCATTCTAATTCATTCGTACGATCCATTCTATTTCACTCGCACGATCCATTCTAATTCATTCGTACGATCCATTCTAATTCATTCGTATTATCCATTCTAATTCATTCGTACGATCCATTCTAATTCATTTGCATGAATGTATCCATTCTAATTCATTTGTACGATCCATTCTAATTCAGTTGCACGAGGCATTCTAATTCATCCGTATGATCCATTCTAATTCATTCGTACGATCCATTCCAATTCATTCGCACAAATGTATCCATTCTAATTCATTCGTATTATCCATTCTAATTCAATCGCACGATCCATTCTAATTCATTCGTACGATCCTTTCTAATTCATTCGTACGATCCATTCTAATTCATTCGCACGAATGTTTCCATTCTAATTCATTCATACAATCCATTCTAATTCATTCGTACGATCTTTTCTAATTCAATCGCACGATCCATTCTAATTCATTCGTACGATCCATTTTAATTCATTCGCACGAATGTATCCATTCTAATTCATCCGTACGATCCATTCTAATTCATTCGTACGATCCATTCTAATTCATTCGTACTATCCATTCTAAATCATTCGTACGATCCTTTCTAATTCATTCGTACGATACATTCTTGCGAAAGAATTAGAATGGATCGTACGAATGAATAAGAATGGATCGTACGAATGAATTAGAATGGATCATACTAATGTATTAGAATGGATACATTCGTGTGAATGAATTAGACTGGATCATTCGAATGAATTAGAATGGATCGTACGAATGAATTAGAATACATCGTGCGATTGAATTAGAATGGATCCTACAAATGAATTAGAATGGATACATTCGTGCGAATGAATTAGAATGGATCGTACAAATGAATTAGAATGGATCGTACGAATGCATTAGAATGGATCGTACGAATGAAATAGTATGGATCGAGCGAATGAATTAGAATGGATCATGCGAATGAATTAGAATGGATAATTTCGTCCGAATGAATTAGAATGGATAGTACGAATGAATTAGAATGGATCGTACGAATGAATTAGAATGGATCATACAAATGAATTAGAATAGATCGTGCGAATGAATTAGAATGGATCGTGCGAATGAATTTGAATGGGTACATTCTTGCGAATGAATTAGAAAGGATCGTACGAATGAATTAGAATGGATCGTACGAATGAATTAGAATGGATCGTTTGAATGAATTAGAATGGATTGTACGAATGAATTAGAATGGATACATCCATGCGAACGAATTAGAATGGATCATACGAACGAACTAGAATGGATACATTCGTGCAAATGAATTAGAATGGATCGTACGAATGAATTAGAATGGATACATTCTTGCGAAAGAATTAGACTGGATCGTACAAATGAATTAGAATGAATCGTACGAATGAATTAGAATGGATCGTGCGAGTGAATTAGAATGGATTGTACTAATGAATTAGAATGGATACATTCGTGCGAATGAATTAGAATGGATCGTACAAATGAATTAGAATGGATCGTACGAATAAATTAGAATGGATCGTGTGAATGAATTAGAATGGATGGTACGACCGAATTAGAATGGATTGTACGAATGAATTAGAATGGATATATCCCTGGGAATGAATTAGAATGGATCGTACAAATGAACTAGAATGGATACATTCGTGCAAATAAATTAGAATAGATTGTATGAATGAATTAGAATGGATATATCCATGCGAATGAATTAGAATGGATCGTATGAATGAACTAGAATGGATACATTCGTGCGAATGAATTAGAATGGATCGTACGAATGAATTAGAATGGATCGTACGAATGAATTAGAATGGATCGTACGAATAAATTAGAATGGATCGTACAAATTAATTAGAATGGATCGTGCGTATGAATTAGAATGGAATGTGCGAATGAATTAGAATTGATCGTACCAATGAATTAGAATGAATTGTACGAAAAAATTAGAATCGATCGTACGAATGAATTCGAATGGATCGTGCGAATAAATTAGAATGGATTGTACGAATGAAATAGAATGGATACATTCTTGCGAAAGAATTAGAATGGATCGTACGAATGAATAGGAATGGATCCTACGAATGAATTAGAATGGATCGTACGAATAAATTAGAATGGATCATACGAATGAATTAGAATCGATACATTCGTGCGAATGAATTAGACTGGATCGTACGAATGAATTAGAATGGATCGTACGAGTGAATTAGAATGCATCATGCGATTGAATTAGAATAGATCGTACGAATGAATTAGAATGGATACATTTGTGTGAATGAATTAGAATGGATCGTATGAATAAATTAGAATGGATCGTACATATGAATTAGAATGGATCGTGCAAATGAATTAGAATGGATCGTACAAAAGAATTGGAATTGCTATATTCGTGAGAATGAATTAGAATAGATCGTACGAATGAATTAGAATAGATCGTGCGAATGAATTAGAATGGATCGTGCGAATGAATTAGAATGGATCGTACGAATGAATTAGAATGGATACATTCGTGCGAATGAATTAGAATGGATCATAGGAATGATTTAGAATGGATCGTACAAATGAATTAGAATGGATCGTGCGAATGAATTAGAATAGATCGTACGAATTAATTAGAATGGATACATTCGCGCGAATGAATTAGAATGGATCATACCAATGAATTAGAATGAATCGTACGAAAGAATTAGAATCGATCGTACGAATGAATTAGAATTGATCGTATGAATAAATTAGAATGGATCGTGTGAATGAATTAGAATGGATCGTACGACTGAATTGGAATGGATTGTATGAATGAATTAGAATGGATACATCCATGCGAATGAATTAGAATGGATCGTACGAATGAACTATAATGGATACATTCGTGCGAATGAATTAGAATGGATTCTATGAATAAATTAGAATAGATACATCCACGCGAATGAATTAGAATGGATCGTACGAATGAACTAGAATGGATACATTCATGCGAATGAATTAGAATGGACTGTACGAATGAATTAGAATGGATACATCCATTCGAATGAATTAGAATGGATTGTACGAATGAACAAAAATGGATACATTCCTGCGAATGAATTAGAATGGATCGTACGAATGAATTAGAATGGATCGTACGAATGAATCAGAAAGGATCCTACAAATGAATTAGAATGGATCGTGCGAATCAATTAGAATGGAATGTGCGAATGAATTAGAATGGATCGTACCAACGAATTGGAATGAATCGTACGAAAGAATTAGACTCGATCGTATGAATGAATTTGAATGGATCATGCGAATGAATTAGAATGGATCGTACGAATGAAATAGAATGGATACATTCTTGCGAAAGAATTAGAATGGATCGTACGAATGAATAATGGATCGTACGAATGAATTAGAATGGATCGTAAGAATGAATTAGAATGGATACATTCGTGCGAATGAATTAGACTGGATCGTACGAATGAATAAGAATGGATCGTACGAATGAATTAGAATGCATCGTGCGATTGAATTAGAATGGATCGTACGAATGAATTAGAATGGATACATTTGTGCGAATGAATTAGAATGGATCGTATGCATAAATTAGAATGGATCATACATATGAATTAGAATGGATCGTGCGAATGAATTAGAATGGATTATACAAAAGAATTGGAATGGCTACATTCGTGAGAATGAATTAGAATGGATCGTACGAATAAATTAAAATAGATCGTGCGAATGAATTAGAATAGATCGTGCGAATGAATTAGAATGGATCATACGAATGATTTAGAATGGATACATTCGTGCGAATGAATTAGAATGGAACGTAAACTAGAATGGATACATTCGTGCGAATGAATTAGAATGGATCGTACGAATGAATTAGAATGGATCGTACGAATGAATTAGATTGGATCGTGCGAATGAATTAGAATGGATCGTACGAATGAATTAGAATGGATACATTTGTGCGAATGAATTAGAATGGATCGTATGAATAAATTAGAATGGATCATACATATAAATTAGAATGGATCGTGCGAATGAATTAGAATAGATCGTGCGAATGAATTAGAATGGATCATATGAATGAATTAGAATGGATCATACAAATGAATTAGAATGGACACATTCGTGCGAATGAATTACAATGGATCGTACGAATGATTTAGAATGGATCGTACGAATGAATTAGAATGGATACATTCATGCGAATGAATTAGAATGGATCATCTGAATGAATTAGAATGAATCATACGAATGAATTAGAATGGATCGTATGAATGAATTAGAATGGATCGTGCGAATGAATTTGAATGGATCGTACGAATAAATTAGAGTGGGTACATTCTCGCGAATGAATTAGAATGGATCGTATGAATGAATTAGAATGGATAATACGAATGAATTAGAATGGATACATTCGTGCGAATGAATTAGACTGGATCGTACGAATGAATTAGAATGGATACATTCGTGCGAATGAATTAGAATGGATCGTACCAATGAATTAGAATGAATCGTACGAAAGAATTAGAATGGATCGTATGAATGAATTAGAATGGATCGTACGAGAGAAATAGAATGGATCGTACGAATGAATTAAAATGGATACATTCGTGCGAATGAATTAGAATGGATCGTACCAATGAATTAGAATGAATCGTACGAAAGAATTAGAATGGATCGTTTGAATGAATAAAAATGGATCGTGCGAATGAATTAGAATGGATCGTACGAATGAAGTAGAATGGATCGTACGAATGCATTAGAATGGCTACATTCTTGCGAAAGCATTAGAATGGATCATACGAATGAATAAGAATGGATCGTCCGAATGAATTAGAATGGATCGTACGAATGAATTAGAATGGATCGTGCGAGTGAATTAGAATAGATCGTATGAATGAATTAAAATAGATCGTTCGAATGAATTAGAATTGATTGTACGAATGAATTAGAATGGATACATCCATGCAAATGAATTAGAGTGGATCGTACGAATGAATTAGAATGGATCGTACGAATGAATTAGAATGGATCGTGCCATTGAATTAGAATGGATCATACGAATGAATTAGATTGGATACATTCGAGCGAATGAATTAGAATGGATACATTCGTGCGACTGAATTAGAATAGATCGTACGAATGAATTAGAATGGATCGTACGAATGAATTAGAATAGATCGTGCGAATGAATTAGAATGGATCGTGCGAATAAACTAGAATGGATTGTATAAATGAATTAGAATGGAAACATTCATGCGAAAGAATTAGAATGGATCGTACGAATGAATTAGAATGAATACATTCATGCGAATGAATTAGAATGGATCGTACGAATGAATTAGATTGGATCGACCGAGTGAATTAGAATGGATCGTACGAATGAACTTGAATGGATACATTCGTGCGAATGAATTAGAGTGGATCGTACGAATGAATTAAAATGGATCGTATGAATGAATTAGAATGCATCGTGCGATTGAATTAGAACGGATCGTACAAATGAATTAGAATGGATACATTCGTGCGAATGAATTAGAATAGATCGTACGAATGAATTAGAATGGATCGTGCGAATGAATTAGAATGGATCGTGCGAATGAATTAGAATGGATCATGCGAATGAATTAGAATGGATAAATTCGTGCGAATGAATTAGAATGGATAGTATGAATGAATTAGAATGGATCATACGAATGAATTAGAATGGATTGTACGAATGAATTAGAATGGATACATTCATGCGAATGAATTAGACTGGATCGTACGAATGAATTAGAATGGATCGTTCGAATGAATTAGAATGGATTCTACGAATGAATTAGAATGGATACATCCATGCAAATGAATTAGAGTGGATCGTACGAATGAATTAGAATGGATCGTACGATTGAATTAGAATGGATCGTGCCATTGAATTAGAATGGATCATACAAATGAATACGAATGGATACATTCGTGCGAATGAATTAGAATGGATACATTCGTGCGACTGAATTAGAATAGATCGTACGAATGAATTAGAATGGATCGTACGAATGAATTAGAATAGATCGTGTGAATGAATTAGAATAGATCGTGCGAATGAATTAGAATAGATCGTATGAATGAATTAGAATGGAAACATTCATGCGAATTAATTAGAATGGATCGTACGAATGAATTAGAATGGATACATTCGTGTGAATGAATTAGAATGGATCGTACGAATGAATTAGAATAGATCGTACGAGTGAATTTGAATGGATCGTACGAATGAACTTGAATGGATACATTTGTGTGAATGAATTAGAACGGATCGTACGAATGAATTAGAATGGATCGTACGAATAAATTAGAATAGATCGTACGAGTGAATTTGAATGGATCGTACGAATGAACTTGAATGGATACATTTGTGTGAATGAATTAGAACGGATCGTACGAATGAATTAGAATGCATCGAGCGATTGAATTAGAATGGATTGTACAAATGAATTAGAATGGATACATTCGTGCGAATGAATTAGAATGGATCGTATGAATGAATTAGAATGGATTGTGCGAATGAATTAGAATGGATCGTGCGAATAATATAGAATGGATCGTGCGAATGAATTAGAATGGATCATGCGAATGAATTAGAATGGATAAATTCATACGAATAAATTAGAATGGATAGTACGAATGAATTAGAATGAATCGTACGAATTAATTACAATGGATACATTCATGCGAATGAATTGGACTAGATCGTACGAATGAATTTGAATGGATCATTCAAATGAATTAGAATGGATTGTATAAATGAATTAGAAATGAGTCATCCATGCAAATGAATTAGAATGCATCGTACGAATGAACTAGAATGGATCGTACGAATGAATTAGAATGGATCGTGCGTATGAATTAGAATAGATCTTCCGAATGAATTAGAATGGATAAATTCGTATGAATGAATTAGAATGGATCGTATGAATGAATTAGAATGGATATATTCGTGCGAATGAATTAGAATGGATCGTACGAATGAATTAGAATAGATCGTGCGAATGAATTAGAATGGATCGTACGAATGAATTACAATGGATCGTACGAATGAATTAGAATGGATCGTACAAATGAATTTGAATGGATCGTGTCAATGAATTAGAATGGATCGAGTGAATGAATTAGAATGGATCGTACGAATGAATTAGAATGGATACATTCATGTGAATGAATTAGAATGGATCGTACGAATGAATTAGAATAGATCGTGCGAATGAATTAGAATGGATCGTGCGAATGAATTAGAATGTATCGTATGAATGAATTAGAATGGATCGTACGAATGAAATAGAATGGATTGTATGAATGAATTAGAATGGATCATACGAATGAATTAGAATGGATCGTACGAATGAATTAAAATGGATACATTCATGCGAATGAATTAGAATGGATCGTCTGAATGAATTAGAATGAATCATACAAATGAATTAGAATGGATCGTACAAATGAATTAGATTGGATCATGCGAATGAATTAGAATGGATCGAACGAATGAATTAGAATCGATCATGCGAATGAATTAGAATGGATAGATTCGTATGAATGAATTAGAATGGATCGTACGAATGAATTAGAATGGATATATTCGTGCGAATGAATTAATCATTCGTACGATCCATTCTAATTCATTCGTACGATCCATTCTAATTCATTCGTACAATCCATTCTATTTCATTCGCACGAATGTATCCATTCTAGTTCATTCGTACGATCCATTCTAATTCATTCGCATGGATGTATCCAATCTAATTCATTCGTACGTACGATCCATTCTAATTCACTCGGACGATCCATTCTAATTCATTCGTACGATCCATTCTAATTCACTCGCATCAACGTATTCATTCTAATTCATTCGTACGATTCATTCTAATTCATTCGTACGATCCATTCTAATTCATTCGGACGATCCATTCTTATTCATTCGAACGATCCATTCTAATTCATTCACAAGAATGTATCCATTCTAATTCAGTCGAATGATCCATTGTAATTCAATCACACGATCCATTCTAATTCATTCGTACGATCCATTCTAATTCATTCGTACAATCCATTCTAATTCATTTTCATGGATGTATCCATTATAATTCATTCGTACAATCAATTCTAATTCACTCGAACGATCCATTCTAATTCATTCGTACGATCCATTCTAATTCACTTGCACGATCCTTTCTAATTCATTCAGACGATCCATTCTAATTCATTCGGACGATCCATTCTTATTCATTTGTACGATCCATTCTAATTCTTTCGCAAGAATATATCCATTCTAATTCATTCGTACGATCCATTCTAATTAACTCGCACGATCCATTCTAATTCATTCGTACGATTCATTCTAATTCATTCGCACGAATGTATCCATTATAATTCATTCGCACAATCCATTCTAATTTATTCGGACGATCTATTCTTATATAGTTGCACGAATGTATCCATTCAAGTTCATTCGTACGATCCATTCTAATTCACTCAGACGATCCATTCTAATTCATTCGTACGATCCAGTCTAATTCATTCGCACGAATGTATCCATTCTAATTCATTCGAATGATCCATTCTAATTCATTCGAAAGATCCATTCTAATTCATTCTAATTCATTCGTACGATCCATTCTAATTCATTCGCACGAATGTATCCATTCTAATTCATTCGTACGATCCATTCTAATTCACTCGGACGATCCATTCTAATTCATTCGTACGATCCAGTCAAATTCATTCGCACGATCTATTCTAATTCATTCGTCCGATCCATTCTAATTCATTCTCATGAATGTAGCCATTCTATTTCTTTTGTACGATCCATTCTAATTCATTTGCACGAACTATTCTTATTCATTCGAACGATCCATTCTAATTCATTCGTACGATCCATTTAATTCTTTCGCACGAATGTATCCATTTAATTCCTTCATACGAATGAATTAGAATGGATCGTACGAATGAAATAGAAAGGATTGTACGAATGAATTAGAATGGATACATCCATGCAAATGAATTTGAATGGATCATACGAATGAATTAAAATAGATCGTGCGAATAAATTAGAATGGATCGTACGAATGAATTAGAATGGATCGTACGAATGAATTAGAATGGATCCTACGAATGAATTAGAATGGATCGTACGAATGAATTAGAATGGATCGTGCGATTGAATTAGAGAGGATCATACGAATGAATTAGAATGGATACATTCATGCGAATGAATTAGAATAGATCATATGAATGAAATAGAATGGATTGTATGAATGAATTAGAATGGATCATGCAATTGAATTAGAATGGATCATACGAATAAATTAGAATGGATACATTCATGCGAATGAATTAGAATGGATCGTACGAATGAATTAGAATAGATCGTGCGAATGAATTAGAATGGATCGTGCGAATGAATTAGAATGGAAAGTACGAATGAATTAGAATAGCTCGTACGAATGAATTAGAATGGCTCGTACGAATGCGAATGAATTAATTAGAATGGATAAATTCGTGCGAATCAATTAGATTGGATCGTACGAATGAATTAGAATGGATCGTACGAATAAATTAGAATGGATACATTCGAGCGAATAAATTAGAATGGATCGTACGAATGAATTAGAATGGATCGTGCGAATGAATTAGAATGGATACATTCGTGTGAATGAATTAGAATGGATCGTACGAATGAATTAGAATGGATCGTACGAATGAATTAGAATGGATTATACGAATGAATTAGAATGGATCGTGTGAATGAATTAGAATGGATCGTACGAATGACTTAGAATGAATACATTCGTGCGAATGAATTAGAATGGATCCTACGAATGAATTAGAATGGATCGTATGAATGAATTATAATGGATACATCCATGCAAATGAATTAGAATGGATCGTACGAATGAATTAGAATGGATCGTGCGAATGAATTAGAATGGAAACATTCGTGCGAATCTATTATAGTAGATCATACGAATGAATTAGAATGGATCGTACGAATGAATTAGAATTGATCGTGCAAATGAATTAGAATGGATCGTACGAATGAATTAGAATGGATCATACGAATGAATTAGAATGGATCGTTTGAATGAATAAGAATGGATCTTGCGAATGAATTAGAATGGATAAATTCGTATCAATTAATTAGAATGGATCGTACGAATGAATTAGAATGGATCATACGAATGAATTAGAATGGATCTTGCGAATGAATTAGAATGGAAAAATTCATATGAATGAATTAGAATGGATCGTACGAATGAATTAGAATGGATCTTGCGAATGAATTAGAATGGAAAAATTCGTATGAATGAATTAGAATGGGTCGTACCAATGAATTAGAATGAATCGTACGAAAGAATTAGAATCAATCGTACGAATGAATTAGAATGGATCGTGCGAATTAATTCGAATGGATCATACGAATGAAATAGAATGGTACGAATGAATTAGAATGGTTACATTCGTGCGAATGAATTAGAATGGATCGTACGAATGAATTAGAATGGATGGTATGAATGAATTAGAATGGATACATCCATGCAAATGAATTAGAATGGATCGTACGAAGGAATTAGAATGGATCGTGTGAATGAATTAGAATGGAAACATTCGTGCGAATGAATTATAATGGATCGTACGAATGAATTAGAATGGATCATACGAATAAATTAGAATAGATCGTACGAATAAATGAGAATGGATCGTACGAATGAATTTGAATGGAACGCGTACGATCCATTCTAATTTATTCGCACGATCTATACTAATTCATTCGTATTATCCATTCTAATTCATTCGCACGATTGTATCCATTCTAATTCATTCGTACGATCCATTCTATTTCATTCGTACGACCCATTCTAATTCATTCGCACGATCCATTCAAATTCATTCGTACGACCTAGTCTAATTCATTCGCACGAATGTATCCATTCTAATTCATTTGTATGATCCATTCTAATTCACTCGGACGATCCATTCTAATTCATTCGTATGATCCATTCTAATTCATTCGCACAAATGTATCCATTCTAGTTCATTCGTACGATCCATTATAATTCATTCGCATGGATGTATCCATTCTAATTCATTCGTACGATCCATTCTAATTCATTCACACGATCCATTCTAATTCATTCGTATGATCCATTCTAATTCAATCGCACGACCCATTCTAATTCATTCTTACGATCCATTCTAATTCATTCGTACGATCCATTCTAATTCATTCGCACGAATGTATCCATTCTAATTCATTCGCACGATCCATTCTAATTCATTCGTACGATCTATTCTAATTCAGTCGCACGAATGTATCCATTCTAATTCATTCGTATGATCCATTCTAATTCAATCGCACGATCCATTCTAATTCATTCGTACGATCCATTCTAATTCATTCGTACAAATGTATCCATTCTATTTCATTCGTACGATCCATTCTAATTCATTTATCCATGCGAATGAATTAGAATGGATCGTACGAATGAACTAGAATGGATACATTCGTGCGAATGAATTAGAATGGATCGTACGAATGAATTAGAATGGATCGTACGAATGAATTAGAATGGATCGTACGAATGAATTAGAATGTATCATACAAATGAATTAGAATGGATACATTCGTGCGAATGAATTAGAATGGATCGTACGAATGAATTAGAATGAATCGTACGAAAGAATTAGAATTGATCACGTACAATCCATTCTAATTCATTCGTACGATCCATTCTAATTCATTCGTACGATCCAGTCTAATTCATTTGCACAATCTATTCTAATTCATTCGTACGATCCATTCTAATTCATTCTCACGAATGTAGCCATTCCAATTCTTTTGTACGATCCATTCAAATTCATTCGCACGATCCGTTTTAATTCATTCGAACGATCCATTCTAATTCATTCGTGCGATCCATTCTAATTCATTCGCATGAATGTATCCATTCTAATTCATTCGTACGAATGAATTAGAATGGATCGTACGAATGAAATAGAATGGATTGTACGAATGAATTAGAATGGATACATCCATGCAAAGGAATTTGAATGGATCATACGAATGAATTAGAATGGATCGTGCGAATGAATTAGAATGGATACATTCGTGTGAACGAATTAGAATGGATCGTACGAATGAATTAGAATGGATCGTACGAATGAATTAGAATGGATCGTACGAATGAATTAGAATGGATCGTGCGATTGAATTATAATGGATCATACGAATGAATTAGAATGGATACATTCATGCGAACGAATTAGAATGGATCGTACGAGTGAAATAAAATGGATCGTACGAATGAATTAGAATGGATTGTACGAATGAATTAGAATGGATCGTACGAATGAATTAGAATGGATCGTGCGATTGAATTATAATGGATCATACGAATGAATTAGAATGGATACATTCATACGAACGAATAAGAATGGATCATACGAATGAATTAGAATGGATCGTATGAATGAATTAGAATGGATCGTACGAATGAATTAGAATTGATCGTACAAATGAATTAGAATGGATCGTGCAAATGAATTAGAATTTAATGTGCGAATGTGTTAGAATGGATCATGCGAATGAATTTGAATGGATCGTACAAATATATTAGAATGGATACATTCGTGCGAATGAATTAGAATGGATCGTACGAATAAATTAGAATAGATCGTATGAATGAATTAGAATGAATCGTGCGATTGAATTAGAATGGATAAATTCGTGCGAATGAATTAGAATGGATCGTACGAATGAATTAGAATGGATCGTACGAATGAATTAGAATGGATGGTGCGATTGAATTAGAATGGATCATACGAATGAATTCGAATGGATCGTGTGAATGAATTAGAATGGATCGTACGAATGAATTAGAATGGAATATGCGAATGAGTTAGAATGGATAGTACAAATGAATTAGAATGGATCGTTCGAATGAATTAGAATGGATCATGCGAATGAATTAGAATGGATACATTCGTGCGAATGAATTAGAATGGATTGTACAAATGAATTAGAATGGATCGTACGAATGAATTAGAATGGATAAAGCGAATGAATTAGAATGGATCGTACAAATGAATTAGAATGGATCGTACGAATAAATTAGAATGGATCGTACAAATGAATTAGAATGGATCGTGCGAATAAATTAGAATGGAATATGCGAATGAGTTAGAATGGATAGTACAAATGAATTAGAATGGATCGTGCGAGTGAATTAGAATGGATCGTACGAATCAATAAAAATGGATCATTCGAATGAATTAGAATGGATTGTACGAATGAATTAGAATGGATACATCCATGCGAATGAATTAGAATGTATCGTACGAATGAACTAGAACGGATACATTCGTGCGAATGAATTAGAATGGATCATATGAATGAAATAGAATGGATTGTACGAATGAATTAGAATGGATCGTGCGATTGAATTAGAATGGATAATACGAATGAATTAGAATGGATACATTCGTGCGAATGAATTAGAATAGATCATACGAATGAATTAGAATAGATCGTGCGAATGAATTAGAATGGATCGTACGAATGAACTAGAATGGATACATTCGTGTGAATGACTTAGAATGGATCATACGAATGAATTAGAATGGACCATACGAATGAATTAGAATGGATACGTTTGTGCGAATGAATTAGACTGGATCGTACGTACGAATGAATTAGAACGGATCGTCCGAGTGAATTAGAATGGATCGTACAAATGAATTAGAATGGATACATTCATGCGAATCATTTAGATTGGATCGTACGAATGAATTAGAATGGATCGTGCGAGTGAATTAAAATGGATCGTACGAATGAATTAGAATGGATCGTGCGAATGAATTAGAATGATTCGTACGAATGAATTAGAATGGAATGGATCGTACGAATGCATTAGAGTGGATCGTACGAATGAATTAGAATGGATACATTTGTGCGAATGAATGAGAATTGATTTTACGAATGAATTAGAATGGATCGTATGAATGAATTAGAATGGATCGAACGAATGAATTTCAATGGATCATACGAATGAATTAGAATGGATCGTTCGAATAAATTAGAATGGATCGTGCGAGTGAATTAGAATGTATCGTACGAATGAATTAGAATGGATCGTACGAATGAATTAGAATGGATCGTACAAATGCAGTAGAATGGATCGTACGAATGAATTAGAATAGATACATTCGTGCAAATGAATTAGAATGGATCTTACGAATGAATTAGAATGGATCGTATGAATGAATTAGAATGGGTCGAACGAATGAAATAGAATGGATCGTGCGAATGAATTAGAATGAATCGTGTGAATGAATTAGAATGGATCATACGAATGAAATAGAATGAATCGTACGAATGCATTAAAATGGATCGTACAAATGAGTTAGAATGGATATATTTGTGCGAATGAATGAGAATAGATTTTTCGAATGAATTAGAATGGATCTTATGAATGAATTAGAATGGATCGAACGAATGAGTTAGACAGGATCGTACGAATGAATTAGAATGGATCGTTCGAATGAATTAGAATGGATTGTGCGAGTGAATTAAAATGGATCGTACGAATAAATTAGAATGGATCGTACGAATGAATTAGAATGGATCGTACAAATGAATTAGAATGGATCGTGCGAATGAATTAGTACGGAATGTGCGAATGAGTTAGAATGGATAGTACAAATGAATTGCAATGGATCGAGTGAATGAATTAGAATGGATCGTACGAATGAATTATAATAGAATGTACCAATGAATTAGAATGGATCGTACGAATGTATCCATTCTAATTCATTCGTACGATTCATTCTAATTCATTCACACGATCCATTCTAATTCATTCGTATGATCCATTCTAATTCAATCGCACGATCCATTCTAATTCATTCGTACAATCCATTCTAATTCATTCGTACGATCTATTCTAATTCATTCGCATGAATGTATCCATTCTAATTCATTCACGCGATCCATTCTAATTCATTCGTACGATCTATTCTAATTCAGTCGCACTAATGTATCCATTCTAATTCATTCGTATGATCCATTCTAATTCAATCGCACAATCCATTCTAATTCATTCGTACGATCCATTATAATTCATTCATACGATCCATTCTAACTCATTCGTACGATCCATTCTAATTCATTCGCACGAATGTATCCATTCTAATTCATTCCTACGATCCATTCTAATTCATTCATCCTTGTGCATGAATTAGAATGGATCGTACGAATGAACTTGAATTTCGTGCGAATGAATTAGAATGGATCGTACGAATGAATTAGAATGGAACGTACGAACGAATTAGAATGGATAGTACGAATGAATTAGAATGGATCGTACGAATGAATTAGAATGGATCGTATAAATGAATTAGAATGGATACATTCGTGCGAATGAATTAGAATGGATCGTACGAATGAATTAGAATGAATTGTACGAAAGAATTAGAATCGATCTCGTACAATCCATTCTAATTTATTCGTACGATCCATTCTAATTCATTCATACGACCCAGTCTAATTCAATCGCACGATCTTTTCTAATTCATTCATACGATCCATTCTAATTCATTCTCACGAATGTAGCCATTCCAATTCTTTTGTACGATCCATTCAAATTCATTCGTACGATCCATTCTAATTCATTCGAACGATCCATTCTAATTCATTCGTACGATCCATTCTAATTCATTCGCATGAATGTATCTATTCTAATTCATTCTTACGAATGAATTAGAATTAATGGATCGTACGAATGAATTAAAATGGATACATCCATGCAAATGAATTTGAATGGATCATACGAATGAATTAGAATGGATCGTACGAATGAATTAGAATGGATCATAGGAATGAATTAGAATGGATCGTGCGATTGAATTAGAATGGATCATACGAATGAATTAGAATGGATACATTCGTGCGAACGAATTAGAATGGATCGTACGAATGAAATAAAATGGATTGTATGAATGAATTAGAATGGATCGTGCGATTGAATTAGAATGGATCATACGAATGAATTAGAATGGATCGTACGAATGAATTAGAGTGGATCGTTCAAATGAATTAGAATGGATCGTGCAAATGAATTAGAATTGAATGTGCGAATGTGTTAGAATGGATCATGCGAATGAATTAGAATGGTTCGTACAAATATATTAGAATGGATACATTCGTGCGAATGAATTATAATGGATCGTACGAATAAATTAGAATAGATCGTATGAATGAATAATGGATCGTGCGATTGAATTAGAATGGATACATTCGTGCGAATGAATTAGAATGGATCATGCGAATGAATTAGAATGGATACATTCGTGCGAATGAATTAGAATGGATCGTACGAATGAATTAGAATGGATCGTACGAATGAATTAGAATGGATCGTGCGATTGAATTAGAATGGATCATATGAATGAATTAGAATGGATCGTGTGAATGAATTAGAATGGATCGTACGAATGAATTAGAATGGAATGTGCGAATGAGTTAGAATGGATAGTACAAATGAATTAGAATGGATCGTTCGAATGAATTAGAATGGATCATGCGAATGAATTAGAATCGATACATCCGTGAGAATGAATTAGAATGGATTGTACGAATGAATTAGAATGGATCGTACGAATGAATTAGAATGGATCATGCGAATGAATTAGAATGGATCGAACGAATGAATTAGAATGGATCATACGAATAAACTAGAATGGATCGACCAAATGAATTAGAATGGATCGTGCGAATAAATTAGAATGGAATGTGCGAATGAGTTAGAATGGATAGTACAAATGAATTAGAATGGATCGTGCGAGTGAATTAGAATGAATCGTACGAATGAGTAAGAATGGATCGTTCGAATGAATTAGAATGGATTGTATGAATAAATTAGAATGGATATATCCATGCGAATGAATTAGAATGGATCGTATGAATGAACTAGAACGGATACATTCGTGCGAATGAATTAGAATGGATCATACGAATGAAATAGAATGGATTGTACGAATGAATTAGAATGGATCGTGCGATTGAAATAGAATGGATAATACGAATGAATTAGAATGGATACATTCGTGCGAATGAATTAGAATAGATCATACGAATGAATTAGAATAGATCGTGCGAATGAATTAGAATGGATCATACGAATGAACTAGAATGGATACATTCGTGCGAATGAATTAGAATGGATCATACGAATGAATTAGAATGGATCATACGAATGAATTAGAATGGATACGTTCGTGCGAATGAATTAGACGGGATCGTACGTACGAATGAATTAGAATGGATCGTCCGAGTGAATTAGAATGGATCGTACAAATGAATTAGAATGGATACATTCGTGCGAATGAATTAGAATGGATCGTACGAATGAATTAGAATGGATCGTGCGAGTGAATTAGAATGGATCGTACGAATGAATTGAATGGATCGTACGAATGAATTAGAATGGATCGTGCGAATGAATTAGAATGAATCGTATGAATTTATTAGAATGGAATGGATCGTACGAATGCATTAGAATGGATCGTACGAATGAATTAGAATGGATAAATTTGTGCGAATGAATGAGAATAGATTTTACGAATGAATTAGAATGGATCGTATGAATGAATTAGAATGGATCGTTCGAATGAATTAGAATGGATCGTGAGAGTGAATTAGAATGGATCGTACGAATGAATTAGAATGGATCGTACGAATGAATTAGAATGGATCGTACAAATGCAGTAGAATGGATCGTACGAATGAATTAGAATGCATACATTCGTGCGAATGAATTAGAATGGATCTTACGAATAAATTAGAATGGATCGTATGAATGTATTAGAATGGGTCGAACGAATGAAATAGAATGGATCGTGCGAATAAATTAGAATGAATCATGTGAAAGAATTAGAATGGATCATACGAATGAAATAGAATGGATCGTACGAATGCATTACAATGGATCGCACGAATGAATTAGAATGGATACATTTGTGCGAATGAATGACAATAGATTTTACGAATGAATTGGAATGGATCGTATGAATGAATTAGAATGGATCGAACGAGTATATTAGAAAGGATCGTACGAATGAATTAGAATGGATCGTTCGAATGAATTAGAATAGATCGTGCGAGTGAATTAAAATGGATCGTACGAATAAATTCGAATGGATCGTAGGAATGAATTAGAATGGATCGTACTAATTCATTCGCACGAATGTATCCAATCTAATTCATTCATATGATCCATTCTAATTCATTCGTACGAATGTATCCATTCTAATTCATTCGTACGATCCATTCTAATTCATTCACATGATCCATTCTAATTCATTCGTATGATCCATTCTAATTCAATCGCACGATCCATTCTAATTCATTCGTACGATCCATTCTAATTCATTCGTACGATCCATTCTAATTCATTCGTACGATCTATTCTAATTCATTCGCACGAATGTATCTATTCTAATTCATTCGCGCGATCCATTCTAATTCATTCGTACGATCTATTCTAATTCAGTCGCATGAATGTATCCATTCTAATTCATTCATATGATCCATTCTAATTCAATCGCACAATCCATTCTAATTCATTCATACGATCCATTATAATTCATTCGTACGATCCATTCTAATTCATTCGTACGATCTATTCTAATTCATTCGCACGAATGTATCCATTCTAGTTCATTCCTACGATCCATTCTAATTCATTCATCCATGTGAATGAATTAGAATGGATCGTACGAATGAACTTGAATGGATACATTCGTGCGAATGAATTAGAATGGATCGTACGAATGAATTAGAATGGATCGTACGAACGAATTAGAATGGATAGTACGAATGAATTAGAATGGATCGTACGAATGAATTAGAATGGATCGTATAAATGAATTAGAATGGATACATTCGTGCGAATGAATTAGAATGGATCGTACGAATGAATTAGAATGAATTGTACGAAAGAATTCGAATCGATCTCGTACAATCCATTCTAATTCATTCGTAGGATCCATTCTAATTCATTCGTACGACCCAGTCTAATTCAATCGCACGATCTATTCAAATTCATTCGTACGATCCATTCTAATTCATTCTCACGAATGTAGCCATTCCAATTCTTTTGTACGATCCATTCTAATTCATTCACACGATCCATTCTAATTCATTCGAACGATCCATTCTAATTCATTCGTACTATCCATTCTAAATTATTTGCACGAATGTATCCATTCTAATTCATTCGTACGAATGAATTAGAATGGATCGTACGAATGAAATAGAATGGATTGTACGAATGAATTAGAGTGGATACATCCATGCAAATGAATTTGAATGGATCATACGAATGAATTAGAATGGATCGTGCAGGTGAATTAGAATGGATACATTCGCGCGAATGAATTAGAATGGATCATACGAATAAATTAGAATGGATCGTACGAATGAATTAGAATAGATACATTCGTGCGAATGAATTAGAATGGATCATACGAATGAAATAGAATGGATTGTACGAATGAATTAGAATGGATCGTGCAATTGAATTAGAATGGATCATACGAATGAATTAGAATGGATCATGCGAATGAATTAGAATGGTTCGTACGAATGAATTAGAATGGATCGTACAAATGAATTAGAATGGATCGGGCGAATGAATTAGAATGGAATGTGCGAATGAGATAGAATGGATAGTACAAATGAATTAGAATGGATCGTGCAAGTGAATTAGAATGGATCGTACGAATGAATTAGAATGGATCATGCGAATGAATTAGAATGATTCGTACAAATATATTATAATGGATACATTCGTGCGAATGAATTTGAATGGATCGTACGAATGAATTAGAATAGATCGTACGAATGAATTAGAATGGATCGTGCGATTGAATTAGAATGGATACATTCGTGTGAATGAATTAGAATGGATCGTACGAATGAATTAGAATGGATTGTACGAATGAATTAGAATGGATCGTGTGATTGAATTAGAATGGATCATACGAATGAATTAGAATGGATCGTGTGAATGAATTGGAATGGATCGTATGAATGAATTAGAATGGAATTTGCGAATGAGTTAGAATGGATAGTACAAATGAATTAGAATGGATCGTACGAATGAATTAGAATGGATCAAGAGAATGAATTAGAATGGATACATTTGTGCGAATGAATTAGAATGGATCGTACGAATGAATTAGATTGGATCATACGAATGAATTAGAATGGATCATGCGAATGAATTAGAATGGATCGTACAAATGAATTAGATTGGATCGTGCGAATGAATTTGAATGGAATGTGTGAATGAGTTAGAATGGATAGTACAAATGAATTAGAATGGATCGTGCGAGTGAATTAGAATAGATCGTACGAATGAATAAGAATAGTTTGTTCGAATGAATTAGAATGGATTGTACAAATGAATTAGAATGGACACATCCATGCGAATCAATTAGAATGGATCGTACGAATGAACTAGAATGGATACATTCGTGCGAATGAATTAGAATGGATCGTACGAATAAAATAGATTGGATTGTACGAATGAATTAGAAAGGATTGTGCGATTGAATTAGAATGGATCATACGAATGAATTAGAATGGATACATTCGTGCGAATGAATTAGAATGGATCGTACGAATGAATTAGAATAGATCGTGCGAATGAATTAGAATGGATCGTACGAATGAACTAGAATGGATACATTCATGCGAATGAACTAGAATGCATCGTACGAATGAATTAGAATGGATCATACGAATGAATTAGAATGGATACATTCGTGCGAATAAATTAGACTGGATCGTACAAATGAATTAGAATGGATCTTCCGAGTGAATTAGAATGGATCGTACGAATGTATTAGAATGGATACATTCGTGCGAATGAATTAGAATGGATCGTACGAATGAATTAGAAAGGATCGTGCGTGTGAATTAGAATGGATCGTACGAATGAATTAGAATGGATCGTACGAATGAATTAGAATGGATCGTGCGAATGAATTAGAATGAATCGTACGAATGAATTAGAATGGAATGGATCGTACGAATGCATTAGAATGGATCGTACGAATAAATTAGAATTGATACATTCGTGCAAATGAATTAGAATGGATCTAACGAATGAATTAGATTGGATCATATGAATGAATTAGAATGGGTCGAACGAATGAATTAGAATGGATCGTGCGAATGAATTAGAATGGATCGTGTGAATGAATTAAAATGGATCGTACAAATGAATTAGAATGGATCGTACGAATGCATTAGAATGGATAGTACGAATGAATTAGAATGGATACATTTGTGCGAATGAATCAGAATGGATAAATTTGTGCGAATGTATGAGAATTGATTTTACGAATGAATTAGAATGGATCGTATGAATGAATTAGAATGGATCGAACGAATGAATTAGAATGGATCATACGAATGAATTAGAATGGATCGTTCGAATGAATTAGAATGGATCATGCGAGTGAATTAGAATGTATCGTACGAATGAATTAGAATGGATCGTACGAATGAATTAGAATGGATCGTACAAATGCAGTAGAATGGATCGTACGAATGAATTAGAATGGATACATTCGTGCAAATGAATTATAATGGATCTTACGAATGAATTAGAATGGATCGTATGAATGAATTAGAATGGGTCGAACGAATGAAATAGAATGGATCGTGCGAATGAATTAGAATGAATCGTGTGAATGAATTAGAATGGATCATACGAATGAAATAGAATAGATCGTACGAATGCATTAAAATGGATCGTACGAATGAATTAGAATGGATATATTTGTGCAAATGAATGAGAATAGATTTTTCAAATGAATTAGAATGGATCTTATGAATGAATTAGAATGGATCGAACGAATGAATTAGAAAGGATCGTACGAATGAATTAGAATGGATCGTTCGAATGAATTAGAATGGATCGTGCGAGTGAATTAAAATGGATCGTACGAATAAATTAGAATAGATCGTACGAATGAATTAGAATGGATCGTACAAATGAATTAGAATGGATTGTGCGAATGAATTAGTACGGAATGTGCGAATGAGTTAGAATGAATAATACAAATGAATTGCAATGGATCGAGTGAATCAATTAGAATGGATCGTACGAATGAATTATAATAGAATGTACCAATGAATTAGAATGGATCCTACGAATGAATTAGAATGGATTGTACTAATTCATTCGCACGAATGTATCCAATCTAATTCATTCATACGATCCATTCTAATTTATTCGTACGAATGTATCCATTCTAATTCATTCGTACGATTCATTCTAATTCATTCACATGATCCATTCTAATTCATTCGTATGATCCATTCTAATTCAATCGCACGATCCATTCTAATTCATTCGTACAATCCATTCTAATTCATTCGTACGATCTATTCTAATTCATTCGCACGAATGTATCCATTCTAATTCATTCACGCGATCCATTCTAATTCATTCGTACGATCTATTCTAATTCAGTCGCACGAATGTATCCATTCTAATTCATTCGTATGATCCATTCTAATTCAATCGCACAATCCATTCTAATTCATTTGTACGATCCATTATAATTCATTCATACGATCCATTCTAACTCATTCGTACGATCCATTCTAATTCATTCGCACGAATGTATCCATTCTAATTCATTCCTACAATCCATTCTAATTCATTCATCCATGTGAATGAATTAGAATGGATCGTACGAATGAACTTGAATGGATACATTCGTGCGAATGAATTAGAATGGATCGTACGAATGAATTAGAATGGATCATACGAATGAATTAGAATGGATAGTACGAATGAATTAGAATGGATCGTACGAATGAATTAGAATGGATCATATAAATGAATTAGAATGGATACATTCGTGCGAATGAATTAGAATGGATCGTACGAATGAATTAGAATGAATTGTACGAAAGAATTAGAATCGATCTCGTACAATCCATTCTAATTTATTCGTACGATCCATTCTAATTCATTCATACGACCCAGTCTAATTCAATCGCACGATCTGTTCTAATTCATTCATACGATCCATTCTAATTCATTCTCACGAATGTAGCCATTCCAATTCTTTTGTATAATCCATTCAAATTCATTCATACGATTCATTCTAATTCATTCGAACGATCCATTCTAATTCATTCGTACGATCCATTCTAATTCATTCGCATGAATGTATCCATTCTAATTCATTCTTACGAATGAATTAGAATGGATCGTACGAATGAAATAGAATGGATTGTACGAATGAATTAGAATGGATACATCCATGCAAATGAATTTGAATGGATCATACGAATGAATTAGAATGGATCGTACGAATGAATTAGAATGGATCGTAAGAATGAATTAGAATGGATCGTGCGATTGAATTAGAATGGATCATACGAATGAATTAGAATGGATACATTCGTGCGAACGAATTAGAATGGATTGTACGAATGAAATAAAATGGATTGTACGATTGAATTAGAATGGATCATACGAATGAATTAGAATGGATCGTACGAATGAATTAGAATGGATGGTACGAATGAATTAGAATGGATCGTACGAATGAATTAGAATGGATCGTTCAAACGAATTAGAATGGATCATGCAAATGAATTAGAATTGAATGTGCGAATGTGTTAGAATGGATCATGCGAATGAATTAGAATGGATCGTACAAATATATTAGAATGGATACATTCGTGCGAATGAATTAGAATGGATCGTAGGAATAAATTAGAATAGATCGTATGAATGAATTAGAATGGATCGTGCGATTGAATAAGAATGGATACATTCGTGCGAATGAATTAGAATGGATCGTACGAATGAATTAGAATGGATCGTACGAATGAATTAGAATGGATCGTGCGATTGAATTCGAATGGATCATACGAATGAATTAGAATGGATCGTGTGAATGAATTAGAATGGATCGTACGAATAAATTAGAATGGAATGTGCGAATGAGTTAGAATGGATAGTACAAATGAATTAGAATGGATCATTCGAATGAATTGGAATGGATCATGCGAAAGAATTAGAATGGATACATTCGTGCGAATGAATTAGAATGGATTGTACGAATAAATTAGAATGGATCGTACGAATGAATTAGAATGGATCATGCGAATAAATTAGAATGGATCGTACGAATGAATTAGAATGGATCGTACGAATAAATTAGAATGGATCGTACAAATGAATTAGAATGGATCGTGCGAATAAATTAGAATGGAATGTGCGAATGAGTTAGAATGGATAGTACAAATGAATTAGAATGGATCGTGCGATTGAATTAGAATGGATCGTACGAATGAATAAGAATGGATCGTTCAAATGAATTAGAATGGATTGTATGAATGAATTAGAATGGATACATCCATGCGAATGAATTAGAATGGATCGTATGAATGAACTAGAACGGATACATTCGTGCGAATGAATTAGAATGGATCATACGAATGAAATAGAATGGACTGTACGAATGAATTAGAATGGATCGTGCGATTGAATTAGAATGGATAATACGAATGAATTAGAATGGATACATTCGTGCGAATGAATTAGAATAGATCATACGAATGAATTAGAATAGATCGTGCGAATGAATTAGAATGGATCATATGAATGAACTAGAATGGATACATTCGTGCGAATGAATTAGAATGGATCATACGAATGAATTAGAATGGATCATACGAATGAATAAGAATGGATACGTTCGTGCGAATGAATAAGACGGGATCGTACGTACGAATGAATTAGAATGGATCGTCCGAGTGAATTAGAATGGATCGTACAAATGAATTAGAATGGATACATTCGTGCGAATGAATTAGAATGGATCGTACGAATGAATTAGAATGGATCGTGCGAGTGAATTAGAATGGATCGTACGAATGAATTAGAATGGATCGTTCGAATGAATTAGAACGGATCGTGCGAATGAATTAAAATGAATCGTACGAATTTATTAGAATGGAATGGATCGTACGAATGCATTAGAATGGATCGTACGAATGAATTAGGATGGATACATTTGTGCGAATGAATGAGAATAGATTTTACGAATGAATTAGAATGGATCGTATGAATGAATTAGAATGGATCGAACGAATTAATTAGAATGGATCATATGAATGAATTAGAATGGATCATTCGAATGAATTAGAATGGATCGTGCGAGTGAATTAGAATGGATCGTACGAATGAACTAGAATGGATCGTACGAATGAATTAGAATGGATCGTACAAATGCAGTAGAATGGATCGTGCGAATGAATTAGAATAGATACATTCGTGCGAATGAATTAGAATGGATCTTACGAATGAATTAGAATGGATCGTATGAATGAATTAGAATGGGTCGAACGAATGAAATAGAATGGATCGTGCAAATAAATTAGAATGAATCGTGTGAAAGAATTAGAATGGATCATACGAATGAAATAGAATGGATCGTACGAATGCATTAGAATGGATCGCACGAATGAATTAGAATGGATACATTTGTGCGAATGAATGAGAATAGATTTTACGAATGAATTGGAATGGATCATATGAATGAATTAGAATGGATCGAACGAATATATTAGAAAGGATCGTACGAATGAATTAGAATGGATCGTTCGAATGAATTAGAATAGATCGTGCGAGTGAATTAAAATGGATCGTACGAATAAATTAGAATGGATCGTAGGAATGAATTATAATGGATCGTACAAATTCATTCGCGTGAATGTATCCAATCTAATTCATTCATACGATCCATTCTAATTCATTCGTATGAATGTATCCATTCTAAGTCATTCGTACGATCCATTCTAATTCATTCACATGATCCATTCTAATTCATTCGTATGATCCATTCTAATTCAATCGCACGATCCATTCTAATTCATTCGTCCGATCCATTCTAATTCATTCGTACGATCCATTCTAATTCATTCGTACCATCTATTCTAATTCATTCGCACGAATGTATCTATTCTAATTCATTCACGCGATCCATTCTAATTCATTCGTACAATCTATTCTAATTCAGTCTCACGAATGTATCCATTCTAATTCATTCGTATGATCCATTCTAATTCAATCGCATAATCCATTCTAATTCATTCGTACGATCCATTATAATTCCTTCGTACGATCCATTCTAATTCATTCGTACGATCCATTCTAATTCATTCGCACAAATGTATCCATTCTAGTTCATTCCTACGATCCATTCTAATTCATTCATCCATGTGAATGAATTAGAATGGATCGTACGAATGAACTTGAATGGATACATTCATGCAAATGAATTAGAATGGATCGTACGAATGAATTAGAATGGATCGTACGAACGAATTAGAATGGATAGTACGAATGAATTAGAATGGATCGTACGAATGAATTAGAATGGATCGTATAAATGAATTAGAATGGATACATTCGTGCGAATGAATTAGAATGGATCGTACGAATGAATTAGAATGAATTGTACGAAAGAATTCGAATCGATCTCGTACAATCCATTCTAATTCATTCGTAGGATCCATTCTAATTCATTCGTACGACCTAGTCTAATTCAATCGCACGATCTATTCTAATTCATTCGTACGATCCATTCTAATTCATTCTCACGAATGTAGCCATTCCAATTCTTTTGTACGATCAATTCTAATTCATTCACACGATCCATTCTAATTCATTCGAACGATCCACTCTAATTCATTCGTACAATCCATTCTAATTTATTTGCACGAATGTATCCATTCAAATTCATTTGTACGAATGAATTAGAATGGATCGTACGAATGAAATAAAATGGATTATATGAATGAATTAGAATGGATACATCCATGCAAATGAATTTGAATGGATCATACGAATGAATTAGAATGGATCGTGCAGATGAATTAGAATGGATACATTCGTGCGAATGAATTAGAATGGATCATACGAATAAATTAGAATGGATCGTATGAATGAATTAGAATGGATACATTTGTGCGAATGAATTAGAATGGATCATACGAATGAAATAAAATGGATTGTACGAATGAATTAGAATGGATCGTGCGATTGAATTAGAATGGATCATATGAATGAATTAGAATGGATCATGCGAATGAATTAGAATGGTTCGTACGAATGAATTAGAATGGATCGTACAAATGAATTAGAATGGATCGTGTGAATGAATTAGAATGGAATGTGCAAATGAGATAGAATGGATAGTACAAATGAATTAGAATGGATCGTGCAAGTGAATTAGAATGGATCTTACGAATGAATTAGAATGGATCAAGCGAATGAATTAGAATGATTCGTACAAATATATTATAATGGATACATTCGTGCGAATGAATTAGAATGGATCGTACGAATGAATTAGAATAGATCGTACGAATAAATTAGAATGGATCAGGCGATTGAATTAGAATGGATACATTCGTGTGAATGAATTAGAATGGATCGTACGAATGAATTAGAATGGATCGTACAAATGAATTAGAATGGATCGTGTGATTGAATTAGAATGGATCATACGAATGAATTAGAATGGATCGTGTGAATGAATTAGAATGGATCGTATGAATGAATTAGAATGGAATTTTTGAATGAGTTAGAATGGATAGTACAAATGAATTAGAATGGATCGTACGAATGAATTAGAATGGATCAAGCGAATGAATTAGAATGGATACATTTGTGCGAATGAATTAGAATGGATCGTACGAATGAATTAGAATGGATCGTACGAATGAATTAGAATGGATCATGCGAATGAATTAGAATGGATCGTACAAATGAATTAGATTGGATCGTGCGATTGAATTAGAATGGAATGTGTGAATGAGTTAGAATGGATAGTACAAATGAATTAGAATGGATTGTGCGAGTGAATTAGAATAGATCGTACGAATGAATAAGAATAGTTTGTACGAATGAATTAGAATGGATTGTACAAATGAATTAGAATGGATACATCCGTGCGAATCAATTAGAATGGATCGTATGAATGAACTAGAATGGATACATTCGTGCGAATGAATTAGAATGGATCGTACGAATGAAATAGAATGGATTGTACGAATGAATTAGAAAGGATTGTGCGATTGAATTAGAATGGATCATACGAATGAATTAGAATGGATACATTCGTGCGAATGAATTAGAATGAATCGTACGAATGAATTAGAATAGATCGTGCGAATGAATTAGAATGGATCGTACGATTGAACTAGAATGGATACATTCATGCGAATGAACTAGAATGGATCGTACGAATGAGTTAGAATGGATCATACGAATGAATTAGAATGGATACATTCGTGCGAATAAATTTGACTGGATCGTACAAATGAATTAGAATGGATCTTCCGAGCGAATTAGAATGGATCGTACGAATGTATTAGAATGGATACATTCGTGCGAATGAATTAGAATGGATCGTACGAATGAATTAGAATGGATCGTGCGAGTGAATTAGAATGGATCGTACAAATGAATTAGAATGGATCGTACGAATGAATTAGAATGGATCGTGCGAATGAATTAGAATGAATCGTACGAATGAATTAGAATGGAATGGATCGTACGAATGCATTAGAATGGATCGTACGAATAAATTAGAATGGATACATTCGTGCGAATGAATTAGAATGGATCTAACGAATGAATTAGAATGGATCATATGAATGAATTAGAATGGGTCGAACGAATGAATTAGAATGGATCGTGCGAATGAATTAGAATGGATCGTGTGAATGAATTAGAATGGATCGTACGAATGAATTAGAATGGATCGTACGAATGCATTAGAATGGATAGTACGAATGAATTAGAATCGATACATTTGTGCGAATGAATCAGAATAGATTTTACGAATGAATTAGAATGGATCGTATGAATGAATTAGAATGGATCGAATGAATGAATTAGAATGGATCGTACGACTGAATTAGAATGGATCATTCGAATGAATTAGAATGGATTGTGCGAGTGAATTAGAATGGATCGTACGAATGAATTAGAATGGATCGTACGAATAAGTTAGAATGGATCGTACAAATAAATTAGAATGGATCGTGCTAATGAATTAGAATGGAATGTGCGAATGAGTTAGAATGGATAGTACAAATGAATTAGAATGGATCGAGCGAATGACTTAGAATGGATCGTACGAATGAATTAGAATAGATTGTACGAATGAATTAGAATGGATCATACGAATTGATTAGAATGGATCGTACTAATTCATTTGCACGAATGTATCCATTCTAATTCATTCACACGATCCATTCTAATTCATTCGTATGAACCATTCTAATTCAATCGCACGATCCATTTTAATTCATTTGTACGATCCATTCTAATTCATTTGTACGATACATTCTAATTCTTTTGTACGATCCATTCTAATTCATTCGCACGAATATATCCATTCTAATTCATTAGCACGATCCATTATAAATCAATTGTACGATCTATTCTAATTCAGTCACACGAATGTATCCATTCTAATTCATTCGTATGATCTATTCTAATTCAATCGCACGATCCATTCTAATTCATTCGTACGATCCACTCTAATTCATTCGTACGATCCATTCTAATTCATTCGTATGATCCATTCTAATTCATTCGCACGATCCATTCTAATTCATTCAAACGACCCATTCTAATTCATTCGCACGATCCATTCTAATTCATTCGTATGATCCATTCTAATTCAATAGCACGATCCATTCTAATTCATTAGTACGGTCCATTCTAATTCATTCGTACGATCCATTCTAATTCATTCGTACGATCCATTCTAATTCATTCGCACGAATGTATCCATTCTAATTCATTTGCACGATCCATTCTAATTCATTCGGACGATCTATTCTAATTCAGTCACACGAATGTATCCATTCTAATTCATTCGTATGATCCATTCTAATTCAATCGCACGATCCATTCTAATTCATTCGTACGATCAATTCTAATTCATTCGTACGATCCATTCTAATTCAGTCGTACAATCCATTCTATTTCATTCGTACGATCCATTCTAATTCATTCATACGATCTATTCTAATTCACTCGCACGATCCATTCTAATTCATTTGCACGATCCAATCTAATTCATTCGTTCGATCCATTCTAATTCATTAGTACAATCCATTCTAATTCATTCGCACGATCTATTCTAATTCATTCGATCGATCCATTCTAATTCATTCGCATAAATGTACCCATTCTAGTTCATTCGTACGATCCATTCTAATTCATTTGCATGGATGTATCCATTCTAATTCATTCGTACGATCCATTCTAATTCATTCGCACGAATGTATCCATTCTAATATATTTGTACGATCCATTCTAATTCATTCGCATGATCCATTCTAATTCTTTCGTACGATCCATTTTAATTCATTCGTACAATCCATTCTAATTCATTCGCACGATCAATTCTAATTCATTCGTACAATCCATTCTAATTCATTCGCACGATCCATTCTAATTCATTTGTACTATCCATTCTAACTCATTTGCACGATCCATTCTAATTCATTCGTACAATCCATTCTAATTCATTTGTATGATCCATTCTAATTCATTCGTACAATCCATTCTAATTCATTCGTACGATCTATTCTAATTCATTCGCACAAATGTATCCATTCTAATTCATTCGTACGATCTATTCTAATTCATTCGCATGATCCATTCTAATTCATTCATAGGATCCATTCTAATTCATTCGTACGATCCATTCTAATTCATTCGCATGATCTATTCTTATTCATTCGTACGATCCTTTCTAATTCATTCACACGATCCATTCTATTTCATTCGTATGATCCATTCTAATACATTCGTATGATACATTCTAATTCATTCGCACGAATGTATCCTTTCTAATTCATTCGTACTATCCATTCTAATTCATTCGTACGATCCATTCTAATTCATTCGCACGAATGTATCCATTCTAATTCATTCGTATGATCCATTCTAATTCCCTCGGACGATCCATTCTAATACATTCGTATGATCCAGTCTAATTCATTCGCACGAATGTATCCAATTCATTCGAACGATCCATTTTAATTCATTCGTACGATCCATTCTAATTCACTCGTATGATACATTCTAATTCATTCATACGATCCATTCTAATTTATTCGTGCGATCCAGTCCATTCGTACGATCCATTCTATTTCATTCGCATGAATGTATCCATTCTAGTTCATTCGTACGATCCATTCTAATTCATTTGCATGGATATATCCATTCTAATTCATTCGTACGATCCATTCTAATTCATTCGCACGAATGTATCCATTCAAGTTCATTCGTATGATCCATTCTAATTCACTCGGACGATCCATTCTAATTCATTTGTACGATCCATTCTAATTCTTTCGCAAGAATGTATTCATTCTAATTCATTCGTACGATCCATTCTAATTCACTCGCACGATCCATTCTAATTCATTCATACCATCCATTCTAATTCATTTGCACGATTGTATCCATTCTAATTCATTCGTACGATCCATTCTAATTCATTCGTACGATCCATTCTAACTCATTCGCACAAATGTATCCATTCTATTTCATTCGTACGATCCATTCTCATTCATTCACACGATCCATTCTAATTCATTCGTATGATCCAGTCTAATTCATTCGCACAAATGTATCCATTCTAATTCATTCTTATGATCCTTTCTAATTCATTCGTACAATCCATTCTAATTCATTCGCATGATCCATTCTAATTCATTCGCATGATCTATTCTAATTCATTCGTATGATCCATTCTAATTCATTCGCACGAATGTATCCATTCTTATTCATTCGTATGATCCATTCTAATTCATTCGCTCAATCCATTCTAATTCATTCGTACGTACCATTATAATTCATTCGTACAAGCTATTCTAAGTCATTCGTACGATCCATTCTAACTCATTCGTACGATCGATTCTAATTCATTCGCACGAATGTAACCATTCTAATTCATTCGTAGGATCCATTCTAATTCATTCGCATGAATGTATCCATTCAAGTTCATTCATACGATCCAGTCTAATTCATTCATACGATCCATTCTAATTCATTCGCATGAAAGATTCCATTCTAATTCATTCATACGATCTATTCTAATTCATTTGCACGATCCATTCTAATTCATTCATACGATCCATTCTAATTCATTCGTATGATTCATTCTAATTCATTCAGACGATCCATTCTAATTCATTCGCATGAATTTATCCATTCTAATTCATTCGTACAATCCATTCTAAATCATTCGTACGATCCATTCTAATTTATTCGTAAGAATGTATCCATTCTAATTCATTCGTATGATCAATTCTAATTTATTCACACGATCCATTCTAATTCATTCGTATGATCCATTCTAATTCAATCGCATGATCCATTCTAATTCATTCGTACGATCCATTCTAATTCATTCGTATGATCCAGTCTAATTCATTCGTACGATCCATTCTAATTCATTCGCACGAATGTATTCATTCTAATTCATTCGCATGATCCATTCAAATTCATTCGTACGATCTATTCTAATTCAGTCGCACGTATGTATCCATTCTAATTCATTCGTATGATCCATTCTAATTCAATCGCACGATCCATTCTAATTCATTCGTACGATCCATTCTAATTCATTCGTACGATCCATTCTAATTCATTCGTACGATCCATTCTAATTCATTCGCACGATCCATTCTAATTCATTCGCACGATCCATTCTAATTCATTTGCACCATCCAATCTTATTCATTGGAATGATCCATTCTAATTCATTCGTACAAACCATTCTAATTCATTCGCACGATCCATTCTAATTCATTCGTACGATCCATTCTAATTCATTCGCACGAATGTATCCATTCTAGTTCATTCGTACGATCCATTCTAATTCATTCGCATGGATTTATCCATTTTAATTAATTCGTACAATCCATTCTAATTCATTCGAACGATCCATTCTTATTCATTCGTACGATCCATTCTAATTCACTCGAACGATCCATTCTAATTCATTCATACGATCCATTCTAATTCATTCGTACGATCCAATCTAATTCATTTGTATCATCCATTCTAATTTATTCGTACGATCCATTCTAATTCATTCGCACGAATGTATCCATTCTAATTCATTCGCACGATCCATTCTAATTCATTCATATGATCCGTTTAAATTCATTTGCATGGATGAATCCATTCTAATTCATTCGTACAATCCATTCTATTTCATTCGTACGATGCATTCTAATTCATTCGTACAATCCATTCTAATTCATTCGTACGATCCAGTCTAATTCATTTGCACGAATGTATCCATTCTAATTTAATTGTACGATCCATTCTAATTTATTCACACAAAGCATTCTACTTCATTCGTATGATCCATTCTAATTCATTCGTACGATCCATTCTAATTCATTCGCACGAATATATCCATTTTATTTCATTCGTACGATCCATTCTAATTCATTCACATGATGCATTCTAATTCATTCGCACGATCTATTCTAATTCATTCGTACGATCCATTCTAATTCATTCGCACGAATGTATCCATTCTAATTCATTCGTACGATCCATTCTAATTCAATCGGACGATTCATTCTAATTCATTCGTACGATCCAGTCTAATTCATTCGCACGAATGTATCCATTCTAATTCATTCATATGATCCATTATAATTCATTCGTACGAAATCCATTCTTACGATACATTCTAATTCATTCGTATGATCCATTCTAATTCATTCGTACGAACCATTCTAATTCATTCATACAAGCTATTCTAATTCATTCGTACGAGCTATTCTAATTCATTCGTACGATCCATTCTAAATCATTCGCCCGATTCATTCTAATTCATTCGCACGATCTATTCTAATTCATTCGTACGATCCATTCTAATTCATTCGCACGAATGTATCCATTCTAAATCATTCGTATGATCCATTCTAAGTCATTCGCACGAATGTATCCATTCTAATTCATTCGTACGATCCATTCTAATTCATTTGCACGATCCATTCTAATTCATTCGTACGATCCATTCTAATTCATTCGTACAATGCATTCTATTTCATTCGTACGATCCATTCTAATTCATTCGTACGATCCATTCTAATTCATTCACACGATCCATTCTAATTCATTCACACAATCCATTCTAATTCATTTGCATAATCCAATCTAATTCATTTGTACGATCCATTCTAATTCATTTGTACGATCCATTCTAATTAATTCACATGATCCATTTTAATTCATTCGTACGATCCATTCTAATTCATTCGCACGAATGTATCCATTCTAGTTCATTCGTACGGTCCATTCTAATTCATTCGCATGGATGTATCCATTCTAATTCTTTCGTACAATCCATTCTAATTCATTCAAATGATCCATTCTTATTCATTCGTACGATCCATTCTAATTCACTCGCATGATCCATTCTAATTCATTCGTACGATCCATTCTAATTCATTTGTACGATCCATTCGAATTCTTTCGTATGATCCATTCTAATTCATTTGTATGATCAATTCTAATTGATTCGCACGAATGTATCCATTCTAATTCATTCGCACGATCCTTTCTACTTCAGTCGTATGATCCATTCAAATTCATTTGCATGGATGTATCCATTCTAATTCATTCGTACAATCCATTCTATTTCATTCGTACGATGCATTCTAATTCATTCGTACGATCCATTCTAATTCATTCGTACGATCCAGTCTAATTCATTCGCACGAATGTATCCATCTTAATTCATTTATACGATCCATTCTAATTCATTCGCACGAAGCATTCTACTTCATTCGTATGATCCATTCTAATTCATTCGTACGATCCATTCTAATTCATTCGCACGAATGTATCCATTCTATTTCATTCGTACGATCCATTCTAATTCATCCGCACGATCCATTCTAATTCATTCGCACGATCTATTCTAATTCATTCATATGATCCATTCTAATTCATTCGCATGAATGTATCCATTCTAATTCATTCGTTCGATCCATTCTAATTCACTCGGACGATCCATTCTAATTCATTCATACGATCCAGTCTAATTCATTCGCACGAATCTATCCATTCTAATTCATTCGTATGATCCATTCAAATTCATTCGTACGAAATTCATTTGTACGATACATTCTAATTCATTCGTATCATCCATTCTAATTTATTCGTATGATCCATTCTAATTCATTCGTATGAACCATTCTAATTCATTCGTACAAGCTAATCTAATTCATTCATATGAGCTATTCTAATTCATTCATACGATCCATTCTAAATTATTCGCACGATCCATTCTAATTCATTCGCACAATCTATTCTAATTCATTCGTACGATCCATTATAATTCATTCGCACGAATGTATCCATTCTAAATCATTTGTACGATCCATTCTAATTCATTCGCACGAATGTATCCATTCTAATTCATTTGTACGATCCATTCTAATTCATTCGTACAATCCATTCTAATTCATTCGCACGAATATTTCCATTCTAATTCATTCGTACGATCTATTCTAATTCATTCGCACGATCCATTCTAATTCATTCATGAGATCCATTCTAATTCATTCGTATGATTCATTCTAATTCATTCATACGAATTTATCCATTCTAATTCATTCGCATGATCCATTCTATCTCATTCGTACGATCCATTCTAATGCATTCGTACGATCCATTCTAATTCATTCGCACGAATGTATCCTTTCTAATTCATTCGCACGATCCATTCTAATTCATTCGCACGAATGTATCCATTCTAATTCATTCGTACGATCCATTTTAATTCACTCGGACGATCCATCCTAATTCATTCGCACGAATTTATCCATTCTAATTCATTCGTACGATCTATTCTAATTCACTCGGACGATGCATTCTAATTCATTCGTATGATCCAGTCTAATTCATTCGCTCAAATGTATCCATTCTAATTCATTCGTATGAACCATTCTAATTCATTCGTACGATTCATTCTAATTCATTCGCACGATCCATTCTAATTCATTCGTACGATCCATTCAAATTCATTCGTACGATCCATTCTAATTTACTCGCACGATCCATTCTAATTCATTCGTCCGATCCATTCTAATTCATTCGCACGAATGTATCCATTCTAATTCATTCATACAATCAATTCTAATTCATTCGAACGAACCATTTTAATTCATTCATACGATCCATTCTAATTCATTCGCACAAATGTATCCATTCTAATTCATTCGTACGAATGAATTAGAATGGATCGTACGAATGAAATAGAATGGATTGTACGAATGAATTAGAATGGATACATCCATGCAAATGAATTTGAATGGATCATACGAATGAATTAGAATGGATCGTGCGAATGAATTAGAATAGATACATTCGTGCGAATGAATTAGAATGGATCATACGAATAAATTAGAATGGATGGTACGAATGAATTAGAATGGATCGTGCGATTGAATTAGATTGGATCATACGAATGAATTAGAATGGATACATTCGTGCGAATGAATTAGAATGGATCGTACGAATAAAATAGAGTGGATTGTACGAATGAATTAGAATGGATCGTGCGATGGAATTAGAATGGATCATACGAATGAATTAGAATGGATCATGCGAATGAATTAGAATGGATCGTACGAATGAATTAGAATGGATCGTACGAATGAATTAGAATGGAATGGATCGTACAAATGCATTAGAATGGATCGTGCGATTGAATTTGAATGGATACATTTGTACGAATGAATGAGAATAGATTTTACGAATGAATTAGAATGGATCGTATGAATGAATTAGAATAGATCGAACGAATGAGTTAGAATGGATCGTACGAATGAATTAGAATGGATCGTTCGAATGAATAAGAATGGATCGTACGAACGAATTAGAATGGATACATTCATGCGAATGAATTAGAATGGATCTTACGAATGAATTAGAATGGATCGTATGAATGAATTAGAATGTGTCGAACGAATGAATTAGAATGGATCGTGCGAATGAATTAGAATGAATCGTGTGAATGAATTAGAATGGATCGTATGAATGAAATAGAATGGATCGTATGAATGCATTAGAATGGATCGTACGAATGAATTAGAATGGATACATTTGTCCAAATGAATGAGAATAGATTTTACGAATGAATTAGAATGGATCGGTTGAATGAATTAGAATGGATCGAACGAATGAATTAGAATGGATCGTAAGAATGAATTAGAATGGATCGTTCGAATAAAATTGAATGGATCGTGCGAGTGAATTAGAATGGATCGTACGAATGAATTAGAATGGACCGTACGAATGAATTAGAATGGATCGTACAAATGAATTAGAATAAAATATGCGAATGAGTTAGAATGGATAGTACAAATGAATTAGAATGGATCGAGCGATTGAATTAGAATGGATCGTACGAATGAATTAGAATAGTTTGTACGAATGAATTAGAATGGATCGTAAGAATGAATTAGAATGGATCGTACTAATTCATTCGCACGAATATATCCAATCTAATTCATTCGTACGATCCATTCTAATTTATTGATACGAATGTATCCTTTCTAATTCATTCGTACGATCCATTCTAATTCATTCAAACGATCCATTCTAATTCATTCTATGATCCATTCTAATTCAATCGCACGATCCATTCTAATTCATTCGTACGATCCATTCTAATTCATTCGTACGATCCATTCTAATTCATTCGCACGAATATATCCATTCTAATCCATTTGCACGATCCATTCTAATTCATTCGTATGATCTATTCTAATTCAGTCGCACGAATGTATCCATTCTAATTGATTCGTATGATCCATTCTAATTCAATCGCACGATCCATTCTAATTCATTCTTACGATCTATTCTAATTCATTCGTACGATCTATTCTAATTCATTCGCACGAATGTATCCATTCTAGTTCATTCCTACGATCCATTCTAATTCATTCGCACGAATGGTCCATTCTAATTCATTCGTATGATCCATTCTAATTCCTACAATCCATGCTAATTCATTCACACGAATGGATCATACGAATGAATTAGAATGGATCGTACGAATGAATTAGAATGGATCGTACAAATGAATTAGAATGGATCGTGCGAATGAATTAGAATGGAATGTGCGAATGAGTTTGAATGAATAGTACAAATGAATTAGAATGGATTATGCGAGTGAATTAGAATGGATCATACGAATGAATTAGAATGGATCATGCGAATGAATTAGAATGGATCCTACAAATATATTAGAATGGATACATTCGTGCGAATGTATTAGAATGGATCGTACGAATGAATTAGAATAGATCGTACGAATGAATTAGAATGGATCGTGCGATTGAATTAGAATGGATACATTCGTGCGAATGAATTTGAATGGATCGTATGAATGAATTAGAATGGATCGTACGAATGAATTAGAATGGATCGTACGAATGAATTAGAATGGATCGTGCGATTGAATTAGAATGGATCATACGAATGAATTAGAATGGATCGTGTGAAAGAATTAGAATGGATCGTACGAATGAATTAGAATGGAATGTGCGAATGAGTTAGAATGGATAGTTCAAATGAATTAGAATGGATCATACGAATGAATTAGAATGGATCATGCGAATGAATTAGAAAGGATACATTCGTGCGAATGAATTAGAATGGATCGTACGAATCAATTAGAATGGATCGTACGAATGAATTAGAATGGATCATGCGAATGAATTAGAATAGATCGTATGAATGAATTAGAATGGATCGTACGAATGAATTAGAATGGAATGTGCGAATGAGTTAGAATGGATAGTACAAATGAATTAGAATGGATCGTGCGAGTGAATTAGAATAGATCGTATGAATGAATAAGAATGGATCGTCTGAATGAATTAGAATGGATACATCCATGCGAATGAATTAGAATGGATACATCCATGCGAATGAATTAGAATGGATCGTACGAATGAACTAGAATGGATACATTCGTGCGAATGAATTAGAATGGATCGTACGAATAAAATAGAATGGATTGTACGAATTGAATTAGAATGGATTGTTCGATTGAATTGGAATGGATTGTACGAATGAATTAGAATGGATCGTACGAATGAATTAGAATGGCTCATACGAATGAATTAAAATGGATACATTCGTGCGAATGAATTAGACTGGATCATACAAATGAATTTGAATGGATCGTCCGAGTGAATTAGAATGGATCGTACGAATGAATTAGAATGGATACATTCATGCGAATGAATTAGAATGGATCGTACGAATGAATTAGAATGGATCGTGCGAGTGAATTAGAATGGAACGAACGAATGAATTAGGATGGATCGTACGAATGAATTAGAATGGATCGTGCGAATGAATTAGAATGAATCGTACGAATGCATTAGAATGGATCGTACGAATGAATTAGAATGGATACATTTGTGCGAGTGAATGAGAATGGATTTTACGAATGAATTAGAATGGATTGTATGAATGAATTAGAATGGATCGTACGAATGAATTAGAATGGATCGTTCGAATGAATTAGAATGGATCGTTTGAGTGAATTTGAATGGATCGTACGATTGAATTAAAATGGATCGTACGAATGCATTAGAATGGATCCTACGAATGAATTAGAATGGTTACATTCGTGCGAATGAATTAGAATGGATCTGACGAATGAATTAGAATGGATCGTATGAATGAATTAGAATGGGTCGAACGAATGAATTAGAATGGATCATGCGAATGAATTAGAATGGATCGTGTTAATGAATTAGAATGGATCGTACGAATGATTTAGAATGGATCGTACGAATGCATTAGAATGGATCGTACGAATGAATTAGAATGGATACATTTGTGTGAATGAATGAGAATAGATTTTACGAATGAATTAGAATGGATACATTCATGCGAATGAATTTGAATGGATCGTACGAATGAATTAGAATGGGTCATACGAATGAATTAGAATGGATAGTACAAATGAAATAGAATGGATCGTGCGATTGAATTAGAATGGAATGTGCGAATGAGTTAGAATGGATAGTACAAATGAATTAGAATGAATCGAGCGAATGAATTAGAATGGATCGTACGAATGAATTAGAATAGATTGTACGAATGAATTAGAATGGATCGTTCGAATGAATTTGAATGGATCGTACTAATTCATTCACACGAATGTATCCATTCTAATTTATTCGTACGATCCATTCTAATTTATTCGTACGAATATTTCCGTTCTAATTCATTCGTACGATCCATTCTAATTCATTCACACGATCCATTCTAATTCATTCGTATGATCCATTCTAATTCAATCGCACGATCCATTCTAATTCATTTGTACGATCCATTCTAATTCATTTGTACGATCCATTCTAATTCATTCGTACGATCCATTCTCATTCATTCGCACGAATATATCCATTCTAATTCATTCGCACGATCCATTCTAATTCATTCGTACGATCTATTCTAATTCAATCGCACGAATGTATCCATTCTAATTCATTCGTATGATCCATTCTAATTCAATCGCACGATCCATTCTAATTCATTCGTACGATCCATTCTAATTCATTCGTATGATCCATTCTAATTCATTCGCACGATCTATTCTAATTCATGCGCACGATCCATTCTAATTCATTCGTACGATCCATTCTAATTCATTCGCACGATCCATTCTAATTCATTCGTATGATCCATTCTAATTCAATCGCACGATCTATTCTAATTCATTCGTATGATCCATTCTAATTCATTTGTACGATCCATTGTAATTCATTCGCACGAATGTATCCATTCTAATTCATTCGCACGATCCATTCTAATTCATTCGTATGATCTATTCTAATTCAGTCGCACAAATGTATCCATTCTAATTCATTCGTATGATCCATTCTAATTCAATCGCACGATCCATTCTAATTCATTCGTACGATCCATTCTAATTCATTCGTACGATCCATTCTAATTCATTCGTACAATCCATTCTATTTCATTCATACGATCCATTCTAATTCATTTGTACTATCCATTCTAATTCATTCGCACGATCCATTCTAATTCATTCGTACGATCTATTCTAATTCATTCCCACGAATGTATCCATTCTAATTCATTCGTATGATCCATTCTAATTCATTCGCATGGATGTATCCATTCTAATTCATTCGTACGATCCATTCTAATTCATTCGCACGAATATATCCATTCTAATATATTTGTACGATCCATTCTAATTCATTCGCATGATCTATTCTAATTCTTTCGTACGATCCATTCTAATTCATTCGTACGATCCATTCTAATTCATTCGTATGATCTATTCTAATTCATTTGTACAATCCATTCTAATTCATTCGTAAGATCGATTCTAATTCATACACACGATCTATTCTTATTCATTCGTACGATCCATTCTAATTCATTCGCACAATCCATTCTATTTCATTCGTACGATCCATTTTAATGCATTCGTACGATCCATTCTAATTCATTCGCACGAATATATCCATTCTAATTCATTCGTACAATCCATTCTAATTCATTCGTACGATCCAATCTATTTCATTCGCACGAATGTATCCATTCCAATTCATTCGTACGATCCATTCTAATTCACTCGGACGATCCATTCTAATTAATTCGTATAATCCAGTCTAATTCATTCGAACAATCTATTTTAATTCATTCGTACGATCCATTCTAATTCATTCGTACGATCCATTCTAATTCATTCGTGCGATCCAGTCCATTCGTACGATCCATTCTAATTCATTCGCACGAATGTATCCATTCTAGTTCATTCATACGATCCATTCTAATTCATTCGCATGGATGTATCCATTCTAATTCATTCATACGATCCATTCTAATTCATTCGCACGGATGTATCTATTCTAATTTATTCGTACGATCCATTCTAATTCATTCGTACGATCAATTCTAATTCATTCGCACGATCTATTCTAATTCATTCGTACGATCCATTCTAATTCATTCGCACGAATGTATCCATTCAAGTTTATTCGTACGATCTATTCAAATTCTTTCACAAGAATGTATCCATTCTAATTCATTCGTACGATCCATTCTAATTCACTCGCACGATCCATTCTAATTCATTCATACGATCCATTCTAATTCATTCGCACGATTGTATCCATTCTAATTCATTCGCATCAATGTATCCATTCTAATTCATTCGTACGATCCATACTAATTCATTTTTATGATCCATTCTAATTCATTCGTACGATCCATTCTAACTCATTCGCACAAATGTATCCATTCTACTTCATTCATACGATCCATTCTAATTCATTCACATGATCCATTCTAATTCATTCGCACGATCTATTCTAATTCATTCGTACGATCAAATCTAATTCATTCGCACGAATGTATCCATTCTAATTCGTTCGTATGATCCATTCTAATTCACTCGGACGATCCATTCTAATTCATTTGTACGATCCATTCTAATTCATTCGCATGAATGTATCCATTCCAATTCATTCGCACGATCCATTCTAATTCATTCGCACGATCTATTCTAATTCATTCGTATGATCCATTCTAATTCATTCGCACGAATGTATCCATTCTAATTCATTCGTACGATCCATTCTAATTCATTCGCTCGATCCATTCTAATTCATTCGTTTGATCTATTCTAATTCATTCGTATGAACCATTCTAATTCATTCGTACGAGCTATTCTAATTCATTCGTACGAGCTATTCTAAGTCATTCTTACGATCCATTCTAAATCATTCGTACGATCCATTCTAATTCATTCGAACGAATGTATCCATTCTAATTCATTCATACAATCCATTCTAATTCATTCGTACGATCCATTCTAATTCATTCGCATGAATGTATCCATTCAAGTTCATTCATACGATCCATTCTAATTCATTCGTACAATCCATTCTAATTCATTCGCACGAATATTTTCATTCTAATTCATTCGTAAGATCTATTCTAACTCATTCGCACGATCCATTCTAATTCATTCATACGATCCATTCTAATTCATTATTATGATTAATTCTAATTCATTCAGACGATCCATTCTAATTCATTCGCATGAATATATCCATTCTAATTCATTCGTACGATCCATTCTAAATCACTCGTACGATCTATTCTAATTTATTCGTACGAATGTATCCATTCTAATTCATTCGTACGATCCATTCTAATTCATTCACATGATCCATTCTAATTCATTCGTATGATACTTTCTAATTCAATCGCACGATCCATTCTAATTCATTCGTACGATCCATTCTAATTCATTCGTATGATCCATTCTAATTCAGTCATACGATCCATTCTAATTCATTCGCACGAATGTATCCATTCTAATTCATTCTCACGATCCGTTCTGATTCATTCGTACGATCTATTCTAATTCATTCACACGAATGTGTCCATTCTAATTCATTCGTATGATCCATACTAATTCAATCGCACGATCTATTCTAATTCATTCGTACGATCCATTCTAATTCATTCGTACGATCCATTCTAAATCATTCATACGATCCATTCTATTTCATTCGTACGATCCATTCTAATTCATTCGTACGATCCATTCTAATTCATTCGCACGATCCATTCTAATTCATTCGCACGATCCATTCTAATTCATTCGCACGATCCATTCTATGTCATTCGCATGATCCAATCTAATTCTTTCGTACGATCCATTCTAATCCATTCGTACGATCCATTCTAATTCATTCGCACGATCCATTCTAATTCATTCGTACGATCCATTCTAATTCATTCGCACGAATGTATCCATTCTAGTTCATTCGTACGATCCATTCTAATTCATTCGCATGGATGTATCCATTCTAATTCATTCGTTCAATCCATTCTAATTCATTCGAACGATCCATTCTTATTCATTCGTACGATCCATTCTAATTCACTCTCACAATCCATTCTAATTCATTCGTATGATCCATTCTAATTCATTCGTACGATCCATTCTAATTCATTCGTATGATCCATTCTAATCCATTCATACGATCCATTCTAATTCATTCGCACGAATGTATCCATTCTAATTCATTCGCACGATCCATTCTAATTCATTCGTATGATCCATTCAAATTCATTTGTATGGATGTATCCATTCAAATTCATTCGTACAATCCATTCTATTTCATTCGTACGATGCATTCTAATTCATTCGTACGATCCATTCGAATTCATTCGTACGATCCAGTCTAATTCATTCGCACGAATGTATCCATTCTAATTTATTTGTACGACCCATTCTAATTCATTCGCACGAAGCATTCTACATCATTCGTATGATCCATTTAATTCATTCGTACGATCCATTCTAATTCATTCGCACGAATGTATCCATTCTATTTCATTCGTACGATTCATTCTAATTCATTCGCATGATCCATTCTAATTCATTCGCACGATCCATTCTAATCCATTCGTATGATCCATTCTAATTCATTCGCACGAATGTATCCATTCTAATTCATTCGTACGATCCATTCTAATTCACTCGGACGATCCATTCTAATTCATTCGTACGATCAAGTCTAATTTATTCGCACGAATGTATACATTCTAAATAATTCGTAATATCCATTCTAATTCTTTCGTATGATACATTCTAATTCATTCGTATGATCCATTCTAATTCGTTCGTATGATCCATTCTAATTCATTTGTATGAGCTATTCTAATTCATTCGTACGAGCTATTCTAATTCATTCATACGATCCATTATAAATCATTCGCACGATCCATTCTAATTCATTCGCACGATCCATTCTAATTCATTCGTACGATCCATTATAATTCATTCGGACGAATGTATCCATTCTAAATCATTCGTACGATCCATTCTAATTCATTCGTACGATCTATTCTAATTCATTCGCATGAATGTATCCATTGAAGTTCATTCATACGATCCATTCTAATTCATTCGTACGATCCATTCTAATTCATTCGCACGAATGTTTCCATTCTAATTCATTTGTACGATCTATCCTAATTCATTCGCACGATCCATTCTTATTCATTCATACGATCCATTCTAATTCATTCATATGATTCATTCTAATACATTCATACGAATTTATCCATTCTAATTCATTCGCACGATCCATTCTATTTCATTCGTACGATCCATTCTAATGCATTCGTACGATCCATTCTAATTCATTCGCACGAATGTATCCATTCTAATTCATTCGTATGATCCATTCTAATTCATTCGCACGATCCATTCTAATTCATTTGCACGAATGTATCCATTCTAATTCATTCGTACGATCCATTCTAATTCGCTCGGACGATACATTCTAATTCATTCGCACGAATGTATCCATTCTAATTCTTTCGTACGATCCATTCTAATTCACTCGGACGATCAATTCTAATTCATTCGGACGATCCAGTCTTATTCATTCGCACGAATGTATCCATTCTAATTCATTCGTATGAACCATTCTAATTCATTCGTACGATTCATTCTAATTCATTCGCACGATCCATTCTAATTTATTCGTACGATCCATTCTAATTCGTTCGTACGATCCATTCTAATTTACTCACACAATCTATTCTAATTCATTCGTCCGATCCATTCTAATTCATTCGCACGAATGTATCCATTCTAATTCATTCATACGATCAATTCTAATTCATTAGAATGATCCATTCTAATTCATTCGTACGATCTATACTAATTCATTTGCATGAATGTATCCATTCTAATTCATTTGTACGAATGAATTAGAATGGATCGTACGAATGAAATAGAATGGATTGTACGAATGAATTAGAATGGATACATCCATGCAAATGAATTTGAATGGATGATACGAATGAATTAGAATGGACTGTGCGAATGAATTAGAATGGATACATTCCTGAGAATGAATTAGAATGGATCGTACGAATGAATTAGAATGGATCATACGAATGAATTAGAATGGATCGTACGAGTGAATTAAAATGGATCGTGCGATTGAATTAGAATGGATCATACGAATGAATTAGAATGGATACATTCGTGCGAATGAATTAGAATATATCGTACGAATGAAATAGAATGGATTGTACGAATAAATTAGAATGGATCGTGCGATTGAATTAGAATGGATATACAAATGAATTAGAATGGATCATGCGAATGAATTAGAATGGATCGTACGAATGAATTTGAATGGATTGTACGAATGAATTAGAATGGATCGTACGAATGAATTAGAATGGATCGTACGAATGAATTAGAATGGATCGTACAAATGAATTAGAATGGATCGTGCGAATGAATTAGAATGGAATGTGCGAATGAGTTAGAATGGATAGTACAAATGAATTAGAATGGATCGTGTGAGTGAATTAGAATGGATCGTACGAATGAATAAGATTGGATCATGCGAATGAATTAGAATGGATCGTACAAATATATTAGAATGGGTACATTTGTGCGAATGAATTAGAATGGATCGTACGACTAAATTAGAATGGATCGTACGAATGAATTAGAATGGATCGTGCGATTGAATTAGAATGGATCGTAGGAATGAATTAGAATGGATCATACGAATGAATTAGAATGGATTGTACGAATGAATTAGAATGGATATATCCTTGCAAATGAATTTGAATGGATCATACGAATGAATTAGAATGGATCTTGCGAATAAATTAGAATGGATACATTCGTGCGAATGAATTAGAATGGATCGTACGAATTAATTAGAATGGATCGTACGAATGAATTAGAATGGATCGTGCGATTGAATTAGAATGGATCATACAAATGAATTAGAATGGTTACATTCGTGCGAATGAATTAGAATGGATCGTACGAATGAAATAGAATGGATTGTACGAATGAATTAGAATGGATCGTTCGAATGAATTAGAATGGATTATACGAATGAATTAGAATGGATCGTACAAATGAATTAGAATAGATCGTGCGAATGAATTAGAAAGGATCGTCTGAATTAATTAGAATGAATCATACGAATGAATTAGAATGGATCGTATGAATGAATTAGAATGGATCGTGCGAATGAATTAGATTGGATCGCGCGATTGAATTAGAATGGATCGTACAAATGAATTAGAATGGATCATGCGAATGAATTAGAATGGATCATGCGAATGAATTAGATTGGATCGTGCGATTGAATTAGAATGGATCGTACGAATGAATTAGAATGGATTGTACGAATGAATTAGAAAGAATCATGCGAATGAATTAGAATGGATCGTAAGAATGAATTAGAATGGATCATACGAATGAAATAGAATGGATCGTACAAATGAATTAGAATGGATCGTGCGATTGAATTAGAATGGATGTACGAATGAATTAGAATGGATCATACGAATGAATTAGAATAGATTGTAAGAATGAATTAGAATGGATCAGACAAATAAATTAGAATGGATCTTATGAATGAATTAGAGTGGATCGTGCGAATGAATTAGAATGGATACATTCGAGCGAATGAATTAGAATGGATTGTACGAATGAATTAGAATGGATCGTACGACTGAATTAGAATGGATCATACGAATGAATTAGAATGGATCGTATGAATGAATTATAATTCATTCGTACGATCCATTCTAATTTATTCGCACGAATGTATCCATTCTAATTCATTCGTATGATCCATTCTAATTCAATCACACGATCCATTCTAATTCATTCGTACAATCCATTCTATTTCATTCGTACGATCTATTCTAATTCATTCGCACGAATGTATCCATTCTAATTTATTCGTATGATCCATTCTAATTCAATCGCACAATCCATTCTAATTCATTCGTACGATCTATTCTAATTCATTCGTACGATCCATTCTAATTCATTCACACGTATGTATCCATTCTAATATATTTGTATGATCCATTCTAATTCATTCTCATGATCCATTCTAATTCATTCCTACGATCCATTCTAATTCATTTGTACAATCCATTCTAATTCATTCGCACGATCCATTCTAATTCATTCGAACGATCCATTCTAATTCATTCGTACAATCCATTCTTTTTCATTCGTACGATCCATTCTAATTCATTCGCACGAATGTACCCATTCTAATTCATTCGTATGTTCGATTCTAATTCATTCGCACGATCTATTCTTATTCATTCGTACGATCCATTCTAATTTATTCGCACAAATGTATCGATTCTAATTCATTCGTATCTATTTTAATTCATTCGCACGATCCATACTAATTCACTATGATCCATTCAAATTCATTCGTATGATCCATTCTAATTCATTCGTACGATCCATTCTAATTCATTCGCACGATCTATTCTAATTCATTCGTACGATTCATTCTAATTCATTCGCACGAATGTATCCATTCAAATTCAATCGTATGATCCATTCTAATTTATTCATACGAATGTATCCATTCTAATTCATTCGTACGATCCATTATAATTCATTCGCACGAATGTATCCATTCTAATACATTCGTACGATCCATTCTAATTCACTCGGACGATCCATTTTAATTTATTTGTACGATCCAGTCAAATTCATTCGCACGAATGTACCCATTCTAATTCATTCGTACGATCGATTCTAATTCATTCCCATGATCTATTCTTATTCATTCGTACGATCCATTCTAATTCATTCGCACAAATGTATCCATTCTAATTCATTCGTACGATCCATTCTAATTCATTCGCATGATCCATTCTAATTCATTCGCACGATCCATTCTAATTCAATCGTACGATCTATACAAATTCATTCGAACGATCCATTCTAATTCATTCGCACGAATGTATCCATTCTAATTCATTCGTACGATCCATTCTAATTCATTCGTATGATCCATTCTAATTTATTTGTATGATCCATTCTAATTCATTCAAACGATCCATTCTAATTCACTCGCACGATCCATTCTAATTCATTTGTACTATCTATTCTATAACTCATTTGCACATTCCATTCTAATTCATTCGTACGATCCATTCTAATTCATTCATATGATCCATTCTAATTCATTCGTACGATGATCCATTCTAATTCATTCGCATGATCTATTCTAATTCATTCGTACGATCCATTCTAATTCATTCGTACAATCCATTCTAATTCATTCGAATGATCCATTCTAATTCATTCGTACAATCCATTCTATTTCTTTTGTACGATCCATTCTAATTCATTCGCACGAATGTACCCATTCTAATTTATTCGTATGATCCATTCTAATTCATTCGTACGATCCATTCTAATTCATTCTAATTCATTCGTATGATCCATTCTAATTCATTCGTACGATCCATTCTAATTCATTCGTACGATCCATTCTAATTCATTCGCACGAATCTATCCATTCTAATTCATTCGCACGATTCATTCTAATTCATTCGTATGATCCATTCAAATTCATTTGCATGGATGTATCCATTCTAATTCATTCGTACAATCCATTCTAATTCATTCGAACGATCCATTCTAATTCATTCGTACAATCTATTCTATTTCATTCGTACGATCCATTCTAATTCATTAGCACGAATGTATCCAGTCTAATTCATTCATACGATCAATTCCAATTCACTCGTACGATCCATTCTAATTCGGTCGTACGATCCATTCTAATTCATTCGCAGGAATGTATCCATTCTAATTCATTCGCACGATCCATTCTAATTAATTCGCACGATCTATTCTAATTCATTCGCACAAATGTATCCATTCTAATTCATTCATATGATCCATTCTAATTCAATCGCACGATCCATTCTAATTCATTCGTACAATCCATTCTATTTCATTCGTACGATCCATTCTAATTCATTCGCACGAATGTATATATTCTAATTTATTCGTATGATCCATTCTAATTCAATCGCATGATCCATTCTAATTCAATCGTACGATCTATTCTAATTCATTCGTACGATCCATTCTTATTCATTCGCACGAATGTATCCATTCTAATATATTTGTACGATCCATTCTAATTCATTCGCATGATCCATTCTAATTCATTCGTATGATCCATTCTAATTCATTCGTACAATCCATTCTAATTCATTTGCACGATCCATTCTAAATCATTCGCACGAATGTATTCATTCTAATTCATTCGTACGATCCATTCTAATTCACTCGGACGATCCATTCTAATTTATTCGCACGAATGTATCAATTCTAATTCGTTCGTACGATCCATTCTAATTCACTCGGACGATCCATTCTAATTCATTCGTACGATCTAGTCTAATTCATTCGCACGAATGTATCCATTCTAATTCATTCGTATGAACCATTCTAATTCATTCGTACAATCCATTCTAATTCATTCGTACGATCCATTCTAATTCATTCGTACGATCCATTCTAATTCACTCGCACGATCCATTCTAATTCACTCGCACGATCCATTCTAATTCATTCGTACGATCCATTCTAATTCTTTCGCACGAATGTATCCATTCTAATTTATTCATACGATCAATTCTAATTCACTCATACGATCCATTCTAATTCGGTCGTATGATCCATACTAATTCATTTGTACGATCCATTCGAATTCATTCACACGAATGTATCCATTCTAATTCATTTGTACGATCCATTCTAATTCAATCGCACGATGCATTCTAATTCATTCGTACGATCCATTCTAATTCACTCGCACGATCCATTCTAATGCATTCGTACGATCCATTCTAATTCATTCGTACGATCCATTCTTATTCATTCGTACGGTCCATTCTAATTCTTTCGCAAGAATGTATCCATTCTAATTCATTCGTACGATCCATTCTAATTCACTCGCACGATCCATTCTAATTCATTCGTAGAATCTATTCTAATTCCTTCGCATGATCCATTCTAATTCATTTGTACTATCCAATTAGAATGGTTCGTACGAATGAATTAGAATGGATCGTACGAATGAATTAGAATGGATCGTACGAGTGAATTAGAATGGATCGTGCGATTGAATTAGAATGGATCATATGAATGAATTAGAATGGATCGTGTGAATGAATTAGAATGGATCGTACGAATGAATTAGAATGGATACATTCGTGCGATCGAATTATAATGGATCGTACGAATGAATTAGAATGGATCGTACGAATGAATTAGAATGGATCGTGCAAATGAATTAGAATGGATCGTACAAATGAATTAGAATGGATCCATTCGTGCGAATGAATTAGAATGGATCATACGAATGAATTAGAATGGATCGTGCGAATGAATTAGAATGGATCATACGAATGAATTAGAATGGATAAATTCGTATGAATGAATTAGAATGGATCATACCAATGAATTAGAATGAATCGTACGAAAGAATTAGAATCGATCGTACGAATGAATTAGAATGGATCGTGCAAATGAATTAGAATGAATCGTACGAATGAAATAGAATGGTACGAATGAATTAGAATGGATACATTCATGCGAATGAATTAGAATGGATCGTACGAATTAATTAGAATGGATCATATGATTGAATTAGAATGGATACATCCATGCAAATGAATTAGAATGGATCGTACGAATGAATTAGAATGGATCGTGCGAATGAATTAGAATGGAAACATTCGTGCGAATGAATTATAATAGATCGTACGAATGAATTAGAATGAATCGTACGAATAAATTAGAATGGATCGTACGAATGAATTGGAATGGATCATGCAAATGAATTAGAATGGATCGTACAAATGAATTAGAATGGATCCATACGTGCGAATGAATTAGAATGGATCATACAAATGATTTAGAATGGATCGTGCTAATGAATTAGAATGGATCATGCGAATGAATTAGAATGAATAAATTCGTATGAATGAATTAGAATGGATCGTACCAATGAATTAGAATGAATCGTACGAAAGAATTAGAATCGATCATACGAATAAATTAGATTGGATCGTGCGAATGAATTAGAATGGATCGTACGAATAAATTATAATGGATAGTACGAATGAATTAGATATGATCGTGCGAATGAACATGAATGGATACATTCATGCGACTGAATTAGAATAGATCGTACGAATGAATTAGAATAGATCGTGCCAATGAATTAGAATGGATCGTGCGAATGAATTAGAATGGATCGTGCGAATGAATTAGAATGGATCGTGAGAATGAATTAGAATGGATCGTGCGAATGAATTAGAATGGATCGTACGAATGAATTAGAACGGATAGTACCAATGAATTAGAATGGATCGTGCAATTGAATTAGAATGGATATATTCGTGCGAATGAATTAGAATGGATCGTACAAATGAATAAGAATGGATCGTACGAATGAATTAGAATGGATCTGACGAATGAATTAGAATGGATCGTGCGATTAAATTAGAATGGATACATTCGTGCGAATGAATTAGAATGGATCTTACGAATGAATTAGAATGGATCGTGTGAATGAATTAGAATGGATCGTGCGAATGAATTAGAATGGATCGTGCGAATGAATTAGAATGGATCGTACGAATGAATTAGAATGGATACATTCGTGCAATGAATTAGAATGGATCATACGAATGAATTGGAATAGATCGTGTGAATGAAATAGAATGGTTCGTTCGAATGATTTAGAATGTATCGTACGAATGAATTAGAATGAATCGTTCGAATGAATTAGAATGGATCGTATGAATAAATTAGATTGGATACATCCGTGTGAATGAATTAGAATGGATCATACGAATGAATTAGAATGGATACATTCGTGCGAATGAATTAGACTGGATCGTACGAATGAATTAGAATGGATCGTCCGAGTAAATTAGAATGGATCGTACGAATGAACTTGAACGGATACATTCGTGTGACTGAATTAGAATAGATCGTACGAATGAATTAGAATGGATCGTGCGAATGAATTAGAATGGGTATATTCTTGCGAATGAATTAGAATGGATCGTATGAATGAATTAGAATGGATACATCCATGCGAAAGAATTAGAATGGATCGTACGAATGAATTAGATTGGATACATTCATGCGAATGAATTAGAATGGATCATATGAATGAATTAGAATAGATCGTGCGAATGAATCAGAATGGATCGTATGAATGATTTAGAATGGATCGTACGAATGACTTAGAATAGCTCATACGAATGAATTAGAATAGCTCGTACGAATGAATTAGAATGGTTCGTACGAATGAATTAGAATGGATCATACGAATGAATTTGAATGGATCGAGCGAATGAATTAGAATGGATCGTACGAATGAATTAGAATGGATACATTCGTGCGAATGAATTAGAATGGATCGTATGAATGAATTAGAATAGATTGTATGAATGAATTAGAATGGATACATTCGTGCGAATGAATTAGAATGGATCGTACGAATGAAATAGAATGGATTGTACGAATGAATTAGAATGGATCGTTCGAATGAATTAGAATGGATTGTACGAATGAATTAGAATGGATACATCCATGCGAATGAATTAGAATGGATCGTATGAAAGAACTAGAATAGTTACATTCGTGCGAATAAATTAGAATGAATCGTACGAATGAATTAGAATAGATTATACGAATGAATTATAATGGATACATTCGTGCGAATGAATTAGAATCAATCGTACGAAAGAAATAGAATGGATTGTACGAATGAATTAGAATGGATCGTGCGAATGAATTAGAACGAATCGTATGAATGAATTAGAGTGGATCATAAGAATGAAATAGAATAGATATATTCGTGCGAATGAATTAGACTGGATCGTATGAATGAATTAGAATGGATCGTTCGAGTGAATTAGAATGGATCATGCGAATGAATTAGAATGGATACATTCGTGCGAATGAATTAGATTGATTCGGGAGAATAAATTAGAATGGATCGTCCGAGTGAATTAGAATGGATCGTACGAATGAATTAGAATGGATCGTATGAATGAATTAGAATGGATCATACGAATGAATTAGAATGGATACATTCATACGAATGAATTAGAATGGATCGTACGAGTGAATTAGAATGGATCGTACAAATGAATTAGAATAGATCGTACGAATGAATTTGAATGGATCGTACGAATGAATTAGAATGGATACATTCATGCGAATGAATTAGAATGGATCGTATGAATGAATTAGAATGGATCGTTCGAATGAATTAGAATTGATCGTGCGAATGAATTAGAATGGATCGTACGAATGAATTTGAATGGATCGTTCGAATGAATTAGAATGGATCATGTGAATGAATTCGAATGGATACATTCGTGCGAATGAATTCGAATAGATCGTACGAATGAATTATAATGGATCGTACTAATGGATTAGAATGGATCATGCGAATGAATTAGAATGGATCGTACGAATGAATTAAAATAGATCGTACGAATGAATTAGAATGGATACATTCGTACGAATGAATTAGAATGGATCATGCGAATTAATTAGAATGGATCGTACAAATATATTAGATTGGATACATTCGTGCGAATGAATTAGAATGGATCGTACGAATGAATTAGAATAGATCGTACGAATGAATTAGATTGAATCGTACGAATGAATTAGAATGGATCGTTCGAATGAATTAGAATGAATTAGAATGGATCGTACGAATGAATTAGAATGGATCGTTCGAATGAATTAGAATGGATCGTGCGAATGAATTAGAATGGATACATTCGTGCGAATGAATTAGAATGGATCATGCGAATGAATTAGAATGGATCGTACGAATGAATTAGAATAGATACATTTGTGGCGAATGAATTAGACTGGATCGTACGAATGAATTAGAACGGATACATTCGTGCGAATGAATTAGAATAGATCATACGAATGAATTAGAACGGATACATTCGTATGAATGAATTAGAATGGATCGTACGAATGAATTAGAATGGATACATTCATGCGACTGAATTAGAATAGATCATACGAATGAATTAGAATGGATCATACGAATGAATTAGAATGGATACATTCGTGCGAATGAATTAGACTGGATCGTACAAATAAATTAGAATGGATTATCCGAGTGAATTAGAATGGATCGTACGAATGAATTAGAATGGATACGTACGAATGAATTAGAATGGATCGTATGAATGAATTAGAGTGGATCATACGAATAAATTAGAATGGATACATTCGTGCGAATGAATTAGAATGGATCATACGAATGAATTAGAATAGATCGTGCGAATGAATTAGAATGAATCGTCTGAATGAATTAGAATGGATCATACGAATGAATTAGAATGGATCGTACGAGTGAATTAGAATGGATTGTACGAATGAATTAGAATAGATCGTGCGAATGAATTAGAATGGATCGTACGAATGAATTAGAATAGATTGTACGAATGAATTAGAATGGATCGTACGAATGAATTAGAATGGAAAGTGCGAATGAATTAGAATGGATCGTACAAATGAATTAGAATGGATCGTTCGAATGAATTAGAATGGATCGTACGAATGAATTAGAATGGATCATACAAATGAATTAGAATAGATACATTCGTGCGAATGAATTAGAATGGATCGTACGAATGAATTAGAATAGATCATGCAAATAAATTAGAATGGATCGTCTGAATGAGTTAGAATAGATCGTGCGAATGAATTAGAAAGGATCGTCTGAATGAATTAGAATGAATCATACGAATGAATTAGAATGGATTGTATGAATGAATTAGAATGGATCGTGCGAATGAATTAGAATGGTTCGTACGAATAAATTAGAATGGATACATTCGTGTGAATGAATTAGAATGGATCGTACGAATGAATTAGAATGGATCGTACGAATGTATTAGAATGGATCGTGCAATTGAATTAGAATGGATCATACGAATGAATTAGAATGTTCTAATTCATTCACATGATCCATTCTATTTCATTCGTACGATCCATTCTAATTCATTCGTACAATCCATTCTTATTCATTCGTACGATCCATTCTAATTGAATCCATTCTTATTCATTTGCACGAATGTATCCATTCTAATTTATTCGCACGAATGTATCCATTCTAATTCATTCGTACGATCCATTCTAATTCACTCGGACGATCCATTCTAATTCATTCGTACGATCCGTTCTAATTCATTCGCACGAATTGATCATGTGAATGAATTAGAATGGATCGTACAAATATATTAGAATGGATACATTCATGCGAATGAATTAGAATGGATTGTACGAATGAATTAGAATGGATCGTACGAATTAATTAGAATGGATCATACAAATGAATTAGACTGGATCGTCCGTATGAATTAGAATGAATTAGAATGGATCGTACGAATAAATTAGAATGGATCGTTCGAATGAATTAGAATAGATCGTGCGAATGAATTAGAATGGATACATTCGTGCGAATGAATTAGAATGGATCATGCGAATGAATTAGAATGGATACATTTGTGGTGAATGAATTAGAATGAATCGTACGAATGAATAAGAATAGATCGTGCGAATGAATTAGAATCGATCGTATGAATGAATTAGAATGGGTACATTCGTGCGAATGAATTAGACTGGATCGTACGAATGAATTGGAATGGATCGTCCGAGTGAATTAGAATGGATCGTACGAATAAATTAGAATAGATACATTCGTGCGAATGAATTAGAATGGATCGTACGAATGAATTAGAATAGATACATTCGTGCGAATGAATTAGACTAGATCGAACGAATGAATTAGAATGGATCGTCCGAGTGAATTAGAATGGATCGTACGAATGAATTAGAATGGATATGTACGAATGAATTAGAATGGATCGTATGAATGAATTAGAATGGATCATACGAATAAATTAGAACGGATACATTCGTGCGAATGAATTAGAATGGATTGTACGAATGAATTAGAATAGATCGTGCGAATGAATTAGAATGGATTGTCTGAATGAATTAGAATGGATCGTACGAATGAATTAGAATGAATCGTACGAGTGAATTAGAATGGATCATACGAATGAATTAGAATAGATCATCCGAATGAATTAGAATGGATCGTACGAATGAATTGGAATAGATTGTACAAATGAATTAGAATGGATCGTTCGAATGAATTAGAATGTAATGTTCGAATGAATTAGAATGGATTGTACAAATGAATTAGAATGGATCGTTCGAATAAATGGATCAGAATGGTTCGTACGAATGAATGGATCGTTCGAATGGATCAGAATGAATCAGAATGGTTCAGAATGGATCAGAATGGTTCAGAATGGTTCGTACGGATGTAATGTTTGAATGAATTAGAATGGATCGTACAAATGAATTAGAACGGATCGTTCGAATGAATTAGAATGGATCATACGAATGAATTAGAATGGTTCGTACGAATGAATTAGAATATATCATACGAATGAATTAGAATGGATACATTCGTGCGAATGAGTTAGAATGGATCGTACGAATGAATTAGAATAGATCGCGCGAATGAATTAGAATGGATCATCTGAATGAATTAGAATGTATCATACGAATGAATTAGAATGAATTATACGAATGAATTAGAATGAATTGTATGAATGAATTAGAATGGATAATACGAATGAATTAGAATGGATACATTCGTGCGAATGAATTAGAATGGATCGTACGAATGAATTAGAATAGATCGTGCGAATGAATTAGAATGGATCGTCTGAATGAATTAGAATGGATCGTCTAAATGAATTAGCATGGATCGTACGAATGAATTAGAATGGATCATCTGAATGAATTAGAATGAATTAGAATGGATCGTACAAATGAATTAGAACGGATCGTTCGAATGAATGGATCGTTCGAATGAATTAGAATGGATCGTATGAATGAATTAGAATGGTTCGTACGAATGAATTAGAATGGATCATACGAATGAATTAGAATGGATACATTCTTGCGAATGAATTAGAATGGATCGTACGAATGAATTAGAATAGATCGCGCGAATGAATTAGAATGGATCGTCTGAATGAATTAGAATAAATCATACGAATGAATTAGAATGGATCGTATGAATGAATTAGAATGGTTCGTACGAATGAATTAGAATGGATAATACGAATGAATTAGAATGGATACATTCGTGCGAATGAATTAGAATGGATCGTACGAATGAATTAGAATAGATCGTGCGAATGAATTAGAATGGATCGTCTGAATGAATTAAATGAATCATACGAATGAATTAGAATGGATCGTATGAATGAATTAGAATGGATACATTCGTATGAATGAATTAGAATGGATCATACGAATGAATTAGAATGGATACATTCGTGCGACTGAATTAGAATAGATCATATGAATGAATTAGAATGGATCATACGAATGAATTAGAATGGATACATTCGTGCGAATGAATTAGACTGGATCGTACAAATAAATTAGAATGGATTATCCGAGTGAATTAGAATGGATCGTACGAATGAATTAGAATGGATACGTACGAATAAATTAGAATGGATCGTATGAATGAATTAGAGTGGATCATACGAATAAATTAGAATGGATACATTCGTGCGAATGAATTAGAATGGATCATACGAATGAATTAGAATAGATCGTGCGAATGAATTAGAATGAATTGTCTGAATAAATTAGAATGGATCATACGAATGAATTAGAATGGATCGTACGAGTGAATTAGAATTGATTGTACGAATGAATTAGAATAGATCGTGCGAATGAATTAGAATAGATCGTACGAATGAATTAGAATAGATTGTACGAATGAATTAGAATGGATCGTTCGAATGAATTAGAATGGATCGTACGAATGAATTAGAATGGAAAGTGCGAATGAATTAGAATGGATCGTACAAATGAATTAGAATGGATCGTTCGAATGAATTAGAATGGATCGTACGAATGAATTAGAATGGATCATACGAATGAATTAGAATGGATACATTCGTGCGAATGAATTAGAATGGATCGTACGAATGAATTAGAATAGATTATGCAAATAAATTAGAATGGATCGTCTGAATGAGTTAGAATAGATCGTGCGAATGAATTAGAAAGGATCGTCTAAATGAATTAGAATGAATCATACGAATGAATTAGAATGGATTGTATGAATGAATTAGAAAGGATCGTGCGAATGAATTAGAATGGTTCGTACGAATAAATTAGAATGGATACATTCGTGTGAATGAATTAGAATGGATCGTACGAATGAATTAGAATGGATCGTACGAATGCATTAGAATGGATCGTGCAATTGAATTAGAATGGATCATACGAATGAATTAGAATGTTCTAATTCATTCACATGATCCATTCTATTTTATTCGTACGATCCATTCTAATTCATTCGTACAATCCATTCTTATTCATTCGTACAATCCATTCTAATTGAATCCATTCTTATTCATTTGCACGAATGTATCCATTCTAATTCATTAGTTAGATCCATTCTAATTTATTCGCACGAATGTATCCATTCTAATTCATTCGTACGATCCATTCTAATTCACTCGGACGATCCATTCTAATTCATTCGTACGATCCGTTCTAATTCATTCGCACGAATTGATCATGTGAATGAATTAGAATGGATCGTACAAATATATTAGAATGGATACATTCATGCAAATGAATTAGAATGGATTGTACGAATGAATTAGAATGGATCGTACGAATTAATTAGAATGGATCGTACGAATGAATTAGAATGGATCGTCCGAATGAATTAGAATGGATCGTATGAATGAATTAGAATGGATCGTTCGAATGAATTAGAATAGATCATGCGAATGAATTAGAATGGATACATTCGTGCGAATGAATTAGAATGGATCATGCGAATGAATTAGAATGGATACATTTGTGGTGAATGAATTGGAATGGATCGTACGAATGAATAAGAATAGATCGTGCGAATGAATTAGAATCGATCGTACGAATGAATTAGAATGGGTACATTCGTGCGAATGAATTAGACTGGATCGTACGAATGAATTAGAATGGATCATCCGAGTGAATTAGAATGGATCGTACGAATAAATTAGAATAGATACATTCGTGCGAATGAATTAGAATGGATCGTACGAATGAATTAGAATAGATACATTTGTGCGAATGAATTAGACTGGATCGAACGAATGAATTAGAATGGATCGTCCGAGTGAATTAGAATGGATCGTACGAATGAATTAGAATGGATATGTACGAATGAATTAGAATGGATCGTATGAATGAATTAGAGTGGATCATACGAATAAATTAGAACGGATACATTCGTGCGAATGAATTAGAATGGATTGTATGAATGAATTAGAATAGATCGTGCGAATGAATTATAATGGATTGTCTGAATGAATTAGAATGGATCGTACGAATGAATTAGAATGAATCGTACGAGTGAATTAGAATGGATCATACGAATGAATTAGAATAGATCGTCCGAATGAATTAGAATGGATCGTACGAATGAATTGGAATAGATTGTACAAATGAATTAGAATGGATCGTTCGAATGAATTAGAATGTAATGTTCGAATGAATTAGAATGGATTGTACAAATGAATTAGAATGGATCGTTCGAATGAATGGATCAGAATGGTTCGTTCGAATGAATGGATCGTTCGAATGGATCAGAATGGATCAGAATGGTTCAGAATGGATCAGAATGGTTCGTACGAATGTAATGTTTGAATGAATTAGAATGGATCGTACAAATGAATTAGAACGGATCGTTCGAATGAATGGATCGTTCGAATGAATTAGAATGGATCATACGAATGAGTTAGAATGGTTCGTACGAATGAATTAGAATGGATCATACGAATGAATTAGAATAGATACATTCGTGCGAATAAATTAGAATTGATCGTACGAATGAATTAGAATAGATCGCGCGAATGAATTAGAATGGATCATCTGAATGAATTAGAATGAATCATACGAATGAATTAGAATGGATCGTATGAATGAATTAGAATAGATAATACGAATGAATTAGAATGGATACATTCGTGCGAATGAATTAGAATGGATCGTACGAATGAATTAGAATAGATCGTGCGAATGAATTAGAATGGATCGTCTGAATGAATTAGAATGGATCGTCTAAATGATTTAGCATGGATCGTACGAATGAATTAGAATGGATCATCTGAATGAATTAGAATGAATTAGAATGGATAGTACAAATGAATTAGAACGGATCGTTCGAATGAATGGATCGTTCGAATGAATTAGAATGGATCGTATGAATGAATTAGAATGGTTCGTACGAATGAATTAGAATGGATCATACGAATGAATTAGAATGGATACATTCGTGCGAATGAATTAGAATGGATCGTACGAATGAATTAGAATAGATCGCGCGAATGAATTAGAATGGATCGTCAGAATGAATTAGAATAAATCATACGAATGAATTAGAATGGATCGTATGAATGAATTAGAATGGTTCGTACGAATGAATTAGAATGGATAATACGAATGAATTAGAATGGATACATTCGTGGGAATGAATTAGAATGGATCGTACAAATGAATTAGAATAGATCGTGCGAATAAATTGGAATGGATCGTCTGAATGAATTAAATGAATCATACGAATGAATTAGAATGGATCGTATGAATGAATTAGAATGGATACATTCGTATGAATGAATTAGAATGGATCGTACGAATGAATTAGAATGGATACATTCGTGCGACTGAATTAGAATAGATCATACGAATGAATTAGAATGGATCATACGAATGAATTAGAATGGATACATTCGTGCGAATGAATTAGACTGGATCGTACAAATAAATTAGAATGGATTATCCGAGTGAATTAGAATGGATCGTACGAATGAATTAGAATGGATACGTACGAATGAATTAGAATGGATCGTATGAATGAATTAGAGTGGATCATACGAATAAATTAGAATGGATACATTCGTGCGAATGAATTAGAATTCATCATACGAATGAATTAGAATAGATCGTGCGAATGAATTAGAATGAATCGTCTGAATGAATTAGAATGGATCATATGAATGAATTAGAATGGATCGTACGAGTGAATTAGAATGGATTGTACGAATGAATTAGAATAGATCGTGCGAATGAATTAGAATGGATCGTACGAATGAATTAGAATAGATTGTACGAATGAATTAGAATGGATCGTTCGAATGAATTAGAAGGGATTGTACGAATGAATTAGAATGGAAAGTGTGAATGAATTAGAATGGATCGTACAAATGAATTAGAATGGATCGTTCGAATGAATTAGAATGGATCGTACGAATGAATTAGAATGGGTCATACGAATGAATTAGAATGGATACATTCGTGCAAATGAATTAGATTGGATCGTACGAATGAATTAGAATAGATCATGCAAATAAATTAAAATGGATCATCTGAATGAGTTAGAATAGATCGTGCGAATGAATTAGAAAGGATCGTCTGAATGAATTAGAATGAATCATACGAATGAATTAGAATGGATTGTATGAATGAATTAGAATGGATCGTACGAATGCATTAGAATGGATCGTGCAATTGAATTAGAATGGATCATACGAATGAATTAGAGTGTTCTAATTCATTCACATGATCCATTCTATTTCATTCGTACGATCCATTCTAATTCATTCGTACAATCCATTCTTTTTCATTCGTACGATCCATTCTAATTGAATCCATTCTTATTCATTTGCACGAATGTATCCATTCTAATTCATTAGTTAGATCCATTCTAATTTATTCGCACGAATGTATCCATTCTAATTCATTCCTACGATCCATTCTAATTCACTCGGACGATCCATTCTAATTCATTCGTACGATCCGTTCTAATTCATTCGCACGAATTGATCATGTGAATGAATTAGAATGGATCGTACAAATATATTAGAATGGATACATTCATGCGAATGAATTAGAATGGATTGTACGAATGAATTAGAATGGATCGTACGAATTAATTAGAATGGATCATACGAATGAATTAGAATGGATCGTCCGAATGAATTAGAATGAATTAGAATGGATCGTACGAATGAATTAGAATGGATCGTTCGAATGAATTAGAATAGATCGTGCGAATGAATTAGAATGGATACATTCGTGCGAATGAATTAGAATGGATCATGCGAATGAATTAGAATGGATACATTTGTGGTGAATGAATTAGAATGGATCGTACGAATGAATAAGAAAAGATCGTGCGAATGAATTAGAATCGATCATACGAATGAATTAGAATGGGTACATTCGTGCGAATGAATTAGACTGGATCGTACGAATGAATTAGAATGGATCGTCCGAGTGAATTAGAATGGATCGTACGAATAAATTAGAATAGATACATTCGTGCGAATGAATTAGAATGGATCGTACGAATGAATTAGAATAGATACATTCATGCGAATGAATTAGACTGGATCGAACGAATGAATTAGAATGGATCGTCCGAGTGAATTAGAATGGATCGTACGAATGAATTAGAATGGATATGTACGAATGAATTAGAATGGATCGTATGAATGAATTAGAGTGGATCATACGAATAAATTAGAACGGATACATTCGTGCGAATGAATTAGAATGGATTGTACGAATGAATTAGAATAGATCGTGCGAATGAATTATAATGGATTTTCTGAATGAATTAGAATGGATCGTACGAATGAATTAGAATGAATCGTACGAGTGAATTAGAATGGATCATACAAATGAATTAGAATATATCGTCCGAATGAATTAGAATGGATCGTACGAATGAATTGGAATAGATTGTACAAATGAATTAGAATGGATCGTTCGAATGAATTAGAATATAATGTTCGAATGAATTAGAATGGATTGTACAAATGAATTAGAATGGATCGTTCGAATGAATGGATCAGAATGGTTCGTATGAATGAATGGATCGTTCGAATGGATCAGAATGGATCAGAATGGATGGATCAGAATGGTTCAGAATGGTTCGTATGAATGTAATGTTTGAATGAATTAGAATGGATCGTACAAATGAATTAGAACTGATCGTTCGAATGAATGGATCGTTCGAATGAATTAGAATGGATCATACGAATGAATTAGAATGGTTCATACGAATGAATTAGAATGGATCATACGAATGAATTAGAATGGATACATTCGTGCGAATGAATTAGTATGGATCGTACGAATGAATTAGAATAGATCGCGCGAATGAATTAGAATGGATCATCTGAATGAATTAGAATGAATCATACGAATGAATTAGAATGGATCGTATGAATGAATTAGAATGGATAATACGAATGAATTAGAATAGATACATTCGTGCGAATGAATTAAAATGGATCGTACGAATGAATTAGAATAGATCGTGCGAATGAATTAGAATGGATCGTCTGAATGAATTAGAATGGATCGTCTAAATGAATTAGCATGGATCGTACGAATGAATTAGAATGGATCATCTGAATGAATTAGAATGAATTAGAATGGATCGTACAAATGAATTAGAACGGATCATTCGAATGAATGGATCGTTCGAATGAATTAGAATGAATCGTATGAATGAATTAGAATGGTTCGTACGAATGAATTAGAATGGATCATACGAATGAATTAGAATGGATACATTCGTGCGAATGAATTAGAATGGATCGTACGAATGAATTAGAATAGATCGCACGAATGAATTAGAATGGATCGTCTGAATGAATTAGAATAAATCATACGAATGAATTAGAATGGATCGTATGAATGAATTAGAATGGTTCGTACGAATGAATTAGAATGGATAATACGAATGAATTAGAATGGATAATACGAATGAATTAGAATGGATACATTCGCGCGAATGAATTAGAATGGATCGTACGAATGAATTAGAATAGATCGTGTGAATGAATTAGAATGGATCGTCTGAATGAATTAAATGAATCATACAAATGAATTAGAATGGATCGTATGAATGAATTAGAATGGATCGGGCGAATGAATTAGAATGGATCGTATGAAAAAATTAGAATGGATACGATCGTGTGAATGAATTAGAATGGATCATACAAATGAATTAGAATGGATCGTACGAATGCATTAGAATGGATCGTGCGATTGAATTAGAATGGATCATACGAATAAATTAGAATTTTCTAATTCATTCACATGATCCATTCTAATTCACTCGTACGATCCATTCTAATTCATTTGTACGATCCATTCTTATTCATTCGTACGATCCATTCTAATTCAATCCATTCTAGTTCATTCGCAGGAATGTATCCATTCTAATTCATTAGTAAGATCCATTCTAATTTATTCGCATGAATGTATCCATTCTAATTCATTCGTACGATCCATTCTAATTCACTCGAACGATCCATTCTAATTCATTCGTACGATCCATTCTAATTCATTCGCACGAATGTATCCATTCTAATTCATTCGTAAGATCCATTCTAATTCATTCGTATGATCTATTCTAATTCATTCGCACGAATGTATCCATTTTAATTCATTCGCCCGATCCATTCTAATTCATTCGCACGATCCATTCTAATTCATTCATACGATCCATTCTATTTCATTCGTATGATTTATTCTAATTCATTCAGACGATCCATTCTAATTCATTCGCACGATCTATTCTAATTCATTCGTACGATCCATTCTAATTCACTCGCACGATCCATTCTAATTCATTCGCACGATCCATTCTAATTCATTCGTACGATCTATTCTAATTCAGTCACACGAATGTATCCATTCAAGTTCATTCGTATGATCCATTCTAATTCACTCGGATGATCCATTCTAATTCATTCATACGATCCAGTCTAATTCATTCGCACGAATGTATCCATTCTAATTCATTCGTATGATCCATTCTAATTCATTCGCACGAATGTATCCATTCTAGTTCATTCGTACGATCCATTCTAATTCATTCGCATGGATGTATCCATTCTAATTTATTCGTACGATCCATTCTAATTCATTCGCACGAATGTATCCATTCTAATTCATTCGCACGATCCATTCTAATTTATTCGCATGATCTATTCTAATTCATTTGTGCGATCCATTCTAATTCAATCGCACAATTCATTGTAATTCATTCGAACGATCCATTCTAATTCATTCGTACGATCCATTTTAATTCACTCGCACGATCCATTCTAAATCATTCGTACGATCCATTCTAATTCATTCGCACGAATGTATCCATTCTAATTCATTCGTATGATCCATTCTAATTCAATCGCACGATCCATTCTAATTCATTCGCACGATCTATTCTAATTCATTCGTATGATCCATTCTAATTCATTCTCACAAATGTAGCCATTCCAATTCTTTTGTACGATCCATTCTAATTCATTCGCACGATCCATTCTAATTCATTCGTACGATTCATTCTAATTCATTCGTACAATCCATTCTAAATCATTCGTACGATCCATTCTAATTCATTCGCACGAATGTATCCATTCTAATTCATTCATTTGATCCATTCAAATTCATTCGCACGATCCATTCTAATTCATTCGCACAATCTATTCTAATTCATTTGCACGATCCACTCTAATTCATATGTACGATCCATTCTAATTTATTCATACGATCCATTATAATTCATTCGCACAAATGTACCCATTCTAATTCATTCGTACGATCCATTCTAATTCATTCGCATGATCCATTCTAATTCATTCATACAATCCGTTCTAATTCATTCGTATGATCCATTCTATTTCATTCGCATGATCCATTCTAATTCATTCAGACGATCCATTCGAATTCCTTCGTACGATCCATTCTAATTCATTCGTACGATCCATTCTAATTCATTCGCACGAATGTATCCATTCTAATTCATTCGCACGATCCATTCTAATTCATTCGAACGATCCATTCTAATTTATTCGTATGATCCATTCTAAATCATTCGCACATTCCATTCTAATTCATTTGTACGATCCATTCTAATTCATTCGAACGATCCATTCTAATACATTCGAACGACCCATTCTAATTCATTCGTAATTCTAATTCATTCGTTCGACCCATTCTAATTCATTCGAACGATCCATTCTAATTCATTCGTACGATCCATTCTAATTCATTCGCACATTCCATTCTAATTCATTTGTATGATCCATTCTAATTCATTCGCACATTCCATTCTAATTCATTCATACGATCCATTCTAATTCATTCGAACGATCCATTCTAATTCAGTCACACGATCCATTCTAATTCATTCATATGATCAATTGTAATTAATTTGGACAATCCATTCTAATTCATTCACATGATCCATTCTAATTCCTTCGTATGATCCATTCTAATTCATTCGCACGAATGTATCCATTCTAATTCATTCTCATAAATGTATCCATTCTAATTCATTCAGACGATCCATTCTAATTCATTCATAGGATCCATTCAAGTTCATTCGTACGATCCATTCTAATTCACTCGGACGACCCATTCTAATTCATTCGTACGATCCATTCTAATTTATTCATATAATTTATTCTAATTCATTCGTACGTATGATCCATTCTAATTCATTCATTCGACCTATTCTAATTTCTTCGAATGATCCATTCTAATTCATTCGTACGATCCATTCTAATTCATTCGCACATTCCATTCTAATTCATTCGTATGATCCATTCTAATTTATTCGCACATTCCATTCTAATTCATTCATACGATCCATTATAATTCATTCGTAAGATCCATTCTAATTCATTCGTACGATCCATTCTAATTCATTCACACGATTCATTCTAATTCATTCATATGATCCATTGTAATTAATTCGCACGATCCATTCTAATTCATTCACATGATCCATTCTAATTCATTCGTACGATCCATTCTAATTCATTCGCACGATCCATTCTAATTCATTCGAACGATCCATTCTAATTCATTCGTACGATCCATTCTAATTCATTTGCTCGATCCATTCTAATTCATTCACGATCCATTCTAATTCATTCGCACGATCCATTCTAATTCATTCGTACGATCCATTATAATTCATTCGTACTATCCATTCTAATTCATTCGTAAGATCCACTCCAATTCATTCGCACCAATGTATGTATTCTAATTCATTCGTACGATCCATTCTAATTCATTCATACGATCCATTCTAATTCATTCGTATGATCCATTCTAATTCATTCGCACGATCCAATATAATTTATTCGAACGATCCATTCTAATTCATTCGTACGATCCATTACGATCTATTCTAATTCACTCGCACGATCCATTCTAATTCATTCGTACGATCCATTCTAGCTCATTCGTACGATCCATCCTAATTCATTCATACGATCCATTCTAATTCATTCGTATGATTCATTCTAATTCATTCAGGCGATCCACTCTAATTCATTCGAACGATCCATTCAATGTCATTCGTACGATCCATTCTAATTCATTCGCAAGAATGTATCCATTCTAATTCATTCGTACGATCGTGTGATCCATTCTAATTCATTCGTACGATCCATTCTAATTCATTTGTACGATCCATTCTAATTCACTCGCACGATCCATTCTAATTGATTCATACGATCCATTCTAATTCATTCGTATGATTCATTCTAATTCATTCGTACGATCCATTCTAATTCATTCGTACGGTCCATTCATATTCATTCGCACGAATGTATCCATTTTAATTCATTCGCACGATCCATTCTAATTCATTCATACGATCCATTCTAATTCATCCGTATGATACATTCTAATTCATTCATACAGTCCATTCTAATTCTTTCGAACGATCTATTCTAATTCACTCGGACGATCCATTCTAATTCATTCGTATGATTCATTCTAATTCATTCGTACAATCCATTCTAATTCATTCGAACGATCTATTCTAATTCACTCGTACGATCCATTCTAATTCATTCGCACGAATGTATCCATTCTAATTCATTCGAACGATCCATTCTAATTCATTCGAACGATCCATTCTAATTCATTCGCACATTCCATTCTAATTCATTCGTACGATCAATTCTAATTCATTCGAACGATCCATTCTAATTCATTCGCACGAATGTATCCATTCTAATTCATTCGTACGATCCATTCGAATTTATTCGTACAATCCATTCTAATTCATTCGTTCGACCCATTCTAATTCATTCGCATGGATTTATCCATTCTAATTCATTCGCATGATCGATTCTAATTCATTCATATGATCCGTTATAATTCAATCGCACGATCCATTCTAATTCATTCGAAAGATCCATTCTAATTCATTCGTACAATCTATTCTAATTCATTCGTATGATCCATTCTAATTCATTCGCATGATCCATTCTAATTCATTCATATGATCCAGTCTAATTCATTCGTATGATCCATTCTAGCTCATTCGTACGATCCATCCTAATTCATTCATACGATCCATTCTAATTCATTCGTATGAGTCATTCTAATTCATTCGTACGATCCATTCTAATTCACTCGCACGATCCACTATAATTCATTCATACGATCTATTCTAATTCATTCGTATGATTCATCCTAATTCATTCATACGATCCATTCTAATTCATTCGTACGATCCAGTCTAATTCATTCGTACGATCCATTATAATTCATTCGTACGATGCATTCTAATTCATTCGCACGAATGTATCCATTCTAATTCATTTGCACGATCCATTCTAATTCATTCGCACGATCCATTCTAATTTATTCGAACGGTCCATTCTAATTCATTCGTACGATCCATTCTAATTAATTCGCATGATCCATTCTAATTCATTCGTATGATCCATTCTAATTCATTCGTATGATCCATTCTAATTCATTCGTACGATCCATTCTAATTCATTCGTGCGATCCATTCTAATTCATTCGTACGATCCATTCTAATTCATTCGTATAATCTATTCTAATTCATTCGCACGAATATATCCATTCTAATTCATTCGCACGATCCATTCTAATTCATTCGAACGATCCATTCTAATTCATTCGTATGATCCATTCTAATTCATTCGTACGATCTATTCTAATTCATTCATACTATCCATTCTAATTCATTCGTAAGATCCATTCTAATTCATTTGCACGATCCATTCTAATTCATTCGTATGATCTATTATAATTCCGTCGCACGAATGTATCCATTCAAGTTCATTCGTACGATCCATTCTAATTCATTCGCATGATCCATTCTAATTCATTCGTACGATCCATTCTAATTTATTCTTACAATCCATTCTAATTCATTCGCACGATCCATTCTGATTCATTCGCATGATCCATTCTAATTCATTCGTACGATCCGTTCAAATTCATTCGCATGATCCATTCTAATTCATTCGTATGATCTATTCTAATTCAGTCGCACGAATTTATCCATTCAAGTTCATTCGTACGATCAATTCTAATTCACTCGGACGATTCGTTCTAATTCATTCATACGATCCATTCTAATAAATTCGTATGATCTATTCTAATTCATTCGTATGATCCATTCTAATTCATTCGTACGATCCATTCTAATTCATTCGTATGATCCATTCTAATTCATTCGCTCGATCCATTCTAATTCATTCGAACGATCTATTCTAATTCATTCGTACGATCCATTCTAATTCATTCGCTCGATCCATTCTAATTCATTCGTATGATCCATTCTAATTCATTCGTACGATCCATTCTAATACATTCGTACGATCCATTCTAATTCATTCGTACGATCCATTTAATGAATTAGAATGGATACATTCGTGCGAATGAATTAGAATGGATCGTATGAATGAATTAGAGTGGATCATGCGAATGAATTAGAATGGATCATCCGAATGAATTAGAATGAATCGTACGAATAAATTAGAATGGATCGTCTGAATGAATTAGAATGAATCATACGAATGAATTAGAATGGATCGTATGAATGAATTAGAATGAATCATATGAATGAATTAGAATGTATCGTATGAATGAATTAGAATGGATCGAACGAATGAATTACAATGTCTCGTGTGAATGAATTAGAATGGATCGTGCGAATGAATTAGAATGGATTGTACGAATGAATTAGAATGGATCGTTTGAGTGAATTAGAATGGATCGTATGAATGAATTAGAATGGATCGTACGAATGAATTAGAATGGATAGTGAATGAATTAGAATAGATCGAGCGAATGAATTAGAATGGATCGTACGAATTAATTAGAATGGATACATTCATGTGAATGAATTAGAATGGATCGTACGAATGAATTACAATGGATTGTATGAATGAATTAGAATGGATCGTGCGAATGAATTAGAATGGATCGTGTGAATGAATTAGAATGGATACATTTGTGTGAATGAATGAGAATAGATTTTACGAATGAATTAGAATGGATCAAACGAATGAATTAGAATGGATCGTACGAATGAATTAGAATGGATCGTGCGAATGAATTAGAATGGATCGTACGAACGAATTAGAATAGATTGTACGAATGAATTAGAATGGATATATTTGTGCGAATGAAATAGAATGGATCGTACGAATGAAATAGAATGCATTGTACGAATGAATTAGAATGGATCGTACGAATAAATTAGAATGGATCGTGCGAATGAATTATAATATATCTTACGAATGAATTAGAATGGATAATACGAATGAATTAGAATAGATCGTACGAATGAATTAGAATGGATCTATGAATGAATTAGAATGGATCGTACGAATGAATTAGAATAGATCATGCGAATGAATTAGAATGGATCGTACGAATGAATTAGAATGGATTGTATGAATGAATTAAAATGGATCGTTCGAATGAATTAGAATGGATCGTGCGATTGAATTAAAATGGAACTTACGAATGAAATAGAATGGATAGTACGAATGAATTAGAATAGATCGTACGAATGAATTAGAATGGATCGTATGAATGAATTAGAATGGATCGTATGAATGAATTAGAATGGATCATGCGAATGAATTAGAATGGATTGTACGAATGAATTAGAATATATTGTACGAATGAATTAGAATGGATTGTTCGAATGAATTAGAATGGTTCGTGCGAATGAATTAGAATGGATCTTACGAATGAATTTGAATGGATAGTACGAATAAATTAGAATAGATCGTACGAATGAATTAGAATGGATCGTACGAATGAATTAGAATGAATTATACGAATGAATTAGAATGGATCATGCGAATGAATTAGAATGGATACATTCGTACGAATGAATTAGAATGATAATTCATTCGTATGATCCATTCTATTTCATTCGTACGATCCATTCTAATTCATTCGCACGAATGTATTCATTCTAATTGATTCATACAATTCATTCAAATTCATTCGTACGATCCATTCTAATTCATTCGTACGAATGTATCCATTCTAATTCAATCGCACGATCCATTCTAATTCATTTGTATGATCCATTCTAATTCATTCCTACGATCCATTCTAATTCATTCGCACGATCTATTCTAACTCATTCACATGGATGTGTCCATTCTAATTCATTCATTCGAACGATCCATTCTAATTCATTTGTACGATCCATTCTAATTAATTCGCACGAATGTATCCATTCTAATTCATTCGTATGATCCACTCTAATTCATTCACACGAATGTATCCATTCTAATTCATTCGTATGATCCATTCTAATTCATTCTTACGATCCATTCTAATTCATTCGCACGATCCATTCTAATTCATTTATATGATTTATTCTAATTCATTCGTATGATTCATTCTAATTCATTCGTACGATCCATTCTAATTCATTCACACATTCCATTCTAATTCATTCGTACGATTCATTCTAATTCATTCGTATGATCCATTTCTAATTTATTCGTACGATCCATTCTAATTCATTCGAATGATCAATTCTAATTCATTCGAAAGATCCATTCTAATTCATTCGTACGATCCATTCTAATTCATTCGCACATTCCATTCTAATTCATTCGTACGATCCATTCTAATTCATTCGAACGGTCCATTCTAATTCATTCGAACGATCCATTCTAATTCATTCGTACGATACATTCTAATTCATTCGCACATTCCATTATAATTCATTCGTACAATACATTCTAATTCATTCGAACGATCCATTCAAATTCATTCGTACGATGCATTCTAATTCATTCGAACGATCTATTCTAATTCACTCGTACGACCTATTCTAATTCATTCGTACGATCCATTCTAATTCATTAGCACGATCCATTCTAATTCATTCGCACAATCCATTCTAATTTTTTCGCATGATCCATTCTAATTCATTCGTATGATCCATTCTAATTCATTTGAATCATGATCCATTCTAATTCATTCGTACGATCCATTCTAATTCATTCATACGAAGCATTCTAATTCATTCGTACGATCCATTCTAATTCATTCATACGATCCATTCAAATTCATTCGTACGATCCATTCTAACTCATTCGCACAAATGTATCCATTCTAATATATTTGTAAGATCCATTCTAATTCATTCGCATGATCTATTCCAATTCATTCGCACGATCCATTCTAATTCATTCGTACGATCAATTCTAATTCATTCGCACGAACGTACCTATTCTAATTCATTCGTATGATCCATTCTAATTCATGCATATGATTCATTCTAATTCATTCGTACGATCTATTCTAATTCAGTCGCACGAATGTATCCATTTAAGTTCATTCGTACGATCTATTCTAATTCATTCGTACAATCTATTCTAATTCATTCGTATGATCCATTCTAATTCATTCGTATGATCCATTCTAATTCATTCGTACGAATTATTATAATTCATTCGCACGAATGTATCCATTCTAATTCATTCGTACGATCCATTCTAATTCATTCGTACGATCTATTTTAATTCACTCGCACGATCCATTCTAATTCATTCGAACGATCCATTCAAATTCATTCATACAATCTATTCTATTCATTCACGATCCATTCTAATTCATTCGTATGATCCATTCTAATTCATTCGTACGATCCATTCTAATTCATTCGTACGTTCCATTCTAATTCATTTGTACTATCCATTCTAACATTCTAATTCATTCGAACGATCCATTGTAATTCATTCACGATCTATTCTAATTCATTCGTATGATCCATCATAATTCATTCATACGATCCATTCTAATTCATTCGTTTTATCCATTCTAATTCATTCGCACGAATGTATCCATTCTAAGTTATTCGTATGATCCATTCTAATTCATTCGCACGAATGTATCCATTCTAAATTCATTTGCATGGATGTCTCCATTCTAATTCATTCGCACGATCCATTCTAATTCATTCGAACGATCCATTCTAATTCATTCGTACGATACATTCTAATTCATTCGCATGGATGTATCCATTCTAATTCATTCGTACGATCCATTCTAATTCCTTCGTATGATCCATTCTAATTCATTTGCATGAATGTATCCATTCTAATTCATTAGTACGATCCATTCTAATTCATTCGCACGATCCATTCTAATTTATTTGTATGGTCCATTCTAATTCATTAGTACGATACATTCTAATTCATTCGTACGATCCATTCTAATTCATTCGTACGATCCATTCTAATTCACTCGCACGATCCATTCTAATTCATTCGCATGGATGTATCCATTCTAATTCATTCGTATGATCCATTCTAATTTATTCGTACAATCCATTCTAATTCATTCGTACGATCCATTCTAATTCATCCGCACGAATGTATCCATTGTAATTTATTTGTACGATCCATTCTAATTCATTCGAACGATCCATTCTAATTCATTCGCACATTCCATTCTAATTCATTCGCACGATCCATTCTAATTCACTCGTACGATCCATTCTAATTCATTCGTACAATCCATTCTAATTCACTCGCACGATCCATTCTAATTCATTCCAATGATCCATTCTAATTCATTCACACGATCCATTCTAATTCATTCATACGATCCATTCTAATTCATTCGCACGATCCATTCTAATTCATTCGTACGATCCATTCTAATGCATTCGCACGATCCATTCTAATTCATTCGCACGATCCACTCTAATTCATTCGTACGATCTACTCTAATTCATTCATACGATCCATTCTAATTCATTCGTACGATCCATTCTAATTCATTCGCATGGATGTATTCATTCTAATTCATTCGTATGATCCATTCTAATTCATTCATACAATCCATTCTAATTATCGTACGATCCATTCAAATTCATTCGCAGGAATGTATCCATTCTAATATATTTGTACGATCCATTCTAATTCATTCGAACGATCCATTCTAATTCATTCATATGATCCATTCTAATTCATTCGCACATTCCATTCTAATTCATTCGCACTATCCATTCTAATTCATTCGTACGATCCATTCTAATTCATTCGTACGATCCATTCTAATTAACGCGCACGATCCATTCTAATTCATTCGAACGATCCATTCTAATTCATTGTTACGATCCATTCTAATTCATTCACACAATCCATTCTAATTTATTCGTACGATCCATTCTAATTCATTCGCACGATACATTCTAATTCATTCGTACGATCCATTCTAATGCATTCGCACGATCCATTCTAATTCATTTGCATGATCCATTCTAATTCATTCGTACGATCCACTCTAATTCATTCATACGATCCATTCTAATTCATTCGTATGATCCATTCTAATTCATCCATTCTAATTCATTCGTACGATCCATTCTAATTCATTCGCACGATCCATTCTAATTCATTCGTAGGATCCATTCTAATTCATTCGTATGAATCATTCTAATTCATTCGTGCGATCCATTCTAATTCATTCGCACATTCCATTCTAATTCATTCGTACGATCCATTCTAATTCATTCGTACGATCCATTCTAATTTATTCATATGATCCATTCTAATTCATTCGAACGATTAATTCAAATTCATTCGAACGATCCATCCTAATTCATTCGTATGATCCATTCTAATTCATTCGCACATTCCATTCTAATTCATTCGTACGATCCATTCTAATTCATTCGAACGATCCATTCTAATTCATTCGAATGATCCATTCTAATTCATTCGTACGATCCATTCTAATTCTTTCACACATTCCATTATAATTCATTCGTGCGATCCATTCTAATTCATTCGAACGATCCATTCTAATTCATTCCTACGATCCATTCTAATTCATTCGAACGATCCATTCTAATTCGTTCGAACGATCCATTCTAATTCGTTCGTATGACCCATTCTAATTCATTCGTAGGATCCATTCTAATTTATTCATACGATCCATTCTAATTCATTCGTAGGATCCATTCTAATTTATTCGTACGATCCATTCTAATTTATTCGAACGATTAATTCTAATTCATTCGAACGATCCATTCTATTTCATTCGAATCACGATCCATTCTAATTCATTCGTACGATCCATTCTAATTCATTCATACGAACCATTCTAATTCATTCATACGATCCATTCTAATTCATTCGTACGATCCATTCTAACTCATTCGCACAAATGTATCCATTCTAATATATTTGTACGATCCATTCTAATTCATTCGCATAATCCATTCTAATTCATTCGCACGATCCATTCTAATTCATTCGTACGATCCATTCTAATTCATTCGCACGAATGTACCCATTCTAATTCATTCGTATGATCCATTCTAATTCATACGTACGATCCATTCTAATTCGTTCGTACGATCTATTCTAATTCAGTCGCACGAATGTATCCATTCAAGTTCATTCGTATGATCCATTCTAATTCATTCATACAATCTATTCTAATTCATTCGTATGATCCATTCTAATTCATTCGTACGAATTATTCTAATTCATTCCTACGAATTAATCTAATTCATTCGCACGAATGTATCCATTCTAATTTATTCATACGATCCATTCTAATTCATTCGTACGATCTATTCTAATTCATTTGCACGATCCATTCTAATTCATTCAAACGATCCATTCTAATTCATTCGTACAATCTATTCTATTCATACACGATCCATTCTAATTCATTCATATGATCCATTCTAATTCATTCGTACGATCCATTCTAATTCACTCGTATGATCCATTCTAATTCATTTGTACTATACATTCTAACATTCTAATTCATTCGAACGATCCATTCTAATTCATTCACGATCCATTCTAATTCATTCGTATGATCCATTCTAATTCATTCATACGATCCATTCAAATTCATTCGTATTATCCATTCTAATTCTTTCGCACGAATGTATCCATTCTAAGTTATTCGTACGATCCATTCTAATTCATTCGTACAATCCATTCTATTTAATTCGTACGATCCATTCTAATTCATTCATATGATCTATTCAAATTCATTTGCACGGATGTATCCATTCTAATTCATTTGCACGATCCATTCTAATTCATTCGAACGATCCATTTTAATTCATTCGTACGATCCATTCTAATTCATTCGCATGGATGTATCCATTCTAATTCATTCGTACGATCCATTCTAATTCATTCGTATGCTCCATTCTAATTCATTCGCATGAATGTATCCATTCTAATTCATTAGTATGATCCATTATAATTCATTCGCACGATCCATTCTAATTCATTCGTACGATCCATTCTAATTCATTCGTACGATCCATTCTAATTCATTCGAACGATCCATTCTAATTCATTCGTACGATCCATTCTAATTCACTCGCACAATCCATTCTAATTCATTCGCATGGATGTATCCATTCTACTTCATTCGTATGATCCATTCTAATTCATTCGTACAATTCATTCTAATTCATTCGTACGATCCATTCTAATTCATTCACACGAATGTATCCATTCTAATATATTTGTACGATCCATTTTAATTCATTCGAACGATCCATTCTAATTCATTCGTATGATCCATTCTAATTCATTCGCACGATCCATTCTAATTCATTCATACGATTCATTCTAATTCATTCGTACGATCTATTCTAATTCATGCGTACGATCCATTCTATTTCACTCGCACGATCCATTCTAATTCATTCCAACGATCCATTCTAATTCATTCACACGATCCATTCTAATTCATTCGCACGATCCATTCTAATTCATTCATACGATCCATTCTAATGCATTCGCACGATCCATTCTAATTCATTCGCACGATCCACTCTAATTCATTCGCACGATCCACTTTAATTCATTCATATGATCCATTCTAATTCATTCGTACGATCCATTCTAATTCATTCGTACGATCCATTCTAATTCATTCGTACGATCCATTCTAATTCATTTGCACGATCCATTATAATTCATTCGTACGATCCATTCTAATTCATTCATATGATTCATTCTAATTCATTCGTATGATCCATTCTAATTCATTTGCACATTCCATTCTAATTCATTCATACGATCCATTCTAATTCATTCGTATGATCCATTCTAATTTATTCGTACGATCCATTTTAATTCATTCGAACGATCAATCATAATTCATTCGAATGATCCATTCTAATTCATTCGTACGATCCATTCTAATTCATTCACACATTCCATTCTAATCCATTCGCACGATCCATTCTAGTTCATTCGAACGATCCAGTTTAATTCATTCGAACGATCCATTCTAATTCATTCGTACGATCCATTCTAATTCAGTCGCACATTCCATTATAATTCATTCGTACGATCCATTCTAATTCATTCGTACGATCCATTCTAATTCATTCGAACGATCCATTCTAATTCATTCATACGACCCATTCTAATTCATTCATACGATCCATTCTAATTCATTCGCACGATCCATTCTAATTCAGTCACACGATCCATTCTAATTCATTCGCATGATCCATTCTAATTTATTCGTATGATCCATTCTAATTCATTCGAATAATGATCCATTCTAATTCATTCGTACAATCCATTCTAATTCATTCATACGAACCATTCTAATTCATTCGTACGATCCATTCTAATTCATTCGTACGATCCATTCAAATTCATTCGTACGATCCATTCTAACTCATTTGCACAAATGTATCCATTCTAATATATTTGTACGATCCATTCTAATTCATTCGCATGATCCATTCTAATTCATTCACATGATCCATTCTAATTCATTCGTACGATCCATTCTAATTCATTCGCACGAATATACCCATTCTAATTCATTCGTATGATCCATTCTAATTCATACGTACGATCCATTCTAATTCATTCGTATGATTTATTCTAATTCAGTTGCACGAATGTATCCATTCAAGTTCAATCGTACGATCCATTCTAATTCATTCGTACAATCTATTCTAATTCATTCATATGATCCATTCTAATTCATTCGTATGATCCATTCTAATTCATTCGTACGAATCATTTTAATTCATTCGCACGAATGTATCCATTCTAATTCATTCGTTCGATCCATTCTAATTCATTCGTACGATCCATTCTAATTCATTCGCATGATCCATTCTAATTCATTCGAAAGATCCATTCTAATTCATTCGTACAATCTATTCTATTCATTCACGATCCATTCTAATTCATTCGTATGATCCATTCTAATTCATTCGTACGATCCATTCTAATTCATTCGTACGATCCATTCTAATTCATTTGTACTATCCATTCTAACATTCTAATTCATTCGTACAATCCATTCTAATTCATTCACGATCCATTCAAATTCATTCGTATAATCCATTCTAATTCATTCGTACGAACCATTCTAATTCATTCGTATGATCCATTCTAATTCATTCGCACGAATGTATCCATTCTAAGTCATTCGTACGATCCATTCTAATTCATTCACGATCCATTCTAATTTATTCGTACGATTCATTCTAATTCATTCGTACAATTTATTTTAATTCATTGATCCATTCTAATTCATTTGTACTATCCATTCTAATTCATTCGAATGATCCATTCTAATTCATTCGCACGATCCATTCTAATTCATTCGTACGATCCATTCTAATTCATCGTACGATCCATTCTAATTCATTCGTACGAATGAATTAGAATGGATACATTCTTGCGAATGAATAAGAATGGATCGTACGAATGAATTAGAATGGATCGTACGAATGAAATAGAATGGATCATACGAATGAATTAGAATAGATCGTACGAATGAATTAGAATGGATACATTCGTACGAATGAATTAGAATGGATCATACGAATGAAATAGAAAGGATCATACGAATGAATTAGAATAAATTGTACGAATGAATTAGAATGGATACATTCGTGCGAATGAATTAGAATGGATCGTACAAATGAAATAGAATGGTTGTACGAATGAATTAGAATGAATCGTGCGATTGAATTAGAATGGATCATACGAATGAATTAGAATGGATCGTACGAATGAATTAGAATGGATCGTACGAATGCATTAGAATGGATCGTACGAATGAATTAGAATGGATCGTCTGAATAAATTAGAATGAATCATACGAATGAATTAGAATGGATCGTATGAATGAATTAGAATGGATAGTACGAATGAATTAGAATGGATCGTACGAATAAATTAGAATGGATACATTCGTGTTAATGAATTAGAATGGATCGTACGAATTAATTAGATTGGATCGTACGAATGCATTAGAATGGATCATACGAATGAATTAGAATGGATCGTGCGAATGAATTAGAATGGATCGTACGAATGAATTAGAATGGATCATTCGAATGAATTAGAATGGATCGTTCGAATGAATTAGAATGGATCGTACGGATGAATTAGAATGGAATGTGCGAATGAGTTAGAATAGATCGTACGAATGAATTAGAATGGATCGTACGAATGAATTAGAATGGATCGTGCAAATGAATTACAATGGATCGTGCGAATGAATTAGAATGGATACATTCGTGCGAATGAATTAGAATGGATCATACGAATAAATTAGAATAGATCCGAATGAATTAGAATGGATCTTACGAATTAATTAGAATGGATCGAGCGAATGAATCAGAATGGATCATACGAATGAATTAGAATGAATCATACGAATGAATTAGAATCGGTCGAGCGAATGAATTAGAATGGATCGTACGAATGAATTAGAATGGATCGTTCGAATGAATTAGAATGGATCGTGCGAATGAATTAGAATGGATCGTACGAATGAATTAGAATGGATCGTACGAATGAATTAGACCTGATCGTCCGAATGAATTAGATTGGATCGTACGAATAAATTAGAAAGGATCGTTCGAATGAATTAGAATGGATCATACGAATGAATTAGAATGGACCGTATGAATGAATTAGAATGGATCGTGCGAATGAATTAGAATGGATCGTACGAATGAATTAGAATGGATCGTACGAATGAATTAGAATGGATCGTATGAATGATTTAGAATGGATCGTACGAATGACTTAGAATGGATACATTCGTTCGAATGAATTGGAATGGATCATACGAATGAATTAGAATGGATCTTTCGAATAAATTAGAATGAATCGTACGAATGAATTAGAATGGATCGTGAATGAAATAGAATGGATCGTTCGAATGAATTAGAATGTTAGAATGGATAGTACAAATGAATTAGAATTGATCGTACGAATGAATTAGAATAGATTGTACGAATGAATTAGAATGGATCGTACGAATGAATTAGAATGGATCGTGCGAATGAATTAGATTGGAATGTGCGAATGAATTAGAATGGATCGTGTGAATTAATTAGAATGGATCATACGAATAAATTAGAATGGATCATGTGAATGAATTAGAATGGATCGTGCGAATTAATTACAATGGATCATAGGAATGGATTAATTAGAATGGATCGTGCGAATGAATTAGAATGGATCGTTCGAATGAATTAGAATGGATAGTACAAATGAATTAGAATGGATCGTACGAATGAATTAGAATAGATTGTACGAATGAATTAGAATGGATCGTACGAATAAATTAGGGCATGTTCCATTCTAATTCATTCGTACGATCCATTCTAATTCATTCGAACGATCCATTCTAATTCATTCGTACGATCCAATCTAATTCATTCGCACGATCCATTCTAATTCATTCATACGATCCATTCTTATTCATTCGTACGATCCATTCTAATTCATTCGGAGGATCCATTCTAATTCACTCGGACGATCCATTCTAATTCATTCATACGATCCAGTCTAATTCATTCGTACGATCCATTCTAATTCATTCGTATGATTCATTCTAATTCATTCGTACGATCCATTCTAATTCACTCTGACGATCAGTTCTAATTCATTCGAACGATCCATTCTAATTCATTCGCACGATCCATTCTAATTCATTCGCTCGATCCATTCTAATTCATTCGTAAGATTCATTCTAATTCATTCGAACGATCCATTCTAATTTATTCGTACGATCCATTCTAATTCATTCGGATGATCCATTCTAATTCATTCAGACGATCCATTCTAATTCATTCGCACAATCCATTCAAATTCATTCGAACGATCCATTCTAATTCATTCGTACGATGCATTCTAATTCACTCGCTTGATCCATTCTAATTCATTCATACGATCCATTCTAATTCATTCGTACGATCTATTCTAATTCATTCGTACGATCCATTCTAATTCATTCGTACGATCTATTCTAATTTATTCACACGATCCATTCTACTTCATTCGAACGATCCATTCTAATTCATTCGTATGATCCATTCTAATTCATTCGCTCGATCCATTCTAATTCATTCGTACGATCCATTCTAATTCATTCGCTCGATACATTCTAATTCATTCGCTCGATCCATTCTAATTCATTCACGATCCATTCTAATTCATTCGTACGATCCATTCTAATTCATTCGAACGATCCATTCTAATTCATTCGTACGATCCATTCTAATTCATTCGCTCGATCCAATCTAATTCATTCAAGATCCATTCTAATTCATTTGTACAATCCATTCTAATTCATTCATATGACCCATTCTTATTCATTCGTACGATCCATTCTAATTCATTCGGACGATCCATTCTAATCCACTCGGACGATCCATTCTAATTCATTCGCACATTCCATTCTAATTCATTCGTACGATCCATTCTAATTCATTCGTACGATCCATTCTAATTCATTTGTATTATCCATTCTAACATTCTAATTCATTCGAACAATCCATTCTAATTCATTCACGATCCATTCTAATTCATTCGTATGACCCATTCTAATTCATTCGTACTATCCATTCTAATTCATTCAGACGATCCATTCTAATTCATTCGCACGAATGTATCCATTCTAGTTCATTTGTACGATCCATTCTAATTCATTCGCACGAATGTATCCATTCTAATTCATTCGTACGATCCATTCTAATTCATTCGTATGATCCATTCAAATTCATTTGCACGAATGTATCCAATCAAATTCATTCGTACGATCCATTCTAATTCATTCGTATGATTTATTCTAATTCATTCGTACGATCCATTCAAATTCATTCATATGATCCATTCTTATTCATTCGAACGATCCATTCTAATTCATTCGCACGAATGTATCCATTCTAATTCATTCGCCCGATCTATTCTAATTCATTCGTCTGATCCATTCTAATTCATTCGTACGATCCATTCTAATTCATTCGTATGATCCATTCTAATTCATTCGAACGATCCATTCTAATTCATTCACGATCCATTCTAATTCATTCGTATGATCCATTCTAATTCATTCGTACGATCCATTCAAATTCATTCACGATCCATTCTAATTCATTCGTATGATCCATTCTAATTCAATCATACGACCCATTCTAATTCATTCGTATGATCCATTCTAATTCATTCGTACTATCCATTCTAATTCATTCAGACGATCCATTCTAATTCATACGAATGTATCCATTCTAATTTATTCGTACGATCCATCCTAATTCATTCATACGATCCATTCAAATTCATTTGCATGGATGTATCCATTCTAATTCATTTGCATGGATGTATCCATTCTAATTCATTCGAACAATCTATTCTAATTCATTCACGATCCATTCTAATTCATTCGTACGATCCATTCTAATTCATTCATACGACCCATTCCTATTCATTCTTACGATCCATTCTAATTCATTCCGACGATCCATTCTAATTCACTCGGACGATCCATTCTAATTCATTCGCACATTCCATTCTAATTCATTCATACGATCCATTTTAATTCATTTGTACTATCCATTCGAACATTCTAATTCATTCGAACGATCCATTCTAATTCATTCATACGACCCATTCTAATTCATTCGTACGATCCATTCTAATTCATTCGTACTATCCATTCTAATCATTCAGACGATCCATTCTAATTCTTACGAATGAATTAGAATGGATACATTCTAATTCACTCGCATGAATGAATTAGAATGGATCGTGCGAATGAATTAGAATGGATCATACGAATGAATTAGAATGGATCGTATGAATGAATTAGAATGGATACATTCGTACGAATGAATTAGAATGGATCATACGAATGAATTAGAATGGATCATACGAATGAATTAGAATAGATTGTTCGAATGAATTAGAATGGATCGTACGAATGAATTAGAATGGATCGTACGAATGAATTAGAATGGATACATTCGTACGAATGAATTAGAATGGATCATACGAATGAATTAGAATGGATCATACGAATGAATTAGAAAAGGTTGTACGAATGAATTAGAATGGATCGTTCGAATGAATTAGAATTGATCGTGCGAATGAATTAGAATGGATCGTACGAATGAATTAGAATAGATTGTACGAATGAATTAGAATGGATCGTACGAATGAATAATCTAATTCATTCGTACAATCCATTCTAATTCATTCGAACGATCCATTCTAATTCATTCGTACAACCCATTCTATTTCATTCGTACGATCCATTCTAATTTATTCGTACGAATGAATTAGAATGGATACATTCGTGCGAATGAATTAGAAGATCATACGAATGAATTAGAATGGATTGTACGAATGAATTAGAATGGATCGTTCGAATGAATTAGAATGGATCGTGCGATTGAATTATAATGGATACCTTCGTGCGAATGAATTAGAATGGATCGTCCGAATGAATTAGGATGGATCGTACGAATGAGCTAGAATGGATACATTCATGCGAATGAATTAGAATGGATCGTACGAAAGAATTAGAATGGATCGTACGAATGAATTAGAATGGATCGTTCGAATAATGGATCGTATGAATGAATTAGAATGGATCATGCGAATGAATTAGAATGGATCATACGAATGAATTAAAATGGATCATACGAATGAATTAGAATAGATTGTACGAATGAATTAGAATGGATCGTTCGAATGAATTAGAATGGATCGTGCGAATGAATTAGAATGGATCGTATTAATGAATTAGAATGGATCATGCGAATGAATTAGAATGGATCATACGAATGAATTAGAATGGATCATGCGAATGAATTAGAATGGATCATACGAATAAATTAGAATGGATAATGCGAATGAATTAGAATGGATCGTTCGAATGAATCAGAATGGATCGTTCGAATGAATAAGAATGGATCGTACGAATGAATTAGAATGGAATGTGCGAATGAATTAGAATGGATCGTGCGAATGAATTAGAATGGATCGTACGAATGAATTAGAATGAATCGTTCGAATGAATTAGAATGGATCGTACGAATGAATTAGAATGGATCGTACGAATGAATTAGAATGGATCGTACGATTGAATTAGAATAGATCATACGAATGAATTAGAATGGATCGTATGAATGAACTAGAATGGATCGTGCGAGTGAATTAGAATGGATCGTACGAATGAATTAGAATGAATCATACGAATGAATTAGAATGGATACATTCGTGCGAATGTATTAGAATGAATCATACGAATGAATTACAATGGATCCTACGAATGAATTAGAATGGATCGTCTGAATGAATTAGAAAGGATCATACGAATGAATCGGAATGGATCATACGAATGAATTAGACTGGATCGTACGAATGAATAAGAATGGATCGTACGAATGAATTAGAATGGATCATACGAATGAATTAGAATGGATACATTCGTACGAATGAATTAGAATGGATCGTCTGAATGAATTAGAATGGATCGTCTGAATGAATTAGAAAGGATCATACGAATGAATCAGAATGGATCATACGAATGAATTAGAATGAATCATACGAATGAATTAGAATGGATCGTATGAATGAATTAGAATGGAATGTGCGAATGAATTAGAATGGATCGTACGAATGAATTAGAATGAATCATACGAATGAATTAGAATGGTTTGTTCGAATGAATAAGAATGGATCGTACGAATGAATTAGAATGGATCATACGAATGAATTAGAATGAATCATACGAATGAATTAGAATTGTTCGTATGAATGAATAAGAATGGATCGTACGAATGAATTAGAATGGATCGTATGAGAATGAACCATACGAATGAATTAGAATGGATCGAGCGAATAAATCAGAATGGATCGTCTGAATGAATTAGAAAGGATCATACAAATGAATCATAATGGATCATATGAATGAATTAAAATGAATCGTACAAATGAATTAGAATGGATCGTACGAATGAATTAGAATAGATCGTCCGAATGAATTAGAATAAATCATACGAATGATTTTGAATGCATTAGAATGGATTGTGCTAACGAATTAGAATGGATCTTATGAATGAATTAGAATGGATCGTCGGTGTGAATTAGAATGGATAGTACAAATGAATTAGAATGGATCGTACGAATGAATTAGAATGGAGCGTATGAATGCATTAAAATGGATCGTGCGAATGAATTAGAATGGATCGTACGAATGATTTAGAATGGATCGTCTGAATGAAATAGAATGAATCATACGAATGAATTAGAATGGATCGAACGAATGAATTAGAATGGATACATTCGTATAAATTAGAATGGATCATGTGAATGAATTGGAATGGATCGTCCGAATAAATTAGAATGGATCATTCGAATGAATTAGAAAGGATCGTTCGAATGAATTAGAATGGATCGTGCGTATGAATTAGAATGGATAGTATGAATGAATTAGAATAGATCGTACAAATGAAATAGAATGGATTGTACGAATGAATTAGAATTGATCATGCGAATACATTAGAATAAATCGTGCGAATGAATTAGAATGGATCGTATGAATGAATTAGAATGGATTGCTCGAATGAATTAGAATAGATCGTACGAATGAATTAGAATGGATCGTACGAATGAATTAGAATGGATCGTGCGAATGAATTAGAATGGATCGTTCGAATGAATTAGAATGGATCGTGCGAATGAATCAGAATGGATACATTCGTGCGAATGAATTAGAATGGATCTTACGAATGAATTAGAATGGATACATTCGTATGAATTAGAATAGATCGTACGAATTAATTAGAATGGATCGTGCGGTTGAATTAGAATGGATCATACGAATGAATTAGAATGGATCGTACGAATGAATTAGAATGGATCGTACGAATGAATTATAATAGATTGTACGAATGAATTAGAACGAATCGTTCGAATGAATTAGAATGGATCGTACGGAATGAATTAGAATAGATACATTCGAATGAATTAGAATGGATACATTCGTGCGAATGAGTTAGAATGGATTGTGCGAATTAATTACAATGGATCATATGAATGAGTTAGAATGGATCGTGCGAAAGAATTAGAATGGATCGTAAGAATGAATTAGAAGGGATACATTCATGCGAATGAATTAGAATGGATCGTCTGAATGAATTAAAATGAATCATACGAATGAATTAGAATGGATCGAACGAATGAATTAGAATGGATACATTCGTATGAATTAGAATGGATCGTACGAATGAATTAGAATGGATCGTACGAATGAATTAGAATGGATCATATGAATGAATTAGAATGGATCATGCGAATGAATTAGAATCGATCGTACGAATGAATTAGAATGGATCGTTCGAATGAATTAGAATGGATCATGCGATTGAATTAGAATGGTTCGTACGAATGAATTAGAATAGTTCGTATGAATGAATTAGAATGGATCGTGCGAATGAATTAGAATGGATACATTCGTGCGAATGAATTAGAATGGATCGTACGAATGAATTAGAATGGATACATCCATGCAAATGAATTTGAATGGATCATACGAATTAATTAGAATAGATCGTACGAATGAATTAGAATAGATCGTACAAATGAATTAGAATGGATAGTACGAATGAATTAGAATAGATCGTCCGAATGAATTAGAATGAATCATACGAATGAATTAGAATAGATCGTGTGAATGAATTCGAATGGATCGTACGAATGAATTAGAATGGATCATGCGAATGAATTAGAATGGATCGTACTAATGAATTAGAATGGATCGTATGAATGAATTAGAATGAATCATACGAATGAATTAGAATGGATCGTACGAATGAATTAGAATGAATCATACGAATGAATTAGAATGGATCGTACGGAATGAATTAGAATGGATACATTCATGCAAATGAATTAGAATGAATCATACGAATGAATTAGAATGGATCGTATGAATGAATGAGAATGTAATGTGCGAATGAATTAGAATGGATCGTACGAATGAATTACACTGGATCGTACGAATGAATTAGAATGGATCGTCTGAGTGAATTAGAATGGATCGTTCGAATGAATTAGAATGGATCGTACGAATAAATAAGAAGCGATCGTACAAATGAATTAGAATGGATCGTGCGAATGAATTAGAATGGATCGTACGAATGAATTTGAATGGATTATACGAATGAATTAGAATGGATCGTATGAATGAATTAGAATGTATCGTGAATGAATTAGAATGGATCAAGCGAATGAATTAGAATGGATCGTACGAAATAATTAGAAAGGATACATTCGTGCGAATGGATTGTATGAATGAATTAGAATGGATACATCCATGCGAATGAATTAGAATGGATCGTACGAATGAATTAGAATGGATCGTACGAATGAATTAGACTGGATCGTACGAATGAATTAGAATGGATCGTGCGAATGAATTAGAATGGATCGTACGAATGAATGAGAATAGATCGTACAAATGAATTAGAATGGATCGTACGAATGAAGTAAAATGGATCGTACGAATGAATTAGAATAGATCGTACAAATTAATAAGACTGGATCGTCTGAATGAATTAGAATGGATCGTCTGAATGAATTAGAAATGATCATACGATTAAATCAGAATGAATCATACGAATAAATTAGACTAGATCGTACGAATGAATTAGAATGGATCGTCCGAATGTATTAGAATGGATCGCTCGAATGAATTAGAACGGATCGTGCAAATAAATTAGAATGGATCGTACGAATGAATTAGAATGGATCATGCGAATGAATTAGAATGGATCGTACGAATGAATTAGAGTGGATCATACGAATGAATTAGAATGGATCGTGCGAATGAATTATTATGGATCGTGCGAATAAATTAGAATGGATCGTACGAATGAATTAGAATGGATATATCCATGCAAATGAATTTGAATGGATCATACGAATGAATTAGAATGGATCGTATGAATGAATTAGAGTGGATCATGCGAATGAATTAGAGTGGATCGTGCGAATGAATTAGAATGGATCATACGATTGAATTAGAATGGATCGTATGAATGAATTAGAATGGATCGTTCGAATGAATTACAATGGATCGTGCGATTGAATTAGAATGGATCATACGAATGAATTAGAATGGATCGTGTGAATGAATTAGAATGGATTGTACGAATGAATTAGAATGGATACATCCATGCGAATGAATTAGAATGGATCGTCTAAATGAATTAGAATGAATCATACGAATGAATTAGAATGGATCATTTGAATGAATTAGAATGGATCGTGCGAATGAATTAGAATGGATCGTGTGAATGAATTAGAATGGATACATTCGTGTACAAATGAATTATAATGGATCGTTCGAATGAATTAGAATGGATCGTGCGAGTGAATTAGAATGGATCGTACGAATGAATTAGAATAGATCGTACGAATGAATTAGAATGGATCGTACGAATGAAATAGAATGGATTGTACGAATGAATTAGAATGGATCGTACGAATGAATTAGAATGGATCATGTGAATGAATTAGAATGGATCGTACGAATGATTTAGAATGGATCGCTCGAATGAATTAGAATGGATCGTGCAAATGAATTAGAATGGATACATTCGTGCGAATGAATTAGAATGGATCATATGAATGAATTAGAGTGGATCATGCGAATGGATTAGAATGGATCGTCCGAATGAATTAGAATGGATCGTACGAATAAATTAGAATGGATTGTACGAATGAATTAGAATGGATCGTACGAATGAATTAGAATGGATCGTATGAATGAAATAGAATGGATCGTACGAATGACTTAGAATGGATCATACGAATGAATTAGAATGGATCGTCCGAAAGAATTAGAATGGATCGTACGAATAAATTAGAATGGATCATACAAAAAAATTAGAATAGATCTTTCAAATGAATTAGAATGGATCATACGAATGAATTAGAATGGATCGTACAAATGAATTAGAATAGATTATGCGAATGAATTAGAATGGATCGTGCGAATAAATTAGAATGGATCGTACGAATGAATTAGAATGGATACATTCATGCGAATGAATTAGAATATATCGTGCGAATGAATTAGAATGGATCGTTCGAATGAATTAGAATGGATACATTCGTGCGAATGAATTAGAATGGATCGTACGAATGAATTAGAATGGATCATACGAATGAATTAGAATGGATCATACGAATAAATTAGATTGGATCGTGCGAATGAATTAGAACGGATCTTGAATGAATTAGAATGGATCGAGCGAATGAATTAGAATGGATCGTGCGAATGAATTAGAATGGATCGTACGAATAAATTAGACTGGATCGTTCGAATGAATAAGATTGGATCATACAAATGAATTAGAATGGATCGTACGAATGAATTAGAATGGATCATGCGAATGAATTAGAATGGATCATGCGAATGAATTAGAATGGATCGTACGAATGAATTAGAATAGATCGTACGAATGAATTAGAATGGATCGTACGAATGAATTAGAATGGATCGTACGAATGAATTTGAATGGATCGTACGAATGAGTTAGAATGGATACAGTCGTACGAATGAATTAGAATGGATCATACGAATGAATTAGAATGGATCATACGAATGAATTAGAATAGATTGTACGAATGAATTAGAATGGATCGTTCAAATGAATTTGAATGGATCGTGCGAATGAATTAGAATGGATCGTATGAATGAATTAGAATGGATCGTACGAATGAATAATCTAATTCATTCGTAAAATCCATTCTAATTCATTCGAACGATCCATTCTAATTCATTCGTACAATCCATTCTATTTTATTCGTATGATCCATTCTAATTTATTCGTACGAATGAATTAGAATGGATACATTCATGCGAATGAATTAGAAGATCGTACGAATTAATTATAATAGATTGTACGAATGAATTAGAATGGATCGTTCGAATGAATTAGAATGGATCGTGTGATTGAATTAGAATGGATACATTCGTGCGAATGAATTAGAATGGATCGTCCAAATGAATTCGGATGGATCATACGAATGAGCTAGAATAGGTACATTCATGCGAATGAATTAGAATGGATCATGCGAATGAATTAGAATGGATCGTACGAATGAATTAGAATGGATCGTACGAATGAATTAGAACGGATCGTTCGAATGAATTAGAATGGATCGTACGAATGAATTAGAATGGATCGTTTGAATGAATTAGAATGGATCATGCGAATGAATAAGAATGGATCATACGAATGAATTAGAATGGATCATACGAATGAATTAGAATAGATTGTACGAATGAATAAGAATAGATCGTTCGAATGAATTAGAATGGATTGTGCGAATGAATTAGAATGGATCGTACGAATGAATTAGAATGGATCATACGAATGAATTAGAATAGATTGTACGAATGAATTAGAATGGATCGTTCGAATGAATTAGAATGGATCGTGCGAATGAATTAGAATGGATCGTACGAATGAATTAGAATGGATCGTACGAATGAATTAGAATGGATCATGCGAATGAATTAGAATGGATCAGACGAATGAATTAGAATGGATCGTGTGAATGAATTAGAAAGGATCATTCGAATTAATCAGAATGGATCGTTCAAATGAATGAGAATGGATCGTACGAAAGAATTAGAATATAATGTGCGAATGAATTAGAATGGATCGTACGAATGAATTAGAATGGATCATTCGAATGAATTAGAATGGATCGTACGAATGAATTAGAATGGATCATACGAATGAATTAGAATGGATCGTACGAATGAATTAGAATGGATCGTACAAATGAATTAGAATGGATCGTATGAATGAACTAGAATGGATCGTGCGAGTGAATTAGAATGGATCATACGAATGAATTAGAATGAATCATACGAATGAATTAGAATGGATAAATTCGTGCGAATGAATTAGAATGAATCATACGAATGAATTAGAATGGATCGTACGAATGAATTAGAATGGATCGTCTGAATGAATTAGAAAAGATCATACAAATGGATCGTAATGGATCATACGAATGAATTAGACTGGATCGTACGAATGAATAAGAATGTATAGAACGAATGAATTAGAATGGATCGTACGAATGAATTAGAATGGATCGTACGAATGAATTAGAATGGATACATTCGTACGAATGAATTAGAATGGATCGTCTGAATGAATTAGAATGGATCGTCTGAATGAATTAGAAAGGATCATACGATTGAATCAGAATGGATCATACGAATGAATTAGAATGAATCATACGAATGAAATAGAATGGATCGTATGAATGTATTAAAATGGAATGTGCGAATGAATTAGAATGGATCGTACGAACGAATTAGAATGAATCATACGAATGAATTAGAATGGTTCGTACGAATGAATAAGAATGGATCGTACGAATGAATTAGAATGGATCGTACGATTGAATTAGAATAAATCATACGAATGAATTAGAATGGATACATTCGTGCGAATGAATTAGAATGAATCATACGAATGAATTAGAATGGATCGTCTGAATGAATTAGAATGGATCTTCTGAATGAATTAGAAAGGATCATATGAATGAATCAGAATGGATCATACGAATGAATTAGAATGAATCATACGAATGAATTAGAATGGATCGTATGAATGAATTAGAATGGAATGTGTAAATGAATTAGAATGGATCGTATGAATGAATTAGAATGAATCATACGAATGAATTATAATGGTTCGTATGAATGAATAAGAATGGATCGTACGAATGAATTAGAATGGATCGTATGAGAATGAACCATACGAATGAATTAGAATGGATTGAGCGAATGAATCAGAATGGATCATTTGAATGAATTAGAAAGGATCATACGAATGAATGAGAATGGATCATACGAATGAATTAGAATGAAGCGTACGAATGAATTAGAATGGATCGTACGAATGAATTAGAATGAATCATACGAATGAATTAGAATTCATTAGAATGGATCGTGTGAATGAATTAGAATAGATCGTACGAATAAATTAGAATGGATCGTCGAAGTGAATTAGAATGGATAGTACAAATGAATTAGAATGGATCGTACGAATGTATTAGAATGGAGCGTATGAATGCATTAGAATGGATCGTGCTAATGAATTAGAATAGATCGTACGAAAGAATTAGAATGGATCGTCTGAATGAATTAGAATGAATCATACGAATGAATTAGAATGGATCGAACGAATGAATGAGAATGGATACATTCTTATGAATTAGAATGGATCATGTGAATGAATTAGAATGGATCGTTCGAATAAATTAGAATGGATCATTCGAATGAATTAGAAAGGATCGTTCGAATGAATTAGAATGGATCATGCGTATGAATTAGAATGGATAGTACGAATGAATTAGAATAGATCGTACAAATGAAATAGAATGGATTGTACGAATGAATTAGAATGGATCATGCGAATGCATAAGAATGGATCGTGCAAATGAATTAGAATGGATCGTACGAATGAATAAGAATGGATCGTACGAAAGAATTAGAATGGATCGTTTGAATTAATTAGAATAGATCGTACGAATGAATTAGAATGGATCGTACGAATGAATTAGAATGGATCGTTCGAATGAATTAGAATGGATCGTGCGAATGAATTAGAATGGATCATTCGAATGAATTAGAATGGATCGTGTGAATGAATTAGAATGGATACATTCGTGTGAATGTATTAGAATGGATCGTACGAATGAATTAGAATGCATACATTCGTATGAATTAGAATGGATCGTACGAATTAATTAGAATGGATCGTGCGGTTGAATTAGAATGGATCATACGAATGAATTAGAATGGATCGTACGAATGAATTAGAATGGATCGTACGAATGAATTAGAATGGATCGTACGAATGAATTAGAATAGATTGTACGAATGAATTAGAATGAATCGTTCGAATGAATTAGAATGGATCGTACGGAATGAATTAGAAAGGATACATTCGAATGAATTAGAATGGATACATTCGTGCGAATGAATTAGAATGGATTGTGCCAATTAATTACAATGGATCATATGAATAAATTAGAATGGATCGTGCGAATGAATTAGAATGGATCGTACGAATGAATTAGAAGGGATACATTCATGCGAATGAATTAGAATGAATCGTCTGAATGAATTAGAATGAATCATACGAATGAATTAGAATGGATCGAACGAATGAATTAGAATGGATACATTCGTATGAATTAGAATGGATCATACGAATGAATTAGAATGGATCGTACGAATGAATTAGAATGGATCGTATGAATTAATTAGAATGGATCATGTGAATAAATTAGAATCGATCGTACGAATGAATTAGAATGGATCGTTCGAATGAATTAGAATGGATCGTGCGATTGAACTAGAATGGTTCGTACAAATGAATTAGAATAGTTTGTATGAATGAATTAGAATAGATCGTGCGAATGAATTAGAATGGATACATTCGTGCGAATGAATTAGAATGGATCGTACGAATGAATTAGAATGGATACATCCATGCAAATGAATTTGAATGGATCATACGAATTAATTAGAATGGATCGTACGAATGAATTAGAATAGATCGTACGAATGAATTAGAATGGATAGTACGAATGAATTAGAATAGATCGTCCGAATGAATTAGAATGAATCATATGAATGAATTAGAATGGATCGTGTGAATGAATTCGAATGGATCGTGCGAATGAATTAGAATGGATCGTACGAATGAATTAGAATGGATCCTAGGAATGAATTAGAATGAATCATACGAATGAATTAGAATGGATCGTACGAATGAATTAGAATGAATCATACGAATGAATTAGAATGGATCGTACGTAATGAATTAGAATGGATACATCCATGTAAATAAATTAGAAAGAATCATACGAATGAATTAGAATGTATCGTATGAATGAATTAGAATGGATCGTACGAATGAATTAGACTGGATCGTACGAATGAATTAGAATGGATCGTCTGAGTGAATTAGAATGGATCGTCCAAATGAATTAGAATGGATCGTACGAATAAATAAGAATCGATCGTACGAATAAATTAGAATGGATCGTGCGAATGAATTAGAATGGATCGTACGAATGAATTAAAATAGATCATCCGAATGAATTAGAATGGATCGTACGAATGAATTAGAATGAATCATATGAATGAATTAGAATGGATCGTACTAATGAATTTGAATGGATCATACGAATGAATTAGAATGGATCGTATGAATGAATTAGAATGGATCGTGAATGAATTAGAATGGATCGAGCGAATGAATTAGAATGGATCATACGAATGAATTAGAAAGGAAACATTCGTGCAAATGAATTAGAATGGATCGTACGAATGAATTAGAATGGATACATCCATGTGAATGAATTAGAATGGATCGTACGAATGAATTAGAATGGATCGTACGAATGAATTTGGCTGGATCATACGAATGAATTAGAATGGATCGTGCGAATGAATTAGAATGGATCGTACGAATGAATTAGAATAGATCGTACGAATGAATTAGAATGGATCGTACGTATGAATTAAAATGGATCGTACGAATGAATTAGAATAGATCCTACAAATTAATTAGACTGGATCGTCTGAATGAATTAGAAATGATCAAACGATTAAATTAAAATGAATCATACGAATGAATTAGACTGGATCGTACGAATGAATTAGAATGGACCGTCCGAATGAATTAGAATGGATCGTTCGAATGAATTAGAATGGATCGTGCGAATAAATTAGAATGGATCGTACGAATCAATTAGAATGGATCGTGCGAATGAATTAGAATGGATCGTACGAATGAATTAGAGTGGATCATACGAATGAATTTGAATGGATCGTGCGAATGAATTAGAATAGATTGTGCGAATGAACTAGAACGGATCGTACGAATGAATTAGAATGGATACATCCATGCAAATGAATTTGAATGGATCATACGAATGAATTAGAATGGATCGTATGAATGAATTAGAGTGGATCATGCGAATGAATTTGAATGGATCGTGCGAATGAATTAGAATGGATCATACGAATGAATTAGAATGGATCGTACGAATGAATTAGAATGGATCGTTCGAATGAATTAGAATGGATCGTGTGATTGAATTAGAATGGATCATACGAATGAATTAGAATGGATCGTGTGAATGAATTAGAATGGATCGTACGAATGAATTAGAATGGATACATCCATGCGAATGAATGTGAATGGATCGTCTGAATGAATTAGAATGAATCATATGAATGAATTAGAATGGATCATATGAATGAATTAGAATGGATCGTGCGAATGAATTAGAATGGATCGTGTGAATGAATTAGAATGGATACATTCGTGTACGAATGAATTATAATGGATCGTTCGAATGAATTAGAATGGATCGTGCGAGTTAATTAGAATGGATCATACAAATGAATTAGAATAGATCGTACGAATGAATTAGAATGGATCGTACGAATGAAATAGAATGGATTGTACGAATGAATTAGAATGGATCGTACGAATGAATTAGAATGGATCATGCGAATGAATTAGAATGGATTGTACGAATGATTTCGAATGGATCGTTCGAATGAATTAGAATGGATCGTGCGAATGAATTTGAATGGATACATTCGTGCGAATGAATTAGAATGGATCGTATGAATGAATTAGAGTGGATCATGCGAATGAATTAGAATGGATCGTCCGAATGAATTAGAATGGACCGTACGAATAAATTAGAATAGATTGTACGAATGAATTAGAATGGATCGTACGAATGAATTAGAATGGATCGTATGAATGAATTAGAATGGATCGTACGAATGAATTAGAATGGATCGTACGAATGAATTAGAATGGATCGTCCGAAAGAATTAGAATGGATCGTACGAATAAATTAGAATGGATCGTACGAAAAAATTAAAATAGATTGTTCGAATGAATTAGAATGGATCATACGAATGAATTAGAATGGATCGTACGAATGAATTAGAATGGATCATGCGAATGAATTAGAATGGATCGTGCGAATGAATTAGAATGGATCGTACGAATGAATTAGAATGGATACATTCATGCGAATGAATTATAATGGATCATACAAATGAATTAGAATGGATTATTCGAATGAATTAGAATGGATACATTCGTGCGAATGAATTAGAATGGATTGTACGACTGAATTAGAATGGATCGTACGAATGAATTAGAATGGATCGTGCGAATGAATTAGAATGGATCGTACGAATGAATTAGATTGGATCGTGTGAATGAATTAGAATGGATCGTGAATGAATTAGAATGGATCGAGCGAATTAATTAGAATGGATCGTGCGAATGAATTAGAATGGATCGTACGAAAAAATTAGAATGGATCGTTCGAATGAATTAGAATGGATCAAACAACTGAATTAGAATGGATCATACGAATGAATTAGAATGGATCATGCGAATGAATTTGAATGGATCGTGCGAATGAATTAGAATGGATCATACGAATGAATTAGAATAGATTGTACGAATGAATTAGAATGGATCGTACGAATGAATTAGAATGGATCGTACGAATGAATTAGAATGGATACATTCGTACGAATGAATTAGAATGGATCATACGAATGAATTAGAATGGATCATTCGAATGAATTAGAATAGATTGACATGAAAAAGAGAATAGATAGGGTGGAGGATGGTAACAGATGAAAATGGCGATTTGGGTGAAGGTGTTAAGGTCTCGTGCTTTCATGGGGATTCTTCTTCTCCTACGGAGCTGATTCGAGATTCCCAGATCTCAGGGGCCTTGAACCCTAGGGCGAAGACTTCTCAGCACTATAATGCTCCAATAAAAGATGATTCTAGACCTTCGATTGATGAAATTCCTTAGGATCTTGCTACGAATGTTTCTAAGAATTTCTCAGTTCTGCAAAACCCAAAGTCATCATCTGATTCCCCATTACCAAAAACAAGGAAATCACTTTTTCAAAGAGACCCTACCTCCTCCTCTCTGCTATTCTCGCAGCCTTTGATTCTTGATGGAGATCGGTTAGGAGCAGATATATCCCAAGAGGATATAGATGAAGGGCAAAATCATTGGAAATTCAGCATCGTGGGTCATCTTATAGGAAAAAAACCATTTTACAAAGCTTTGAGATCATCTCTTCTTCGAGCATGGCGTTGCAAAGGAATTTTCTCTATGTCATCCTTGGAAAATGGCATGCTGATTTTTAAATTCTCTGATGAAGATGATTTTAAAAGAGTCCTACAATCTGGTCCATGGAATTTTGAAGGTCGACCTTTGTTTCTATGGGAATGGAAGCCTGGTGATGATCTTGCTCGGAAAGTGTTCGATAAATTTCCTATATGGATTCGGCTACCAAATCTCCCCTTGGAATTCTATGCTTGGAATAGCTTTTGCAAAATTGGCAGTGTGTTAGGTACACCCCTAAGAATAGATGAACCAACAATGAAGAAAATCAGGCCAAGCTTTGCAAGACTGTGTGTAGAAATTTCCTCTTCTTCTAAGTTTGTGAACACTATTCCTATATTTATCAAAGGTGTTTTTGCTTTTGATCAACCAGTTGTTTTTGAATGGAAACCTCCTATTTGTGCACATTGTTCTTCTTTTGGACATGCAGCAATTGATTGTCCCTCCAATATTAGCAAGCCTAAAGTCTGCAGAAGCAAATGGATTCCCAAAATCAGTAAACAATCTCAGCCTTTGCATCTTTCTAACCCTTTTGGTGCTTTAACTGAAGAATCTGAGCCTAAATCTACAAATCCTGCTGATATGGTGAAATCTAATTCAGCTAGTCATGCTTAAGAGGGTGATATATATATAAATACAAACCTTGCAGAGGTTTCTTATCCCACACCAATCCTTGGCACTCTTAAATCAGGAGAAAAAGCTATAGCAAATTCTATGAAAGCACCTGAGTTCAATGTTCAGTTTGATGCTCGACAGAATACTATGACAGGGGAAATCCCAAATGATATAGAGGTGGATGTAATATTAGCGTCTGACTTAATCGTTTCTCCACGTAAAGGAGCTTCTACTACCACTGCAGATTTTCCTTCCACATCTTCTTTTGAATTACTAGACTCTTGTGGTCAAGTCAATACAGAATTATCTTATTCAAATACAAATGCATTACTCAAGCCAATTCGCAAAGGTAAAGGCTCACCTTATCCCTATAAAGAACTCTCAGATTTACATAAGGGGGATGATGAGGATGATTTAGTAAGATCGTTGAAATCAAAAGCTAGCATAGAATACTTGATGGCTATTAAGACATCACATATTGAAGCTCCTCGAACAGAAGCACAAGCTTACAAAATGGCATGCAGAGGTGTCATTCTTGATACTATTCAGCATAAAGGGCATCCAACAGTTTTAGAATCTGATCCTTATGATGAGATGTGTGCACCCTTAGTCACTAATGATACTAGTGCTGATGGAAGGCCATCCTCCTCTAAATTGGGCACAATTAATGCCCAGAAAATTTCTCCCCAATGAATCTGGGTGTTTGGAATGTTCGAGGCTTAAATAGTGCTGACAGATGCAAGGATGTGTGCAAGCTTATATCTAAATACAATATTGGATTGATTGGCTTGGTTGAAACTAAAGTGAAAGAGAAGAATATCTATAGGATTCATCACAACATCATGCCCCAGTGGAGTATCTTTATAAATCACCAAGTTCATGCTGCAGGTAGAATTATGCTCCTTTGGGATCATATGAATTTTGAGGTCCAATTAGTCCTAATGACATATCAAATCATCCACTGCTCTATTAAATATATTCCAAGTAATAAAGTTTTCCTATTCTCTGTCATTTATGGTCATAGTCTAGCCTCAGATAGAACAAGTTTATGGTCTACATTAAATGTTATTTGTCCAAATATTTCTGGACCTTGGTTAGCAGCTGGAGACTTTAATGTGATCAATGCTGCTAGTGACAAAGCAGGAGGAAATGCGGTCCCAACCAGCATTTTGAGAGAATTTAATACTATTCTAGAGAATTGCAATCTTGAAGATATGGAGCATCTTGGAGCGCACTTTACTTGGAACAATAAAGCAGTGACCACTGGTATCGCAGCAAAATTGGATCGTGTCCTTATTAATCATCATTGGTTATTTGGTTTCCCAAATTGTTTCACAAATTTCCTCACACAAGGTACATCAGATCATTCTCCAATGGTTATTGTCATGAATCGTTCTTGGTCTTTTGGCTCCCCCCCATTCAGGTATCTGCAGATTTGGGAAACACATGAGGAGTACCTCTCTATAGTCTATAACTCATGGAACTAACCAGCTCCTGGTGATCCTTTTAAGAGATTGTGTTGTAAGCTGAAGAGACTCAAGATTCTATTTAAAGTTTGGAATAAAGAGAGTTTTGGCCATACTAAACTCAGATGTGATAATGATGAACGTGCTTTAGAAAAGATCCAAGAGAAGATAAATCTTGACCCGTTAGACCTCAAATTAGCAGAAGAAGAGAAAAAAGCTCTGGTGCATCTTAGATATGAACGAAATATTCATACAGAACTACTTAGGCTTAAGTCTAAAGTACAATGGTTATCTAAAGGTGACACGAACTCCAAATTCTATCATGCTGCTATCAGAGGAAGAAGATCCAAAACAAAAATTCTTTCTATTCTATCTTCTACTGGGGACATGTTGGATGAACCTGAAACCATCAAAGCTGAAGGTGTTCAATATTTTACAAACCTCTTTAGACAGATCAACACCAAAGATTTAAATTGCAGGGGTCTAGCTCAGCTCAATCAAGAACAAAGTGATAAAATTAGTCAATCTTTCTCTGAAGACGAGATATATTCTGCTATCCACAGCTCCCCCCTTGATAAAGCCCTAGGTCCAGATGGCTATATTGCTTCCTTCTTTATAAAGAACTGGATGGTCATCAAGAATGACTTCATAGATATGATACACTATTTCTGTATACATCCTGAGAAGATATCTTCCCTCAATCATTCTTTCATAGCTCTTATACCAAAAGAGGATCGAATTACAAGCTTTGCGCATTGCCGGCCTATCTCGCTCTGCAATTTTTCCTATAAAATTATCACTTCTATTCTTGCAAGCAGAATGAAGACAGTTCTTCCGCAGCTGATATCTGATAATCAACTAGCTTTCCTTAGTGGCAGACATATACAAGATGCAGTGATGATTGCCCATGAGCTTCTAAATAAATTCCATCTTTCGGTAGGAACTCCCAGAATGTGTCTTAAAGTTGATCTACGTAAAGCTTTTGATTCTGTCAGCCATTCCTTCATACTTCAAACTTTGAAGGCTATGAATTTTCCAGCAAAATGGATACAATGGATTAATTGTTGTATCTCTACGGTCAAATTCTCACTGCTTATAAATGGAGCCGCAGTTGGATATTTTCAGACTTATAGAGGAATCAGACAAGGAGACCCCATCTCCCCTTATTTGTTCACTATTGTTATGAATACTCTTTCCTGTTTGATTCAAGAGGCAGTTGACACCAAGAGAATCTCTATCCCAAAGGTGGGCAGCTTTCCTATCTCACACTTAGCCTATGCAGATGATTTACTCATTTTTTGCCAAGCTGATATACATTCTGCATCAGAGCTTGCTCAAGTTCTTCGAGAGTTCAATCAACAGTCGGGATTGGAAATTAACCATGACAAGTCAATGATTTTTTTTAATCAAAGTGTGGAAGACAAGCAGATCTTGAGTAATATTCTGGGTTTTGGTGAAGCTAAACTCCCAGTTAAATACCTTGGTCTTCCTCTTAATTCCAAAGGATTAAAACATGTTGATTGCCAAGTTCTTTTAGACAAAATCAGGGCTAGGATTGGATCTTGGAACAAGCAACTTCTGTCCCTAGCAGGACGGGTAGAATTGATTAAATCAGTGCTAAACTCATTACACATCTATTGGTCTGGAGTTTTTCTCTTTCCTAAATCTGTGATATCAGAAATTGAAAGAATGTTTAGTAGGTTCCTGTGGGGTGGTCCAACTCTTGCTAAAAAGATGGTTCCCATTACTTGGAAAAAACTATGCTTACCCAAAGATGAAGGTGGCCTTGGCTTCAGAACTTTTGAGGATTGGAATATTGCAGCATTATCAAAGCATTTGTGGAGAATTTGCTCAAAAGAGAACTCTCTATGGGTTCGTTGGATCACAGCAAAATACCTTAAGAAACAAGGTATATGGGACTGTAAAACTAGTTCTACTGCATCAAATATTTGGAGAGGAATACTCAGTATTAGACAACACATTAAACCTCTGATTCAAAAGGTGGTAGGTGATGGTCATAACACTTCTTTTTGGCTTGACAATTGGCACCCCAATGGCAGACTAATTGATCTTTTCGACAAAAGGGCAATATATGACATGGGCTTAGGAGAAGATGTTATGGTGAGTAATTTTCTACAGGAAGGCGTTTGGTCATTCCCATATCCTTCTTCAGCAGATCTATTCTCTGTTTTTGAGATGGTTAGTGAGCACAATGTCTTATACCCTGAAGCTCCTGACCTCATAGTTTGGAGTCCTTCCTCTAGTGGATCCTTTACCTTAAAATCAGCTTGGGATGCAATTCGTGTGAAAGGAACCCCCTTTGCTGAATCTAATTGGATTTGGCACAAGGACAGAATCGAAAAGCATGCCTTATGCCTTTGGAGAGCAACTCTAAGCAAGCTTCTTACTTGTGATAAACTCCATAGAAGAGGTATGCAAATTCCATCCCTATGTTCCCTTTGTTGGTCTGACAGTGAAAGCCATGATCACTTATTTTTCAAATGCTCATATTCTGGATGGATTTGGAGATCGGTGCTAGCTAGGATGGTTATTAAGGCCACAACACGTGGTAATCTTGGTGATGAGATTAGCAGGCTTAAATCCAAATTCCATGGTATAGGTATGATTGCTTCTATTGCCCGCATAGCAACAGCCTGTGCTGTCTATCTTATTTGGGAGGAAAGAAATAAAAGGATTTTTGAAAGAACTTCTAGGCACAAACGTCTGCTCTTGGCTCTTATTACAAAATCAATTATTCTCAGATTATCAGACTCTCACACTAGTGATATAGAATCTCTTGAAAATCGAATATGTGCTGCAAAGTGGGGTTGTGATCTCACTCCTTTTCAAGCGAATCATCAAACCATCTCTTGGCAGAAACCCTCAAAAGAATGGATCAAGCTGAATACTGATGGAGATTTGGAGACTACTAATGCCTGAATTGGAGGTGTTCTCAGAGATAATGAAGGTTTAGCTATGCTTGGATATTATGGCTCTTCTAAATACAATAGCATTTTGAGTGCTGAGATGGAAGCAATCGAACAAGGCCTTTCTATTGCTGCTGAAATAGGTATTTCTAAGCTTTGGATAGAATCCGACTCACTTATTGCTGTAAACTGTATTCAAAATACTTGCACTATTCCTTGGACTAACTAGCAACAAGTCCAAAAGATTAGACATCAAATGGATCAGTTTGATCAAGTTAAAATATCCCATATATGGAGAGAAGGGAATCAGGTAGCTGATGTGGGGGAAAATCTTCGTGCCGACCCGAAGACTTCTCCTCACCAGTCAATTGATGTTTTGAGTTGAAGATAGTTGTTCGATCTGTCAATTGAGGTTGGAGCTATCAATATGTAAACAGAGAAAGTTGGACACGAGAGATGTGATCTCGGAGTTCAGCCGAAGCCTACGTCTCCGTGCTATAGGGAGCAACCCGAATTCACTAACACTTGTATCGAAGTGATCTCGACAGGCCGAGTATCACTGAAACCACTCTGATCTCTTCAAAGGAGAGAAGAAGATCAAAGAGAGGTGGAAGAGGGAAAGCTGAAAAATTCCAGAGCTCTGGGTTCTGAAAATCAGATCCCAGAAGTGGAAATCAAATTTCTCCGATCCATTTACATTCGAAGGCTCTGCTATTTATAGGATTCTCTGGTGGTAAATGGCGGTTTTCTGCTGTCGTATCTAGGGATCCTCCAAGTAAGGCTGGTGGGCTCCGCTGCCGTCTTAGGGGGCCCACCAGGTAGGGCCGGTGAGTCCCGCTGTTATTTTCGAGGGCCCACCAGGCAGGGCCGGTGGGTCTCGCGGTAGTCTTTGGGGGCCCACCAGGCAGGGCCGGTGGGTCCCGCTGTGGTACTCGGGGGCCCACCAGGTTGGGCCGGTGGGTCCCGCTGTTGTACTCGGGGGCCCACCAGGTAGGGCCGGTGGGTCCCGCTGTTGTCTTCGAGGGCCCACCAGGCAGGGCCGGTGGGTCCCGCTGTTTGCAGACTTCTTGCCAAAATTTGCACCCACAGTTACCCCCTCCAAGTAAGCTAAGAGGCCACCTTGGCTGGCTTGGATTCGTGGTGCAAAGCTAACGACCCCCTGTCACACATGCAGAGGAGCTTTTCGTCGAGTGTTAGCATTTTTTGAAAATAGGATTTTCATCGGTCAACTTCTGACTGATCGATCAAAATTGACCGATCGGTCAAGTTTGACCGATCGGTTGAATTTGACCGATCGATCAAGTTTGACCGATCTGTTAATTTCAACCGGTCGAGTTTGGAGTGATCGGTCAAAAAACTCAGTTTTCTGACCGATCCAGTAGGAATTCGACCGATCGGTTGAATTTGACCGATCGGTCAAGTTTGACCGATCGGTTAATTTCAACCGGTCGAGTTTGGAGTGATCGGTTAGAAAACTTAGTTTTCTGACCGATCCAGTAGGAATTCGACCAATCGGTTGAATTTTGACCGATCGGTTAGGTTTGATCGATCAGTTAAATTCAACCGATCGAGTTTGGTGGGATCGAGCAAAAAGCTAATTTTTTTGCCTGATCCTAGTAAAAAATCGACCGATCGGATGAATTTGATCGATCAGTCAAGTTTGACCGATCGGTTAAATTCAACCGGTCAAGGTTGGCGGGATCGGGCAAAAAATCAAATTTTTTGCCTGATCCAGTAGAAAATCGACCGATCGAATGAATTTGACCGATCGGTTAAATTCAACCGGTCAAGGTTGGCGGGATCGGGAAAAAAGCCTAAGTTTTTTGCCTGATCCAGTAGAAAATCGACCGATCGGATAAATTTGATCGGGAAAAAAGCCAAGTTTTTTGCCTGATCCAGTAGAAAATCGACCGATCGGATAAATTTGACCGATCGGTCAAGTTTGGCCGATCGATTAAATTCAACCGGTCAAGGTTGGCGGGATCGGGCAAAAAGCCAAGTTTTTTGCCTGATCTAGTAAAAAATCGACCGATCGGATGAATTTGACCGATCGGTCAAGTTTGACCGATCGGTTAAATTCAACCGGTCAAGGTTGGCAGGATCGGGCAAAAAGCCTAAGTTTTTTACCTGATCCAGTAGAAAATCGACTGATCGGATGAATTTGACCGATCGGTCAAGTTTGGCCGATCGGTTAAATTAACCCGGTCAAGGTTGGCGGGATCGGGCAAAAAGCCAAGTTTTTTGCCTGATCCAGCAGAAAATCGACCGATCGGATGAATTTGACCGATCAGTCAAGTTTGACCGATCGGTTAAATTCAACCGGTCAAGGTTGGCGGGATCGGGCAAAAAGCCAAGTTTTTTGCCTGATCCAGTAGAAAATCGACCGATCGGATGAATTTGACCGATCGGTCAAGTTTGGCCGATCGGTTAAATTCAACCAATCAAGGTTGGCGGGATCGGGCAAAAAGCCAAGTTTTTTGCCTGATCCAGCAGAAAATCGACCGATTGGATGAATTTGACCGATCGGTTAAATTCAACCGGTCAAGGTTAAGTTTCGAACCTGCCCATTCGAGGAGGTAGTATATTCTTGATCTCCGGGCAAAGTCTTGAACGTTGATGGAGTTTGATTTTTTCTGTTTATAATCTTTTGTTTGTCTGCATAAGGTTTTTTGAACCGGCGGTCCGGTTCACTTGGACCGGTGGTTTGCTTGGACCAGTGGCTTGCGTGGACCGGCGGTCTGATATTTCGTCTGGTCCGACGGTTCGCCTGGTTTTGCGCTTGCTACGGATAAATGCCACATGTACCTACAAAAACACACGATTTGATATGGTGATGACACGTGTCTTCTCGATTTGTGCGCCTAATTCTCTCAGGATACTTAAGCTTTTCTGGCTGTCATTTTCACCTCACGTTTTCAGAAAATTTTCAACGTCCAGAGCTTTTGCTTTCAATCTCCCGTTCTCTATTTCCTTTCAATCGATCAAATGGCGTCTTCTGGCAGTTTGAAGAAGAGCGCAGTTCCTTCTAAGAGGAAGGGGAAGGAGGTTGCTGAAGAATCATCCCCCCCCAAAGGTCGTGGCAAGGGAAAAGCAGTGCTCGTGGAGTTGGGTCAACTGGGCAAAAGACATACTGGAGTCGGATTCGCTTCTGCTCCATCAAGGCCAGAGCATGTTCCGAAGGCGAAGTTCGTCTTGGGTCCTCTGCTGCCTCTGGCTGAGGAGCCTGCCTATGTTTACAACATAGGTGGCCAGCTCACTGACTCGAAGAGGGCAAAGTGGCAAAGGCTGCTAGCGTGCTTCACAGAGGGGAAGATCCGACCTTCACTACCAGGGGTTCTATCTGGTTTTGGCATCGACAAGCAGACAGTGTTTGTGAACGTTGCCAGCTTGGAGCAGGTGATGGGGACAGTGATCTCCGTGGGCCAACTGAACTGTGGCCTTCGTCTTCCGCTGCTGCCGTTTGCCGCGAGGCTGCTAAATAGCTCCGGCCTTTGCCCAGGACAGCTCACCGGCAATGCATGGAGGATAATCTACGCCTTCTGCCGCGTAGAGTCTGATTTCCAGAAGGAGCTGAGGGAGTGCTACTCCAGCCTCCCAGACGACAAAGAGGCCCGGATTGAATTGGGCTACTTCTTCTTTCATTATAGATAGGCTTCGAGGAAAGACAGCCCTTTCTTCAACCTCACAGGGGTTTCTGCTCTACGCCCCCTCGCGACACAGTTGCCTCCGATAAGTTATACACTGAGTGGCCGCTCTCAGTTGCTGGTGCCTGGATGCCACTCTCAGTACCAGAGACTCCTCGCACTGAGGTGAACAAGGAGATCAAGATGTACTACGCAGGAGGAGAGCTAGCTTGGCCTTCGGAGAGGGTTGGGGCCATCGACAACCTGTTCCTGGAGTTGACCTGCGGGACCAGGTCATGGAAGCAGTTTTCAAACTGCCCAGTCAGGTATGGCAACGCCAACCTCCTCCACCGATTACAGGCCAGATATGAAGACAACGAAGTCTTGTACTCAGACTATGAGGAGGATCCTTAGTCTGGCAAGATTATCAGAAAGATTCGAATCGAGAAGAAGGCCTATGGTGCGAGGCACCGATTGCCCACCTCTGAGGAGAAGCTGGTGATACAACGAGGCCCAACAAAGAAGAAGAGGAAAATCCTCATTAAGCAGAATAAAGATGAGGACAAAGAAAAGAAGGAGGAAGATGAAGAAGAAGAAGAAGAAAAGAAAGAAGACGAGGACGAAGAAGAAGAAGAGACCGAAAATGGCAGCAACGGCAACGGCGGCAACGATGATTATGAGGAAGATGGGGGTGGTGAGGATGATCTTCCTCCCACCCCCACTGGTGGAGATGGTGGAAATGGGGGTGGTGAGGAAGAAATTCCTCCCACCCCCACTGGTGGAGATCAAGGACAGGGGGGTGGTGGGGATGAACTTCCTCCCACCCCCACTGGTGGTGTAGAAGAAGAAGACTCTCTACCTATCCCCATCGATGAGGCTAAGGCCCGTCGCATGGAGGGGGTCATGGATGCGGAGGGCGACGGCCACAAGGTGGTTCCCGCCTACCACTTCGAGGAGTTGAAGAAGCGCCCGATGCGCTTGAAGATCAAGTTATCAGGGAGTGGTGGGGTTGGAAGTAACCCCACGCCCCTCGATCAAATACCTCCCGAAGTTCCCCGTATCGAAGGAGCGATTACGAGCGGGGGTTTGGAGGTTGAGCAACCCCCACCCCCCTCTCGCTCTCTGGCCAAGGAGGTGGCTGCTTTAATGGCTGGTCTTAATCAGCCCAGCGAGCAGCAAGAGGAAGGGGGTGTCTCACCTCCCCAGGGTGCTCCCTCTCTTATTCACTTGGAGAGAGAGAGCCGTGTGGGCGATGGGGCTCCCCAACCCCAGCCAGAGCCAACTCCCACTAAGGAGAAGTCGACCCCTCGGGGTAAGAGCTCCGACCGTGGGAAGGGAAAGGCTCCTCGAGTCGATGTCTCAGGTACCTGCAATAATTTGCCTTGATTGCCTTGCCTTCGAAGTTCGAATTTACTCTAACTCTTTGAACTTTTGTGTTGATTGTAGGTACGCCTGCTTGCTCGACTCAGAAAATAAAGAACTTGGGTGAGGTTGACATCAACCACCCAACTGTTGTGATCCGGAAGCTCTGCAACGTTTCGGAGGCTACTCTGGATGAAGCCTTCAATAGGCTTGAAGTAGTGGTATGTGCCTCTGCTTGATCGATCGTTGGAGTTGTATCTTCAAAAATAATTCTAACTCTTTTGTCTCTTTGCAGAACTCAGCAGTTTTGAAATTTGCGAGCAAGCTCTTAAGGAAGGCAGGAGAAAGGGAAGCTTCAGCTGAAGTATCCCGTTTGACTGCTGAATTGGAGGCTGCAAACGAAGAGAGAGACAAGCTGAGGGAAGTTTTGTCCTCGAAGAAAGAGTCTATCAAAGCCAAGATCGAGGCTCTTCGCAAGGAGAAGCTGGAGAGCAAGGGCTGGCAGAACGGCTATGAGGCCCGGGGTCACGAGCTCGAGGATTTGAAGAAGCGATTTTTCAAGATCAAGAACTTATCCTTCGATCGCATGGCCCGAATAAAGGAGTTGGAGGCTGAACTTGCTGCAAGGGATACCACTCTTGCTGCTAAGGAGACAGCCTCAACTGCCAGGGAAGAGGCTCTAAAAAAGGAGCTGGAGCATATGCGTGCTGAATGCACGAGTTACAGGGAGACGACTGAGAAGGCGGTGGAAGCACTCAGGGTCCACGCTAGCAGCGTCCGATCTTCTAAGGCTTCAGTGGCGAGCAAAGCTTGTGGTGGATCTGAAGGAGAGAAGTCGCGTGCTCATAGTGTGGCTAAACCTTGATGTATTCTATCTTCTTTTTTGTTTGTTATACCTGTAAACTCTTCACACAAGAGCTCACTCTTTGTATTTGATCCTTTTTGATAATGAAGATATCTTTTTGGTTGTTCGAAATTGAATGTATCTGGTATTTGAATCCTTTGAATGTTGAGTTCTGGAATGTTATTGGAATGATCGAATATTCATACACTTGAAAATAAGGGGTCGAGTCGCAACTCAATCACCCGAACTTGTTAAGTAACTCGAAAATTGAAAGTTGTTGCAACGCAACTTGAAATCGTTAACATTTATATAAGAGGGGTCGAGTCGCAACTCAAGTGCCCAAACCTGTTAGACGATATTGAATTTGAAATTGAAGGTCATTTAACAGTTGTAAGTAAGGGTTAGTGTCGCAACAAAAAGCTCCCAAACCTGTTAAATAGACGTAGTAATTTGAAGGTTGTGTTGTAGCACAACCCGAAACCATTTAACATTTGTCTGTAAGGGGTTGAGTCGCAACTCAAATACCCAAACTTGTTAAACGACCTAGTAATTTGAATGCAAATGATTTGAAACTGCTTCAGAATTCTTCAGAATTTGAATTGAAAAGCTGAACATTTGCACACTTGAACATTTGAAAGAGAACTTTATTCATCATAGTATTTACATCATGGATAGAACAATTTGAGGTGCCTAGCATTCCAAGCCCGTGGTAGTCTTTCTCCTTCTGGTGAAATCAGTCGGTAAGACCCTTTGCCTCCTACTGATTCGACGATATATGGACCTTCCCAGTTGGGAGCAAGTTTCCCACTGCTGTGTTCTTTAGTGTTGTAGAAAACTGCTCTGAGAACTAGGCTATCCACTGGGAACTGTCGCTTATAGATCTTCTCATCGTAGGCTCGTTTGATCTTCTGGTGATACTTGGCAATACGAAGGGATGCTTGGTCTCGTAGTTCTTCAGAGAAATCCAGATCATCGACACGAAGCTCTTCATTGATCCCTTCTTCAACTGCCTTGGTCTTCAATGTATTTGATATATTCTCTGTCGGGAGTACTGCTTCCGATCTATATGTCAAGCGGAAAGGTGAGAACCATGTTGATCTTCTCGGAGTTGTGCGATATCTCCAAAGAACTTCAGGTAGGACTTGTTCCCACAATCCTTTCTTGTTGTTGAGTTTCTTCTTGAGTATACCAAGAATAGCTCTATTGGAGGCTTCAGCTTGACCATTGCATTGAGGATATCTTGGAGTTGAATAAAAGAGTTTGATTCCGTTGTTCAGGCAGAATTCTCAAAATTTGTCGGAGTCAAATTGAGCTCCATTGTCAGCAACTAGAACTTGCGGTGTACCAAACCTTGAGAAGATGTTGTGCCGAATAAATTTGATCACTTCATCATCGGTCTCTCGAAAGAGTGGCACAGCTTTAACCCATTTGGTGAAGTAATCTGTTGCCAGCAGTAGATACTTTTTCTTGCTCGGGGTTGGAGGAAAAGGACCCAAGAAATCCAACCCCCATTGATGGAAAGGCCACGGACTCGACAATTGGTGAAGCTCATCTGTAGGGAGATGGATAGCTCGAGCGTGTCGTTGGCATGGCTCGCATCTTTGAACAACTTGCTGAGCATCCCTTGCCATTGTTGGCCAGTAGTAACCTTGTAATTTCGTCTTGGCTTCAAGAGATCTTCCTCCCGAATGATTTCCACAAGCTCCAGAGTGGATATCAATCAGGATTGCCTTTGCTTGTTCGGGACCAATAAGAGCATCACCCCGTTGTGAGATTTGAAGTATAGATCTTCTCCTTGAATGGTATAGCATGGAAGCTTTCTTTGAAGTTTTCGGGCTTGAGTTGGATCTTCTGGCATTTTGCCGTTTTTGAAGAAGTCGAAAATTGGCTGTCTCCAATCCCCAAGCTCACTTGTAGTAGTGAGGTTCAATGTTAGTTGATCTCCACCCCCAGATCTTTTTGTAGTAGCAAGGATCTGTTGTTCGGGGGTGGTCTTGGGTACTTCTTGATAACTGATTTGTATCTGTCTTCCACCAAGTGAGTCTCCAAGAACTGAGGCAGCATTGGCTAAGGCATCTACTTCTCGATTCTCTGCTCTTGGGATTTGAACGAATTCAGTATTAGTGAAACGTTATTGAAGACGTCGTACTATGGCTAAATAGAGTTGCATTCTCTTTTCACGAGAGTATTCCCCATTGATTTGCCTTATGATCAGCTGGGAATCGTTGTAGACGATGATTCGATCTACCCCTAGGGATTCAGCCATTTCGAGTCCGGAAATGAGTGCTTCGTATTCGGCTTCGTTGTTGGTGGCATTGAATCCGAGGAGAGTGGCTTTTTGGAGATGATCAAGTTCGGGGGATACCAAGACAATCCCAGTTCCCGAACCGATTGCACTTGAAGCTCCATCAGTATAAAGCTTCCATGGAGGAGTTGTGGCAATAGCCTCGAGGCTTGGATTGATTTTTGTTGCAAGATTGATCGGAGGATTAGCTTCATCTTCTGAGCGCATGTCGACATCTTCTTCCCAAGAGATGGGGTCTTCAACTGGAAAGTCAGCTAGAAAATTAGCGATGGCCTGACCTTTGATGGAAGTGCGAGATTCGAATTGAATCCCCAGAGAGCTCATTTCGATCACCCATTTGGTCATTCGACCAGCTCGACCAGCTTTGTCGACAATATCTTTGAGTGGGTGTTCTGAAATGACAGTGATCTGATGAGAGACGAAGTAGGGTTGGAGGCGACGTGATGTAGTGAGCAAGGCCAGGATGACCTTCTCAGTTTTTGAGTAGTGAGTTTCAGCCGGAAGAAGAGTATGGCTGATGTAGTAGACTGGATGCTCGATGTCTTCTCTTCTGCTGACTAGGACCGCACTGATTGCTTGATCGGTCACGGCGAGATAGAGCCATAAGTCTTCTTTGGGAAGAGGAGCCGTCAGGATAGGAGCTTGCACCAGATATTTCTTGATGCCTTGAAAAGCCTCTTCGCAAGTTGAACTCCACCCTGAAGTATCCGCCTTTCGTTGTTTGTCGAAAAGAGGCTTATATTTGTCGAAAGACTTTGAGATGAATCTATTGAGGGCAGCAAGTCTTCCAGTGAGACGTTGAACTTCTTTTCGATTAGTAGGTGATGGCATGTCAAGGATAGCTCGAATTTGGTCAGGGTTGGCTTCAATGCCCCTCCTGGTCACAAGATGACCCAGGAATTTGCCTGATTGAACTTCGAAAGCACACTTGGCTGGATTGAGCTTCATACGGTACTTCCGAAGGACTTGAAAGGTTTCAGTCAGATCGGATAGATGGTTTCCTCTACTGGAGCTTTTGGTAAGGAGATCATCGACGTATACTTCAACGTTGCGGCCGATCTGACCTTCAAACATCTTTGTGACTAGCCTCTGATAGGTAGAACCAGCATTTTTGAGGCCGAACGGCATTACGTTGTAGCAGTAGAGACCTCGGCTAGTCACAAAACATGTCTTCTCTTGATCATCAGAGTGAAGTGGAATTTGATTGTATCCAGAGTATCCATCCATGAAAGATAATAGCTCGTGGCCAGCAGTGGCATCGACGAGTCTATCTATCCTTGGCATGGGAAATGGATCTTTGGGACAAGCCTTGTTGAGGTTGGTGAAGTCGATGCACACTCTGACCTTCCCGTTTTTCTTTGGCACAGCAACTATATTGGAGATCCAAGTAGGATACTCTACTTCACGAATGAAGCCTGCGGTGAGTAACTTATTGATCTCTTCTTGAACTGCAACTTGGAGTTCTGGTCGGATTGTGCGTGGCTTTTGTTTGACAGGCTTCATCTCTTCCTTGATCACGAGCCGGTGACAAGCGTCATCTGGATTGATCCCAGGCATGTCTTCAAAGCACCAAGCAAAGACGTCGATATTGGACTGGAGGAAGGATACCATGTCTCGCGCTTCTGCGTCGCTAAGACCGGTACCAATGAAAGTTTGTCGATAGAGATCTCCGCCGCCGATATTGATTGGGATGATTTCTTCAATTGAAGGTGAGGCTTCCCATTCGATTGGTGGGGGTTCGGTCAGCGGAATCTCCTTTGATTGCTATTTGGAAGGACCAGCTTCGTCTCGCGGCCGCTTTGGAGGAGCAATATTGATCTTACGATCTGTTTTAGCTGCAGCAACCTCACAAGACCTCCCAGCTTGCTGATCGCCTCGAATACAGATAATGCCTTCTCCCGTTGCAAATTTGAGGAGTTAGTGGTAAGAAGAGGAGATGGCATTAATCTAGTGAAGGAATGGTCGTCCGAGAATAGCGTTGTAGCTGGACATTCCTTCGACAATCGCAAACCTAACCGAGACTCGAGTCTCTCGGCTAAGATCGAGAGTGAACCTTGATTCGCCCACTGTAATGCTTTGTTCGTCGTTGAAGCCAGTGATCACAGTCGGGACGATGTCGAGGCTTGAGTATCTATGTCCCAGACGTTTGAAACAATCTGAGAACATAATATCGATGGAGCTCCCGGTGTCGATGAGGATTCGATTGACGGTGCTTCCATCGATGAGGAGTTTCAAGACCAGGGGGTCTCGATGGGGAGTATGAACTCCTTGAAGATCGGAGTTGTTGAAAACAATGGATGGCCAAGCCAAACCTTCGATAGGCTTCTCGATCCAGGTATCTTCCATGTTCGCAGCAGAACGGACGTGGAAGATGCGTCGAACTTGCCGATCCACTTCCTTCCCGGTCAAAGTTTGATTGTGCAATATTCCATGAATACCAAAGACATTGGCATTCACAGAGATAGGTTGCCGGTTGGAGGAGATTTGATGGACCCAACATGCATCTTTCCCCTTTACAGAGGTTCGACGTTGATCTTGTCCGCCTTTGACGAACTCTTGAAGGTGGCCTTCTCGCAATAAGTCTTCAAGATGGAATTTCAGCCATGACTTCGATGGAAGTCGCAATAAACTGTTTTGTCAGCCGTAAATTTTGAGTTTGGCCGAAGAGGATTGGGCCTTCGAAGGAACTCCTCGTGTTGAATGCGGTCGAGTATCTGCTCGATTGGTAAATTCCACTCGGTGAAAGTGGTCTTCGTTGGAGATCGACGTCCATCATTCTTTGATCGCTTGTTGGCTAGAGGGGCTGCTGCCTCAGCGTTGTGGGCTTTGGCAGCATACTTAGGAGCTTCTCTCTCTGCAGGTCTTTGCTTCGTTTCTCGCCCTTTTTGAGCGACCTGGTCATCTTCAACCTCAATCTCTCTCTGGATTCGATCGAACATTGAACCCAGAGAAGGAGGGGATTGTGGATAAAGTCATTGTAGATATGCTGATCGAAGCGGAGTGCATTCTGGAAAGCTAACATGATAGCTTCATCATCTAGATGTCTCCCAGAGAGGGCAGCGTGCTCGTTGAGGAATCGCCTTGTGAAGCTGCGGAGACTTTTGTCGGCGCCCATCCTCAACCGATATAGGGAGTCAAGCTTTTTCTCCGGCTTCATGTTCAGTTGGTAGTGCTGCACGAAATGACTGGCCAGAACATCAAACCGGGTGATAGATCCCGCTCGCAGGTTATGGTACCAATCGAGGGATGGTTCGTCGAGACTTCCCGCGAAGGTGCGACAGAGGACGTTGTTCTCCTCTTCATGCGGCGTCAAGGCTTGCTTGAAGGCTAGTATGTTGAGAGTTGGATCTACTTTGACACAATTGAATTTGGGGAGAGTAGGGGTTCTCCATCCCCTTGGGAATGTTGATTCGAACAAACTTCGATGGAGTGGCCCGGCGGAGGAGTATCCATCTTTACGACCATGCCCTCGGTTAGTGTAACACCTGAGGTGTTAAATTTGAGAATAATAAAAATCCTCCCAGGGCTCTTTTCGTCTTTTTACCATCAGACTTTCTTGTTGGGTTTTTTCTAGAATAATGGGTCGTAAACCCATGAGATGTTTTACGTTCAATTTTTTTATATTTTCGAGCACGTCGTATTGGTGCGTCCCGTGCAGGGATCGGGTGTATGCGCAGCCTGTTTCGGCAGCCCGGTAGTTAAAACCCTAGAATTTCGATGATTAGCCCACTATCGGTGTTGTTTGGTTTACCACAGGAGATTGGGTGATCGGATCGTAGCAAGGCTGGATACATTGGGTGAGGCTCTGAAAGAGCTTTCCAACGAGCCTTAGCGGGGGTCGATCCGACACCCGGACAATGAGTTATTGCTATTTTAAAATTCAGAGTATTTCCTTTATTGTGGGAGATCTACAAGTCAGAAAAATATATACCAAGAGCAGTTGTGTTCGTGTCGATGAGAGCTTTCCAACGGGTCCTTCCGTGCCCACTTCTGACCTACGGTTTGTAACTTACGGCTGGTTATTCTTTTCAGCCACGTAAGTAGACGGATTGCATCCGGGTTCCAACCGAGCACAGTTCAGGGCTCGGGACCGAGCCCGATCAGCCCTATGACCTTTCTCCCAACCTTTTAGCTGGGTTTAGACCCCCTCGATCGCCCACCCCGGTAATTAAAATTCAAAATTCGGATTAGGGAGAACGGGAATATTTACGACGATATGGCCAAATATTCTCCTCCATAATTCCCTCCTCTTTGTTAGGAAGCTCTAACAACCCGATCTTTCCAGCGTACTTGCCATAACCGCAGCCCCCCCTCCCTTTTTGTTATGTGAACCGGGAGAGAGAGGCCAGGAGAGAACGGGAGGAATAGAGAGAGAGAGAGAGAGAGAGAGAGAGATGGAGGGAGAGGACTAGAGAGAGGATCAGCGGCTTCATCTCTATCACCGACTCCGGTGAGCACCGGCGAACCCGACGACACACCCAGGTCAGCCCTCCCCCCTTCCCACCTCCTCTCTTCCGTCCGAACAAACCGAACCCGACCACACCTCCTCCTCCCAAACCCGCGGACCCTCCTCCGGCCGAGGTCCTTCCGGACTTCGACGGCACACCGGCCACCTCCTCCCGCACCTCCCCTACAAGGGTGATGCGGGGGAGACCGGCCGGGCACCGCCGGCGCACCCAAACCCGGCCACCCCGCCGCCGGCGTCGCTCAAAAACCAGAGCTCTGTTTCTTTGTTGAGAAGAAACAGGGCAGGACCAATCCGTAATTAAAGATCTACCCCAGGTCTTTTAGAAATTATTAATACTACAGACCCGACCCGAACTGCAACCCGACCCGACTGTACTGTAACCCGACCCGACTGCACAGCAACCCGACCCGCTCAAGTGCAGCAGACCCGGACCGCAGACCCGGCCCAACAGTGAACCGGTCGGTTCACTTGAACCAAACCCGTAAACTGTCAAGAATTGGTTCAGCCGCCAATTCTTCGTCCGATCTCGGAATCGAACGAAACCAGCGGCATTTTGACCGGATCGAAGAGACCCACTTGTTGAACTAGAATTGGTACAGTAATTTTGCTATCTAGGGTCCCTTTTTAGCCATGGGCCCGATCTAGTCAGTGCACCGTGGTTTGACCGCCAATTCTTCGTCCGATCTCGGAATTGGACGAAACCAGTGGCATCGTGCTCAGATCATCGATGCCGATGTATGAAACCTATTTTAGGACCCTAGAGCCCCCTTTGCCCTATTGAACCGATCGTAGGCCGGTTTTCATCGGTTCGACCCTAAAACCTCCGACCGAAGTCGGACTCGAGCGAGACCGGATCCCATGGGTCCCTCATCCCTAAACCAACCGTTTTAGAACCCTAGTTTGAGTAATTTATAGATGTGACAACTTATACATTTTAAACCATGATGGTCAGTTTCTCCTTCGACGGTGCACCGGACCGATAGGCGTGAGGAGCGTGGACTACCGAGCCATTTTCCAGGTGAACATGATTAATTCTATTCTAGTTAGAGTAGATTGTAGTTGTATCTATAAAATAATAAATAAAATCGTATGTGGCATAGTATGTCCAATGCATGCAGGCGGGAAACCGGTACTGCATGTGGGAGGTGGGCATACTATCCCTTGCCTCTGAATAATCATATATGTAATATTTTGATAGTTGTAACAGTGATTGACTCAACCTAGATTCACACTAGGATGCATGCAAACAAGTAGATACATGTACTGATTATTTATTAATATTCTGTTGAATGAGTGTGTTTGGTGACCATGGGTCACATGGTGCAGTCCAGTTGCTATTGAGCAACAAAGACTGGTGGTCTCAGTGGAGAGACCGGTGGTCTCAGTAGAGAGACCGGTTGTTGTACTTCCTCAGTCGAGGTTCTCTTCCCAGAGGGAAGACTCACTACTCACGGGCATGGGTAGGGGACCCGAGTGCACAGGATGGGCGGTGAACCACCGCCTGTGCATAATCCGAATCAAGTAGGTAGGGTCACAGGGTTGGGCAGGCGGTAAAGCCCCTAGTGGCCTAGTAGTCCACCCCTGGGTAATGACCCCTAAAAGCAAGGTGGGTGGGAGTGCCCCGTGGTGAAAGACCAAGCCCCCTTATGGCCATATGGGTATTTCTGGCTCTCCAGGTACACTTGGACCCAGGTTCTGTTGGCAGACCCAGTTAGAAAACTGCCAGTTCACTTTAGGAGTAGGTAGAACTAACCCTCGGTGATTAGTTGCATACTTTTAATCTGGATGATTATTTGTCTTATATTTACTAGTTGTAGTAAACTATTGTAGAACTGCCATATTAGCTAGCTGAACTATCTTTTTTGCAATATATGTATGTATATGTTGTCGCCCTCGTAGACTTCTAGAAGGGCAGGGTATGACTATGGTTTACCCTAGCTAGTTTAGGGTTAACGGTTCACTGAGTTTACCTAGTAAACTCACCCCGTTGTTGCACACTCTTTTCAGGTACCATAGATCCTTCTCAGGCGCTTCCTAGAGGAGCTTGATTAGCTATCGAGGGAAGACATTAGAGGTGTTAACTAGTTTTATTATTTTCAGTTGATTATGTAATAACTGTAGAACCATGTTCTAGATGCTCTGAATAATGCCAGAACCAGTACTATTTCTTTGGTAAACTTCTCCTCAAAGCTTCATACCCGGTAGGCCTTTCCTCAAGGCCAAGTTTCTGGTAGGCTTCTCCTCAAAGCCGTCCCTCATCAGCTAGTAAGTAGTTAATGATAAATTAGTAATAAATAACTAAATAATATAATCAACCTCGCAACCTTATAACATTGACTTATCCTTAAAACCCCATCACCCCCGGGTTTGACTGGTGTACCCTTGTAGTCAGATCCGGGGCGTGACAGCTGGTATCAATTAGTTGCATACTTTTAATCTGGATGATTATTTGTCTTATATTTACTAGTTGTAGTAAACTATTGTAGAACTGCCATATTAGCTAGCTGAACTATCTTTTTTGCAATATATGTATGTATATGTTGTCGCCCTCGTAGACTTCGAGAAGGGCAGGGTATGACTATGGTTTACCCTAGCTAGTTTAGGGTTAACGGTTCACTGAGTTTACCTAGTAAACTCACCCCGTTGTTGCACACTCTTTTCAGGTACCATAGATCCTTCTCAGGCGCTTCCTAGAGGAGCTTGATTAGCTATCGAGGGAAGACATTAGAGGTGTTAACTAGTTTTATTATTTTCAGTTGATTATGTAATAACTGTAGAACCATGTTCTAGATGCTCTGAATAATGCCAGAACCAGTACTATTTCTTTGGTAAACTTCTCCTCAAAGCTTCATACCCGGTAGGCCTTTCCTCAAGGCCAAGTTACTGGTAGGCTTCTCCTCAAAGCCGTCCCTCATCAGCTAGTAAGTACTTAATGATAAATTAGTAATAAATAACTAAATAATATAATCAACCTCGCAACCTTATAACATTGACTTATCCTTAAAACCCCATCACCCCCGGGTTTGACTGGTATACCCTTGTAGTCAGATCCGGGGCGTGACAGCTGGTATCAGAGCTTAGGGATATGATCCTAAGGTTATCTTTAGGTTATTAGTCATTGTGATGATTTACTGTAAGGGTTCCTAGTAGCTAGTTGGGTATATCCTTAAGGTTTTAGTTTTGAGGATTTTATTACCTTTCTACCCTACTGAAGGGGACGCCTTTCAGTAGAAATGGTTAAGAGGGACGCTTCTTAACCTGGTGAAGTAAGTAATTGAATCCTCAACCCTATAGATGTGTTAGATTATTGTATCCTCTGCACAATTTCTCTTTAAGGTGTGTAGCTTGCTGCCTCTTTCCTTGTTGTTTGGTAAGTTTTCTGGCTTAGTATCTAATATAAGAATCCCGTTTGTGGTAAGGCATGGTCTTACCATGATAGGATCTTCTTGCACTAGGCATCCTTGCTTAACTTTGTAGATTATAGTTTTTAGTAGTATATAATATTTGGATTACAGTTATAGGAGATCAATCTTATTAGATGAGTTAATCGTTGAGAGGCTTTTACTCATTGAGTTGTTTCGTATCTCTTGCCTTGGTGTAGTAATGGATATTGTGCTTGTCATGGATGCTTTGTCCTACGGGTATGAATTTCTCGTATATTTCGTAGTTCCGGAGCAGTAGATAATGTAGGTCCTATGTGAGAATTCTGTTACATGTTAGACAGAAGGATGCTTGAGCTTTTAGATCTGCTACAGATGTTATCCTATACTATTCCTCGTAGTGTAGTTTTACCTTCCATAGTTCAGTAGTTCGTACTTCTAATTCGCATAGTTAGAATAGGCATACCCTATAGCTATTGCATTATTGTCTTAGGTATTGTTCTTTTTCTCATTACCCTTGCATGAGTTTTGTTCGACATTGGATTGACGCACTCTTACGTAGTCCCCAGATTTGTGGCTACCTTGGGGCTAGCACCGATGTGGACCGAGTATGTAAGAGATGTGTGCTTTCTATTGGCGGCAATGAACTCATGGCCGACTTGATCATCCTGGACCTAGAAGGGTTGGATGTCCTGCTCAGGATGGACTGGATGGCGGCTTACCATGCGACTCTAGATTGCTTCTCCAAGAAGATCACCTTTCGTCCACCCGACAGCCCAGAGATTGTATTCGTTGGAGCGAGACTAGCTATCCTATATCTGATGCCTCGATGGAGGACTTGCCTTAGTCTTCTAGCTCAGTTGTCTAGCGAGACCGAAGGTGTGAGTTCCTTGGAGCACTCCCTGATAGTTTGAGATTTTCAAGACGTGTTTCCAGACCAGCTCCCCGGTCTTCCTCCAGTGCGAGAGGTGGAGTTCAGTATCAAGTTGCTTCCAGGAACGACACCAATCTCTGTGGCCCCATATTGGATGGCACCGGCGGAGTTACGAGAGTTGAGTACGCAGTTGGAGGAGTTAAGGAGCCTTGGGTACATTCGCCCCAGTGTCTCTCTATGGGGTGCCCCTGTTCTGTTTGCTCAGAAGAAGGATAGCTCAAAGCGACTCTGCATTGACTACAGGAAACTGAATGCGGTCACGGTGAAGAACAAGTATCCTCTCCCGAGGATCGAGGATCTGTTTGACCAGCTGAAGGGTGCTCGGTTCTTCTCAAAGATTGATCTGAGGACCGGGTACCACCAGCTCAGGGTGAAGGATGAAGATATCTCAAAGACGGTATTCCGGACGTGGTACGGGTACTACGAGTTTGTAGTGATGCCATTCGGTCTGACGAATGCCCCGGCAGCCTTTATGGACTTGATGAACCGGGTCTTCAGGCCTTATCTTGATCGGTTCATCGTGGTCTTTGTCGACGACGTATTGATCTTCTCGAAGTCAGAAGAGGAGCATGCAGAGCATCTGAGGATTGCCCTACAGACGTTACGAGATCACCAGCTCTATGCCAAGCTCAGCAAGTGTGAGTTTTGGATGAGAGAAGTGAAGTTCTTAGGGCATGTGGTTTCAGAAGGAGGTATCTCGGTGGACCCAGCGAAGATCGAGGCAGTACTTAGTTGGGAGGCACCGAGGAATGTTTTTGAGATCCGGAGTTTCCTGGGTCTAGCAGGATACTACCGGAGGTTTGTAGAGGGATTCTCGAGACTGGCTTTGCCCCTGACTCAGTTGACAAAGAAGGGGGTGAAGTTCGAGTGGTCGGATACTTGCGAGCAGTCCTTCCAGGAACTGAAGCGACTACTCACCACTGCCCCTGTTCTTACAGTGCCAGTTAGTGGAAAGGGATACGTGGTCTATACAGATGCGTCTCAGTCTGAACTTGGAGGTGTGTTGATGCAAGATGGCAAAGTAGTAGCTTATGCATCGAGACAGTTGAAGCCTCATGAGCAGAACTACCCGACCCATGACCTGGAGCTCGCAGCAGTGGTGTTCGTGCTCAAGATTTGGCGGCACTACCTGTACGGAGAAGACTTTGAGATGTATTGTGATCATAAGAGTCTGAGGTATATCTGTACCCAGAAAGACCTGAATCTCCAGCAGCGGAGGTGGATTGAGGTCTTGAAGGACTTCAACTACAACTTCTTCTATCACCCTGAGAAGGCTAATGTGGTGGCAGATGCACTCAATAGGAAGTTCAAGAGCAAACTATCGCGGCTGATAGCTGACAGGCATGAGTTTCTTATAGCTGTGGAAGGGTATGACCTGATATTGAGAGGAGAGCCCTCAGGTAACCGATTGTTCAGTATCCGGGCTCAGCCTACCCTGATCAAGCAGGTGATAGACTCTCAGGCTGAGGATGAGGAGTTGGAAGAGATACGCTCTCGGCTGATTGGAGGAGAGGTAGTAGAGGACTGGTCGCTCGACTCTGAAGGTGGGCTGAGGTACAAAAGGAGGTTGTGTCTACCGAAAAACCAGGAGGTTCGAGATAAAGTCCTCGCAGAGGCACATCGCTCTCGATACATGGTACACCCTGGAAGTACCAAGATGTATCGGGACTTGAATAATCAGTTCTGGTGGAATGGGATGAAGAAAGATGTAGCTGAGTTTGTAGCGAAGTGTCTAACCTGTCAGCAGGTTAAGGCAGAACACCAGAAGCCCGCAGGACCCCTTCATCCCCTCCCGGTGGCTGAGTGGAAGTGGGAGCACATCACGATGGATTTCGTTTCAGGGTTACCACTGACCAGGAGGAGGCATGATTCGGTATGGGTGATTGTGGACAGACTGACCAAGTCTGCCCACTTTCTTCCAGTCAGGATTACTTTTTCCCTACCTGAGCTGAGCAGACTCTACATAGCAGAGATAGTCCGGTTGCACGGGATTCCAGTGAGCATAGTCTCAGATCGAGACCCCAGGTTTGTCTCAGGATTCTGGAGGAGCTTACAGACTGCATTAGGGACCCAGCTCAATTTTAGCACGGCCTTTAATCCTCAGACGGACGGTCAGTCAGAGAGGACCATCCAGATCTTGGAGGACATGCTTCGGGCATGCTCTATAGACTTTGCCGGTAATTGGGATGAGCACTTGCCACTAGTGGAGTTCTCATACAACAACAGCTTTCAGGCGAGCATTGGCATGGCTCCTTACGAGGCTCTATATGGGAGGCCTTGTCGTTCCCCTATCTGTTGGGCAGAAGTTGGAGAGCGTAGTCTTCTGGGACCAGAGTTGGTGCAGGAGACAACGGAGAAGATACAACTGATCAGGGAAAGGCTTCGTACAGCTCAGAGCAGGCAGAAGAGCTATGCAGACGTTCGTAGGCGACCTCTGGAGTTCGAGGTTGGAGACCATGTTTTCCTACGGGTTTCCCCTAAGTGTGGTGTCTTTCGGTTCGGAAAGAGGGGGAAGCTAGCGCCGAGGTTTACGGGACCGTTCGAGATATTGGATCGAGTGGGCGAGGTGGCATATCGCCTGGCCCTGCCACCACGCCTCTCAGCAGTCCACCCGGTGTTCCATGTGTCGATGCTTCGGAGATACATGCCGGACTCGTCACACGTGCTGGATTGGCAGGACTTGGAGCTCAGTGCAGATGCCATATTTGAGGAGCGTTCGGTCCGTGTTTTGGCTTCTGAGGATAGGGTGCTTCGCACTAAGACCATCAGGATGGTCAAGATCCTTTGGAGTCATCGAGGCGAGGACGAGGCCACATGGGAGGTGGAGTCTGATATGTTGCACTTGTACCCTTATCTTTTCGATGCTTGATTCTAATTTCTGTCTAATTTTCGAGGACGAAAATTTCTTTAAGGTGTGTAGGTTGTAACACCTGAGGTGTTAAATTTGAGAATAATAAAAATCCTCCCAGGGCTCTTTTCGTCTTTTTACCATCAGACTTTCTTGTTGGGTTTTTTCTAGAATAATGGGTCGTAAACCCATGAGATGTTTTACGTTCAATTTTTTTATATTTTCGAGCACGTCGTATTGGTGCATCCCGTGCAGGGATCGGGTGTATGCGCAGCCTGTTTCGGCAGCCCGGTAGTTAAAACCCTAGAATTTCGATGATTAGCCCACTGTCGTTGTTGTTTGGTTTACCACAGGAGATTGGGTGATCGGATCGTAGCAAGGCTGGATACATTGGGTGAGGCTCTGAAAGAGCTTTCCAACGAGCCTTAGCGGGGGTCGATCCGACACCCGGACAATGAGTTATTGCTATTTTAAAATTCAGAGTATTTCCTTTATTGTGGGAGATCTACAAGTCAGAAAAATATATACCAAGCGCAGTTGTGTTTGTGTCGATGAGAGCTTTCCAACGGGTCCTTCCGTGCCCACTTCTGACCTACGGTTTGTAACTTACGGCTGGTTATTCTTTTCAGCCACGTAAGTAGACGGATTGCATCCGGGTTCCAACCGAGCACAGTTCAGGGCTCGGGACCGAGCCCGATCAGCCCTATGACCTTTCTCCCAACCTTTTAGCTGGGTTTAGACCCCCTCGATCGCCCACCCCGGTAATTAAAATTCAAAATTCGGATTAGGGAGAACGGGAATATTTACGACGATATGGCCAAATATTCTCCTCCATAATTCCCTCCTCTTTGTTAGGAAGCTCTAACAACCCGATCTTCCCAGCGTACTTGCCATAACCGCAGCCCCCCCTCCCTTTTTGTTATGTGAACCGGGAGAGAGAGGCCAGGAGAGAACGGGAGGAATAGAGAGAGAGAGAGAGAGAGAGAGAGAGAGAGAGAGAGAGATGGAGGGAGAGGACTAGAGAGAGGATCAGCGGCTTCATCTCTATCACCGACTCCGGTGAGCACCGGCGAACACGACGACACACCCAGGTCAGCCCTCCCCCCTTCCCACCTCCTCTCTTCCGTCCGAACAAACCGAACCCGACCACACCTCCTCCTCCCAAACCCGCGGACCCTCCTCCGGCCGAGGTCCTTCCGGACTTCGACGGCACACCGGCCACCTCCTCCCGCGCCTCCCCTACGAGGGTGATGCGGGGGAGACCGGCCAGGCACCACCGGCGCACCCAAACCCGGCCACCCCGCCGCCGGCGTCGCTCAAAAACCAGAGCTCTGTTTCTTTGTTGAGAAGAAACAGGGCAGGACCAATCCGTAATTAAAGATCTACCCCAGGTCTTTTAGAAATTATTAATACTACAGACCCTACCCGAACTGCAACCCAACCCGACTGTACTATAACCCGACCCGACTGTACAGCAACCCGACCCGCTCAAGTGCAGCAGACCCGGACCGCAGACCCGGCCCAACACTGAACCGGTCGGTTCACTTGAACCAGACCCGTAAACTGTCAAGAATTGGTTCAGCCGCCAATTCTTCGTCCGATCTCGGAATCGAACGAAACCAGCGGCATTTTGACCGGATCGAAGAGACCCACTTGTTAAACTAGAATTGGTACAGTAATTTTGCTATCTAGGGTCCCTTTTTAGCCATGGGCCCGATCTAGTCAGTGCACCGTGGTTTGACCGCCAATTCTTCGTCCGATCTCGGAATTGGACGAAACCAGTGGCATCGTGCTCAGATCATCGATGCCGATGTATGAAACCTATTTTAGGACCCTAGAGCCCCCTTTGCCCTATTGAACCGATCATAGGCCGGTTTTCACCGGTTCGACCCTAAAACCTCCGACCGAAGTCGGACTCGAGCGAGACCGGATCCCATGGGTCCCTCATCCCTAAACCAACCGTTTTAGAACCCTAGTTTGAGTAATTTATAGATGTGACAACTTATACATTTTAAACCATGATGGTCAGTTTCTCCTTCGACGGTACACCGGACCGATAGGCGTGAGGAGCGTGGACTACCGAGCCATTCTCCAGGTGAACATGATTAATTCTATTCTAGTTAGAGTAGATTGTAGTTGTATCTATAAAATAATAAATAAAACCGTATGTGGCATAGTATGTCCAATGCATGCAGGCGGGAAACCGGTACTGCATGTGGGAGGTGGGCATACTATCCCTTGCCTCTGAATAATCATATATGTAATATTTTGATAGTTGTAACAGTGATTGACTCAACCTAGATTCACACTAGGATGCATGCAAACAAGTAGATACATGTACTGATTATTTATTAATATTCTGTTGAATGAGTGTGTTTGGTGACCATGGGTCGCATGGTGCAGTCCAGTTTCTATTGAGCAACAAAGACTGGTAGTCTCAGTGGAGAGACCGGTGGTCTCAGTAGAGAGACCGGTTGTTGTACTTCCTCAGTCGAGGTTCTCTTCCCAGAGGGAAGACTCACTACTCACGGGCATGGGTAGGGGACCCGAGTGCACAGGATGGGCGGTGAACCACCGCCTGTGCATAATCCGAATCAAGTAGGTAGGGTCACAGGGTTGGGCAGGCGGTAAAGCCCCTAGTGGCCTAGTAGTCCACCCCTGGGTAATGACCCCTAAAAGCAAGGTGGGTGGGAGTGCCCCGTGGTGAAAGACCAAGCCCCCTTATGGCCATATGGGTATTTCTGGCTCTCCAGGTACACTTGGACCCAGGTTCTGTTGGCAGACCCAGTTAGAAAACTGCCGGTTCACTTTAGGAGTAGGTAGAACTAACCCTCGGTGATTAGTTGCATACTTTTAATCTGGATGATTATTTGTCTTATATTTACTAGTTGTAGTAAACTATTGTAGAACTGCCATATTAGCTAGCTGAACTATCTTTTTTGCAATATATGTATGTATATGTTGTCGCCCTCGTAGACTTCTAGAAGGGCAGGGTATGACTATGGTTTACCCTAGCTAGTTTAGGGTTAACGGTTCACTGAGTTTACCTAGTAAACTCACCCCGTTGTTGCACACTCTTTTCAGGTATCATAGATCCTTCTCAGGCGCTTCCTAGAGGAGCTTGATTAGCTATCGAGGGAAGACATTAGAGGTGTTAACTAGTTTTATTATTTTCAGTTGATTATGTAATAACTGTAGAACCATGTTCTAGATGCTCTGAATAATGCCAGAACCAGTACTATTTCTTTGGTAAACTTCTCCTCAAAGCTTCATACCCGGTAGGCCTTTCCTCAAGGCCAAGTTACTGGTAGGCTTCTCCTCAAAGCCGTCCCTCATCAGCTAGTAAGTAGTTAATGATAAATTAGTAATAAATAACTAAATAATATAATCAACCTCGCAACCTTATAACATTGACTTATCCTTAAAACCCCATCACCCCCGGGTTTGACTGGTGTACCCTTGTAGTCAGATCCGGGGCGTGACAGTTAGGATGTGGATCGAGAGGTCTTGTTCAGGCCCTTGAATATCAGCAGGTTGGAGTCGGTGACGAAGATCCGATCCAAGTCCACGCCGAAATGGAATAGATGGGGAGATTCTACTCTTTGAGGGAGCGCTTTTCATCTGGTGCTTCCTTGGTATGTTGAGCTTTGAAGGTGCCCTCTTGTCGCAGTTGCGACCAGAAGAGGATTGGGAGGACTCGTTGTCAAGGCGATCCCAAACACTCTGTTTCCATGGGGTAGCAGAGGGAGTTGGGTCACGACGAATCCTCTCAAAGGCAGCAGTGCCCATTGATCTCCGTTGCTCGGAATGGATTGATGGCCGTGGCCGATCGACCCTCTCATTAGTCGAGGGGATGGGAAGAGCAATTCCAGCCTCGGAAGCTGCCTTCTTGAGTGCATCCCTCTCAGCAGTGAGGGTGGCATTCTGCTTTGCCAATTGAAGTAGTTGGAAGTCGATCGCCGAGATTTGATAGGTTGAGGGAAGGTCTTCAGTGGGAGCAGGGGTTGTATGCCCTATTGATGGATGAGGAGGTGGGGCGATCGGTCGATCAACCGATCTCCCACTACCTGACCGAGCATCCACATTGGGGACAGCGAGGGGCTGTCCGAAATTGAGCCTTTGACTCATTGATCGAGTCTAAGGACGAGGTTAACGCGTGTTACTTTCTTCTGGTTGACCCTGGTGCTTCGTCCTCGCCATTCAATAAGCGAAGGGTGCAACGAGAGTGCCGGCGTCCGAGCGGTTGTTTGCTTAACCGAGGGGGCGAGGAAGTTTGACTATCGATCAGTTGTCTGCTCGACTGATCTAATAGTAGTTGTGGAACGGACACAGCTTCTCGTTCGATCCCACAGATGGCGCCAAACTGTGGGGGAAAATCTTCGTGCCGACCCGAAGACTTCTCCTCACCACTCAATTGATGTTTTGAGTTGAAGATAGTTGTTCATTCTGTCGATTGAGGTTGGAGCTATCTATATATAAACAGAGAAAGTTGGACACGAGAGATGTGATCTCGGAGTTCAGCCGAAGCCTACGTCTCCGTGCTATAGGGAGCAACCCGAATTCACTAACACTTGTATCGAAGTGATCTCGACAGGCCGAGTATCACTGAAACCACTCTGATCTCTTCAAAGGAGAGAAGAAGATCAAAGAGAGGTGGAAGAGGGAAAGCTGAAAAATTCCAGAGCTCTGGGTTCTGAAAATCAGATCTCAGAAGTGGAAATCAAATTTCTCCGATCCATTTACATTCGAAGGCTCTGCTATTTATAGGATTCTCTAGTGGTAAATGGCGGTTTTCTGCTGTCGTATCTGGGGATCCTCCAGGTAAGGCTGGTGGGCTCCACTGCCGTCTTAGGGGGCCCACCAGGTAGGGCCGGTAGGTCCCGCTGTTGTCTTCGAGGGCCCACCAGGCAGGGCCGGTGGGTCCCGCGATAGTCTTTGGGGGCCCACCAGGCAGGGCCGGTGGGTCCCGCTGTGGTACTCGGGGGCCCACCAGGTACGGCCGGTGGGTCCCGCTGTTGTACTCGGGGGCCCACCAGGTAGGGCCGGTTGGTCCCGCTGTTGTCTTCGAGGGCCCACCAGGCAGGGCCGGTGGGTCCCGCTGTTTGCATACTTCTTGCCAAAATTTGCACCCACAGCTGACATTTTATCTAAAATGGGACTCCATTCTACTCCTCTGATCAAACTCTATCCAAGTGAATTTCGAGAAAATCTTCGTATTGCAATTGCAGCTGATCAAGAGGGCAGAATTTATGACAGACTTAAGAACATGGTAAACTAGGATTCTTACCAAGGTGACATTTGATGCTTCTATCAGACATTGTTGTGTCTGCCCCATTAGCATAAGGTCCAGCCTTTGGTGATGCCAACAATACTGCTCCTGGTAAAGTCTTTGCTCTGTCTACTTCAGAGAACCTTAGATCTGAGAAATCTTTACTATTTTTGTTTTGTTTTCCTATTCTCTCTCTGATGCCTTGTTCTATAAAAGGCCAGAGGTGTAAGGTACTTTTTTGTACTTCTTTTTCTGCTTCATGGGCGGGGTCCCTAATAAAATCCCCTGACTTTGACAAAAAAAAAAAAAATTAGAATAGATTGTACGAATGAATTAGATTGGATCGTTCGAATGAATTAGAATGGATCATGCGAATGAATTAGAATGGATCGTACGAATGAATTAGAATGGATCGTACGAATGAATAATCTAATTCATTCGTAAAATCCATTCTAATTCATTCGAATGATCCATTATAATTCATTCGTACAATCCATTCTATTTCATTCGTACGATCCATTCTAATTTATTCGTACGAATGAATTAGAATGGATACATTCATGCGAATGAATTAGAAGATCGTACGAAAGTATTCTAATAGATTGTACGAATGAATTAGAATGGATCGTTCGAATGAATTAGAATGGATCGTGCGATTGAATTGGAATGGATATATTCGTGCGAATGAATTAGAATGGATCATCCGAATGAATTAGGATGGATCGTATGAATGAGCTAGAATAGGTATATTCATGCGAATGAATTAGAATGGATCATGCGAATGAATTAGAATGGATCGTACAAATGAATTACGAATGAATTAGAATGGATCGTTCGAATGAATTAGAATGGATCGTACAAATAAATTAGAATGGATTGTACGAATGAATTAGAATGGATCATGCGATTGAATAAGAATGGATCATACGAATGAATTAGAATGGATCATACGAATGAATTAGAATAGATGGTACGAATGAATTAGAATGGATCGTTCGAATGAATTAGAATGGATCGTGCGAATGAATTAGAATGGATCGTACGAATGAATTACAATGGATCATACGAATGAATTAGAATAGATTGTACGAATGAATTAGAATGGATCGTTCGAATGAATTAGAATGGATCGTGCGAATGAATTAGAATGGATCGTACAAATGAATTAGAATGGATCATACGAATGAATTAGAATGGATCATGCGAATGAATTAGAATGGATCATACGAATGAATTAGAATGGATCGTGCAAATGAATTAGAATGGATCATTCGAATGAATCAGAATGGATCGTTCAAATGAATGAGAATGGATCGTACGAAAGAATTAGAATGGAATGTGCGAATGAATTAGAATGGATCGTTCGAATGAATTAGAATGGATCGTTCGAATGAATTAGAATGGATCGTACGAATGAATTACAATGGATCGTACGAATGAATTAGAATGGATCGTACGAACGAATTAGAATGGATCATACCAATGAATTATAATGGATCGTATGAATGAACTAGAATGGATCGTGCAAGTGAATTAGATTGGATCGTACGAATGAATTAGAATAAATCATACGAATGAATTAGAATGGATACATTCGTGCGAATGAATTAGAATGAATCATACGAATGAATTAGAATGGATTGTACGAATGAATTAGAATGGATCGTCTGAATGAATTAGAAAGAATCATACGAATAAATCAGAATGGATCATACGAATGAATTAGACTGGATAGTACGAATGAATAAGAATGGATCGTACGAATGAATTAGAATGGATCGTACGAATGAATTAGAATGGATCGTACGAATGAATTAGAATGGATACATTCGTACGAATAAATTAGAATGGATCGTCTAAATGAATTAGAATGGATCGTCTGAATGAATTAGAAAGGATCATACGAATGAATCAGAATGGATCATACGAATGAATTAGAATGAATGATACGAATGAATTAGAATGGATCGTATGAATGAATTAAAATGGAATGTGCGAATGAATTAGAAGATCGTACGAATGAATTAGAATGAATCATACGAATGAATTAGAATGGTTCGTACGAATGAATAAGAATGGATCGTACGAATGAATTAGAATAGATCGTACGAATGAATTAGAATAAATCATACGAATGAATTAGAATGGATACATTCATGCGAATGAATTAGAATGAATCATACGAATGAATTAGAATGGATCGTCTGAATGAATTAGAATGGATCGTCTGAATGAATTAGAAAAGATCATACGAATGAATCAGAATGGATCATACGAATGAATTAGAATGAATCATACGAATGAATTAGAATGGATCGTATGAATGAATTAGAATGGAATGTGCGAATGAATTAGAATGGATCGTACGAATGAATTAGAATGAATCATACCAATGATTTATAATGGTTCGTATGAATGAATAAGAATGGATCGTACGAATGAATTAGAATGGATCGTATGAGAATGAACCATACGAATGAATTAGAATGGATCGAGCGAATGAATCAGAATGGATCGTTTGAATGAATTAGAAAGGATCATACCAATGAATCAGAATGGATCATATGAATGAATTAGAATGAATCGTACGAATGAATTAGAATGGATCATACAAATGAATTAGAATAGATCATCCGAATGAATTAGAATGAATCATACGAATGAATTGCAATGCATTAGAATGGATCGTGCCAATGAATTAGAATAGATCGTACGAATGAATTAGTATGGATCGTCGGAGTGAATTAGAATGGATAGTACAAATGAATTAGAATGGATCGTACGAATGAATTAGAATGGAGCATATGAATGCATTAGAATGGATCGTGCTAATGAATTAGAATGGATCGTACGAATGAATTAAAATGGATCGTCTGAATGAATTAGAATGAATCATACGAATGAATTAGAATGGATCGAACGAATGGATTAGAATGGATACATTCGTATGAATTAGAATGGATCATGTGAATGAATTAGAATGGATCGTACGAATAAATTAGAAGGGATCATTCGAATGAATTAGAATGGATCGTTCGAATGAATTAGAATGGATCGTGCGTATGAATTAGAATGGACAGTACAAATGAATTAGAATAGATCGTACAAATAAAATAGAATAGATTGTACGAATGAATTAGAATGGATCATGCGAATGCATTAGAATGGATCGTGCGAATGAACTAGAATGGATCGTACGAATGAATTAGAATGGATCGTACGAATGAATTAGAATGGATCGTTCGAATGAATTAGAATGGATTGTACGAATGAGTTAGAATGGATCGTACGAATGAATTAGAATGGATCATGCGAATGAATTAGAATGGATCGTTCGAATGAATTAGAATGGATACATTCGTGCGAATGAATTAGAATGGATCGTACGAATGAATTAGAATGGATACATTCGTATGAAATAGAATGGATCGTACGAATGAATTAGAATGGATCGTGTAGATGAATTAGAATGGATCATACGAATGAATTAGACTGGATCGTACGAATGAATTAGAATGAATCGTTCGAATGAATTAGAATGGATCGTACGGAATGAATTAGAATGGATACATTCGAATGAATTAGAATGGATACATTCGTGCGAATGAATTAGAATGGATCGTGCGAATTAATTACAATGGATCATATGAATGAATTAGAATGGATTGTGCGAATGAATTAGAATGGATCGTACGAATGAATTAGAATGGATACATTCATGCGAATGAATTAGAATGGATCGTCTGAATGACTTAGAATGAATCATACGAATGAATTAGAATGGATCGAACGAATGAATTAGAATGGATACATTCATATGAATTAGAATGGATCGTACGAATGAATTAGAATGGATCGTACGAATGAATTAGAATGGATCGTATGAATGAATTAGAATGGATCATGCGAAAGAATTAGAATCGATCGTACGAATGAATTAGAATGGATCGTTCGAATGAATTAGAATGGATCGTGCGAATAAATTAGAATGGATCGTACGAATTAATTAGAATAGTTTGTACGAATGAATTAGAATGGATCGTGCGAATGAATTAGAATGGATACATTCGTGCGAATGAATTAGAATGGATCGTACGAATGAATTAGAATGGATACATCCATGCAAATGAATTTGAATGGATCATACGAATTAATTAGAATGGATCATACGAATGAATTAGAATGGATCGTACGAATGAATTAGAATGGATAGTACGAATGAATTAGAATAGATCGTCCGAATGAATTAGAATGAATCATACGAATGAATTAGAATGGATCGTGTGAATGAATTCGAATGGGTCGTACGAAAGAATTAGAATGGATCATGCGAATGAATTAGAATGGATCGTACGAATGAATTAGAATGGATCTTATGAATGAATTAGAATGAATCATACGAATGAATTAGAATGGATCGTACGAATGAATTAGAATGAATCATACGAATGAATTAGGATGGATCGTACAGAATGAATTAGAATGGATATATTCGAATGAATTAGAATGGATACATCCATGCAAATAAATTTGAATGAATCGTGCGAATGAATTAGAATGGATCGTATGAATGAATTAGAATGGAATGTGCGTATGAATTAGAATGGATCGTACGAATGAATTAGAATGAATCCTACGAATGAATTAGAATGGATCGTACGAATGAATTAGACTGGATCGTACGAATGAATTAGAATGGATCGTCCGAGTGAATTAGAATGGATCGTACGAATAAATAAGAATGGATCATACGAATGAATTAGAATGGATCATGCGAATGAATTAGAATGGATCGTACGAATGAATTAGAATAGATCATCCGAATGAATTAGAATGGATTGTACGAATGAATTAGAATGATTCATACGAATGAATTAGAATGGATCATACGAATGAATTTGAATGGATCATACGAATGAATTAGAATGGATCGTATGAATGAATTAGAATGGATCGGGAATGAATTAGAATGGATCGAGCGAATGAATTAGAATGGATCGTACGAATAAATTAGAATGGATTGTTCAAATGAATTAGCATGGATCGTGCGTATGAATTAGAATGGACAGTACGAATGAGTTAGAATAGATCGTACAAATGAAATAGAATAGATTGTACGAATGAATTAGAATGGATCATGCGAATGCATTAGAATGGATCGTGCGAATGAATTAGAATGGATCGTACGAATGAATTAGAATAGATCGTACGAATGAATTAGAATGGATCGTTCGAATGAATTAGAATGGATCGTACGAATGAATTAGAATGGATCGTATGAATGAATTAGAATTGATCATGCGAATGAATTAGAATGGATCGTTCGAATGAATTAGAATGGATCGTGCGAATGAATTAGAATGGATACATTCGTGCGAATGAATTAGAATAGATCGTACGAATGAATTAGAATGGATACATTTGTATGAATTAGAATGGATCGTACGAATGAATTAGAATGGATCGTGCGGATGAATTAGAATGGATCATACGAATGAAATAGAATGGATCGTACGAATGATTTAGAATGGATCATACGATTGAATTAGAATAGATTGTACGAATGAATTAGAATGAATCGTTCGAATGAATTAGAATGGATCGTACGGAATGAATTAGAATGGATACATTCGAATGAATTATAATGGATACATTCGTGCGAATGAATTAGAATGGATCGTGCGAATTAATTACAATGGATCATATGAATGAATTAGAATGGATTGTGCGAATGAGTTAGAATGGATCGTACAACTGAATTAGAATTGATACATTCATGCGAATGAATTAGAATGGATCGTCTGAATGAATTAGAATGAATCATACGAATGAATTAGAATGGATCGAACGAATGAATTAGAATGGATACATTCGTATGAATTAGAATGGATCGTACGAATGAATTAGAATGCATCGTAGGAATGAATTAGAATGGATCGTACGAATGAATTAGAATGGATCATGCGAATGAATTAGAATCGATCGTACAAATGAATTAGAATGGATCGTTCGAATGAATTAGAATGTTTCGTGCGATTGAATTAGAATGGATCGTACGAATGAATTAGAATTGTTCGTATGAATGAATTAGAATGGATCATGCGAATGAATTAGAATGGATATATTCGTGCGAATGAATTAGAATGGATCGTACGAATGAATTAGAATGGATACATCCATGCAAATGAATTTGAATGGATCATACGAATTAATTAGAATGGATCGTACGAATGAATTAAAATGGATCGTACGAATGAATTAGAATGGATAGAACGAATGAATTAGAATAGATCGTCCGAATAAATTAGAATGAATCATACGAATGAATTAGAATGGATCGTGTGAATAAATTCGAATGGATCGTACGAAAGAATTAGAATGGATCGTGCGAATGAATTAGAATGGATCGTACAAATGAATTAGAATGGATCTTATGAACGAATTAGAATGAATCATTCGAATGAATTAGAATGGATCGTACGAATGAATTAGAATGAATCATACGAATGAATTAGAATGGATCGTACGGACGAATTAGAATGGATCATGCGAATGAATTAGAATGGATCGTATGAATGAATTAGAATGGATTGTACGAATGAATTAGAATGAATTATACGAATGAATTAGAATGGATCGTATGAATGAATTAGAATGGATCCTGCGAATGAATTAGAATGGATCGTACGAATGAATTAGAATGGATCGCACGAATGAATTAGACTGGATCGTACGAATGAATTAGAATGGATCGTCCGAGTGAATTAGAATGGATCGTACGAATGAACTTGAATGGATCGTTCGAATGAATTAGAATCGATACATTCGTGCGAATGAATTAAAATGGATCGTATGAATGAATTATGGATCATACGAATGAATTAGACTGGATCATACGAATGAATTAGAATGGATCGTACGAATGAATTAGAATGGATACATTCGTATGAATTAGAATGGATCGTATGAATGAATTAGAGTGGATCATGTGAATGAATTAGAATAGATCGTGCGAATGAATTAGAATGGATCATACGAATGAATTAGAATAGATTGTACGACTGAATTAGAATGGATCGTACAAATGAATTAGAATGGATCGAAAGAATGAATTAGAATGGATACATTCGTATGAATTAGAATGGATCGTATGAATGAATTAGAATGGATCATACGAATGAATTAGAATGGATCAGATATATTCGTGCGAATGCAGTAGAAATGGATCGTACGAATGAAATAGAATGTATTGTACGAATGAATTAGAATGGATACATCCATGCAAATGAATTAGAATGGATCGTACGAATGAATTAGAATGAATCATACGAATGAATTAGAATGGATCGAACAAATGAATTAGAATGGATACATTCGTATGAATTAGAATGGATCGTACGAATGAATTTGAATGGATCATACGAATGAATTAGAATGGATCGTATGAATGATCTAGGATGGATCGTACGAATGAGCTAGAATGGATATATTCGTGCGAATGAATTAGAATGGATCGAACGAATGAATTAGAATGGATACTTTCGTATGAATTAGAATGGATCGTACGAATGAATTAGAATGGATCATACGAATGAATTAGAATGGATCGTAAGAATGAATTAGGATGGATCGTACGATTGAGCTAGAATGGATATATCCGTGCGAATGAATTAGAATGGATCGAACGAATTAATTAGAATGGATATATTCGTATGAATTCGAATGGATCGTACGAATGAAATAGAATGGATCATACGAAATAATTAGAATGGATCGTATGAATGAATTAGGATGGATCGTACGAATAAGCTAGAATGGATATAATCGTCCGAGTGAATTAGAATGGATAATACGAATGAATTAGAATGGATCGTATGAATGAATTAGAATGGATCGTATGAATCAATTTGAATGAATCATACGAATAAATTAGAATGGATCGTACGAATGAATTAGCATGAATCATACAAATGAATTAGAATGGATACATTCGTGCGAATGAATTAGAATGGATCGTACGAATGAATTAGAATGGATCCTACAAATGAATTAGAATAGATAGTGCGAATGAATTAGAATCGATCGTACGAATGAATTAGAATGGATCGTATGAATGAATTAGAATTAATCATACGAATGAATTAGAATGGATCGTACGAATGAATTAGAATGAATCATACGAATGAATTAGAATGGATCGTACGGAATGAATTAGAATGAATCATACGAATGAATTAGAATGGATCGAACGAATGAATTAGAATAGATACATTCGTATGAATTAGAATGGATCGTACGAATGAATTAGAATGGATCATACGAATGAATTAGAATGGATCGTATGAATGAATTAGGATGGATCATACGAATGAGCTAGAATGGATATATTCGTGCAAATAAATTAGAATGGATCGAACGAATGAATTAGAATGGATACATTTGTATGAATTAGAATGGATCGTACGAATGAATTAGAATGGATCATACGAATAAATTAGAATGGATCGTGTGAATAAATTAGAATGTATCCTGCGAATGAATTAGAATGGATCATTCGAATGAATTAGAATGTTAGAATGGATAGTACAAATGAATTAGAATGGATCGTACGAATGAATTAGAATGGATCGTACGAATGAATTAGAATGGAATGTGCGAATGAATTAGAATGGATCGTGCGAATGAATTAGAATGGATCAGGTGAATGAATTAGAATGGATCGTCTGAATGAATTAGAATGGGCCGTCTGAATGAATTAGAATGGATCATGTGAATGAATTAGAATGGATCGTGCGAATGAATTAGAATGGATCGTCTGAATTAATTAGAATGGATCGTCTGAATGAATTGGAATGGATCGTGCGAATGAATTAGAATAGATACATTCGTATGAATTAGAAAGGAGCGAATGAATGAATTAGAGTGGATCATGCGAATGAATTAGAATGGATCGTGCGAATGAACTAGAATGGATTGTACGAATGAATTAGAATGGATCGTCTGAATGAATTAGAATGAATCATACGAATGAATTAGAATGGATCGAACGAATGAATTAGAATGGATACATTCGTATGAATTAGAATGGATCGTATGAATGAATTAGAGTGGATCATGCGAATGAATTAGAATGGATCGTGCGAATGAATTAGAATGGATCGTACGAATGAATTAGAATGGATCATGTGAATGAATTAGAATGGATCGTGCTAATGAATTAGAATTGATCGTGCGAATGAATTAGAATGGTTCATGTGAATGGATCCATTGTAATTAATTTGCACGATCCATTCTAATTCTTTCGCATGAATGTATCCATTCTAATTCATTCGAATGTATCCATTCTAATTCATTCGAACGATTCATTCTAATTCATTCGTACAATCTATTCTAATTCATTCGTACGATCCATTCTAATTCATTCGTATGATCCATTCTAATTCATTCGAACAATCCATTCTAATTCATTCGCACGATCCGTTCTAATTCATTCGCATGATCCAGTCTAATTCGTTCGCACGAATGTATCCATTCTAATTCATTCGTATGATCCATTCTAATTCATTTGTACGATCCATTCTAATTCATTTGTACTATCCATTTTAACATTCTGATTCATTCGAATAATCCATTCTAATTCATTCACGATCCATTCTAATTCATTCGTACGATCCATTCTAATTCATTCAAACGATCCATTCTAATTCATTAGCACGAATGTATCAATGGATCATACGAATGAATTAGAATGGATCGTATGAATGAATTAGAATGGATCCTGTGAATGAATTAGAATGGATCGTACGAATGAATTAGAATGGATCGTTCGAATGAATTAGAATGGATCGTACGAATGAATTAGAATGGATCGTACGATTGAATTAGAATGGATCGTACGAATGAATTAGAATGGATCGTGTGAATGAATTAGAATGGATCGTTCGAATGCATTAGAATGGATCGTGCGAATGAATTAGAATGGATCGTACGAATGAATTAGAATGGAATGTGCGAATGAATTAGAATGGATTGTATGAATGAATTAGAATGGATCGTACGAATGAATTAGAATGGATCGTATGAATGAATTAGATTGAATCATACGAATGAATTAGAGTGGATCGTACGAATGAATTAGAATGAATCATATGAATGAATTAGAATGGATACATTCGTGCGAATGAATTAGAATGGATCGTGTGAATGAATTAGAATGGATCGTACGAATGAATTAGAATGGATCGTACGAATGAATTAGAATGGATCGTGCGAATGAATTAGAATGGATCGTATGAATGCATTAGAATGGATCGTGTGAATTAATTAGAATGGATCGTACGAATGAATTAGAATGGATCGTACGAATGAATTAGAATGGATCCTATGAATAAATTAGAGTGGATCATGCGAATGAATTTGAATGGATTGTACGAATGAATTAGAATGGATCGTACGAATGAATTTGAATGGATCGTACGAATGAATCATGCGAATTAATTACAATGGATCATATGAATGAATTAGAATGGATCGTGCAAATGAATTAGAATGGATCATACTAATGAATTAGAATGGATACATTCGTGCGAACGAATTAGAATGGATCGTGTGAATGAATTAGAATGGATCCGACGAATGAATTAGAATGGATCGGGCGAATGAATTAGAATGGATCGTACGAATGAATTAGAATGGATCGTATGAATGAATTAGAATGGATCGTACGAATGAATTAGAATGGATCGTTCGAATGAATTAGAATGGATCGTGCGAATGAATTAGAATGGATCGTACGAATGAATTAGAATCGATCGTCTAAATGAATTAGAATGAATCATACGAATGAAAAAGAATGGATCGTGCGAATGAATTAGAATGGATTGTACGAATGAATTAGAATGGATCGTACGAATGAATTAGAATGGAACGTATGAATGAATTATAATAGATTGTATGAATGAATTAGAATGGATCGTGCGAATGAATTAGAATGGATACGTTCGTACGAATGAATTAGAATGGATCGTACGAATGAAATAGAATGGATACATTCGTATGAATTAGAATGGATCGTTCGAATGAATTAGAATTGATCGTTCGAATGAATTAGAATGGATCGTGCGAATGAATTAGAATGGATAGTACGAATGAATTAGAATAGATCGTACGAATGAAATAGAATGGATTGTACGAATGAATTAGAAGGGATCATACGAATGAATTAGAATAGATCATACGAATGAATTAGAATGGATCGTGCGAATTAATTACAATGGATCATATGAATGAATTAGAATGGATCGTGCGAGAATGAATTAGAATGGATCGTACGAATGAACTTGAATGTATCGTTCGAATCAATTAGAATGGTTACATTCATGCGAATAAATTAGAATGGATCGTACGAATGAATTAGAATGAATCGTCTGAATTAATTAGAATGAATCATACGAATGAATTAGAATGGATTGTACGAATGAATTAGAATGGATTGCACGAATGAATTAGAATGGATCGTATGAATGAATTAGAATCGAACATGCGAATGAATTAGAATGGATTGTACGAATGAAATAGAATAGATCGTTTGAATGAATTAGAATAGATCGTGCGATTGAATTAGAATGGATACATTCGTGCGAATGAATTAGAATGGATCGTACGAATGAATTAGAATGGATCATACGAATGAATTAGAATGGATCGTACGAATAAATTAGAATAGATCGTTCGAGTAAATTAGAATGGATCATCCGAAAGGATCGTACGAATGAATTAGAATTGATACATTCGTGCGAATGAATTAGAATGGATCGTACGAATGAATTAGAATGGATACAACCATGCGAATGAATTAGAATGGATCGTACGAATGAATTAGAATGGATCGAATGAATGAATTAGAATGGATCATGCGAATGAATTAGAATGGATCGTACGAATGAATTAGAATAGATCGTACGAATGAATTAGAATGGATCGTATGAATGAATTAGAGTGGATCATGCGAATGAATTAGAATGGATCGTGCGAAAGAATTAGAATGGATCGTACGAATGCATTAGAATGGATCCTTTGAATGAATTAGAATGGATCGTGCGTATGAATTAGAATGAATCAAACGAATGAATTAGAATGGATCGTGTGAATGAAGTAGAAAGGATCGTACAAATGAATTAGAATGGATCGTGCTAATGAATTAGAATGGATCATACGAATGAATTAGAATGGATCGTATGAATGAATTAGAATGAATCATACGTATGAATTAGAATGGATCGTATGAATAAATTAGAATGGATCGTTCGAATGAATTAGAATGGATCATACAAATCAATTAGAATGGATCGTACGAATGCATTAGAATGGATCATACGAATGAATTAGAATGGATCGTGCGAATGAATTAGAATGGATCGTATGAATGAATTAGAATGGATCATCCGAGTGAATTAGAATGGATCGTACGAATGAATTAGAATGGATCGTACGAATGAATTAAAATGGATCATGCGAATGAATTAGAATGGATCATACGAATGAATTAGAATGGAATGTGCGAATGAATTAGAATGGATCATGCGAATGGATTAGAATGGATCGTACGTACGATCCATTCTAATTCATTCGCATGATCCATTCTAATTCATTCGCACATTCCATTCTAATTCATTCGTACGATCCATTCTAATTCATTCGCATGATCCACTCTAATTCATTCATACGATCCATTCTAATTCATTCGCACGATCCAATCTAATTCATTCGTACGATCCATTCTTATTCATTCATAAGATCCGTTCTAATTCATTCGCATCATCTATTCTAATTCATTCGTACAATCCATTCTAATTTATTCATCCGATTCAATCTAATTCATTCGTACAACCCATTCTAATTCATTCGCACGATCCATTCTAATTCATTCGCACGATCCATTCTAATTCATTCGCACGATCCATTCTAATTCATTCGCACGATCCATTCTAATTCATTCGCACGAATGTATCCATTCTAATTCATTCGTACGATCCATTCTAATTCATTCGAATGATCCATTCTAATTCATTCGTACGATCCATTCTAATTCCTTCGTACGATCCATTCTAATTCATTCGTACGATCCATTCTAATTCATTCGTACTATCCATTCTAATTCATTCGCACGATCCATTCTAATTCATTTGTACGATCTATTCTAATTCATTCGTATGATCCATTCTAATTCATTCGAACGATCCATTCTAATTTATTCGTACGATCCATTCTAATTTATTCATACGATCTATTATAATTCATTCGGACGATCCATTCTAATTCATTCGCACGAATGTATCCATTCTAATTCATTCGTACGATCCATTCTAATTCATTCGAATGATCCATTCTAATTCATTCGTACGATCCATTCTACTTCATTCGTACTATCCATTCTAATTCATTCCTACTATCCATTCTAATTCATTCGCACGATCCATTCTAATTCATTTGTACGATCTATTCTAATTCATTCGTACTATCCATTCTAACTCATTCGTAAGATCCATTCTAATTCATTTGCACGATCTATTCTAATTTATTCGTACGATCCATTCTAATTCAATCACACAAATGTATCCATTATAATTCATTCGCATGATCCATTCTAATTCATTCACATGATCTATTTTAATTCATTCGTACGATCCATTCTAATTCATTCGTACGATCCATTCTAATTCATTTGTACTATCCATTCTAACATTCTTATTCATTCGAACGATCCATTCTAATTCATTCACGATCCATTCTAATTCATTCGTACGATCCATTTTAATTCATTCGTATGATCCATTCTAATTCATTCGCACGAATGTATCCATTCAAGTCATTCGTACGATCCAGTCTAAATCATTTGTACGATCCATTCTAACATTCTAATTCATTAGAATGATCCATTCTAATTCATTCACGATCCATTCTAATTCATTCGTACGATCCATTCTTATTCATTCATGATCCATTCTAATTCATTCGTACGATCCATTCTAATTAGAATGGATCATCTGAATGAATTAGAATGAATCATACGAATGAATTAGAATGAATTATACGAATGAATTAGAATGGATCGAGCGAATGAATTAGAATGGATCGTACGAGTGAATTAGAATGTATCGTACGAATGAACCTGAATGGATACATTCGTGCGACTGAATTAGAATGGATCGTTCGAATGAATTAGAATGGATACATTCGTGCGAATGAATTAGAATGGATCGTGCGATTGAATTAGAATGGATCATACGAATGAATTAGAATGGATCGTGTGAATGAATTAGAATGGATCGTATGAATAAATTGGAATGGATACATTCGTGCGAATGAATTAGAATGGATCGTATGAATGAATTAGGATGTATCGTACGAATGAGCTAGAATGGATATATTCGTGCGAATGAATCAGAATGGATCGTATGAATGAATTAGGATAGATCGTATGAATGAATTAGAATGGATACATTCGTATGAATTAGAATGGATCGTCCGAGTGAATTAGAATGGATCGTACGAATGAACTTGAATGGATCATTCAAATGAATTATAATGGATACATTCGTGCGAATGAATTAGAATGGATCATACGAATGAATTAGAAATGATCGTACGAATGAATTAGACTGGATCATTCGCACGATCCATTCTAATTCATTCGCACGAATGTATCCATTCTAATTCATTCGTACGATCCATTCTAATTCATTCGCATGATCCATTCTAATTCATTCGCACGATCCATTCTAATTCATTCGCATGAATGTATCCATTCTAATTCATTCGTACGATCCATTCTAATTCATTCGCATATTCCATTCTAATTCATTTGTATGATCCATTCTAATTCATTAGCACGATCTATTCTAATGCATTCGTACGATCCATTCTAATTCATTCGCATGATCCATTCTAATTCATTCGCATGATCCATTCGTACGATCTATTCTAATTCATTCGTACAATCCATTCTAATTCATTCGCATGGATCTTACGAATGAATTAGAGTGCATCGTACGAATGAAATAGAATAGATCGTCCGAGTGAATTAGAATGGAACGTATGAATGAATTAGAATGGATCATAAGAATGAATTAGAATGGATCGTACGAATGAATTAGAATGGATCGTGTGAATGAATTAGAAAGGATCGTACGAATGCATTAGAATAGATCGTGCTAATGAATTAGAATGGATCATACAAATGAATTAGAATGGAATATGCGAATGAATGAGAATGGATTGTACGAATGCATTAGAATAGATCGTGCGAATGAATTAGAATGGATCGTACGAATTAATTAGAATGGAATGTGCGAATGAATTAGAATGGATTGTACGAATGAATTAGAATGGATACATTCGTATGAATTAGAATGGATCGTATGAATGAATTAGAGTGGATAATGCGAATGAATTAGAATGGATCGTGCGAATAAATTTGAATGGATCGTACGAATGAATTAGAATGAATCGTACGAATGAATTAGAATGGATCGTCTGAATGAATTAGAATGAATCATACGAATAAATTAGAATGGATCGTGCGAATGAATTAGAATGGATCATTCGAATGAATTAGAATGGATCGTACGAATGAATTAGACTGGATCGTACGAATGAATTAGAATAGATTGTACGAATGAATTAGAATGAATCGTTCGAATGAATTAAAATGGATCGTACGGAATGAATTAGAATGGATACATTCGAATGAATTAGAATGGATACATTCGTGCGAATTAATTACAATGGATCTATTCACATGATCCATTATAATTCATTCTTATGATCCATTCTAATTCATTCGCACGATCCATTCTAATTCATTCGCACGATCCATTCTAATTCGTTCACATGATCCATTCTAATTCATTCATACTATCCATTCTAATTTATTTGCACGATCCATTCTAATTCATTCATATGATCCACTCTAATTCATTCATACGATCCATTCTAATTCATACGAATGTATCCATTCTAATTCATTCGAATGTATCCATTCTAATTCATTCCGTACGATCCATTCTAATTCATTCGTATGATTCATTCTAATTTATTCGTACGATCCATTCTAATTCATTTGTATGATTCATTCTAATTCATTCGTACGATCCATTCTAGTTTATTCATATGATTCATTCTAATTCATTCATACGATCCATTCTAATTCATTCGCACGATCCATTCTAATGCATTCCTACGATCCATTCTAATTCATTCACACGATCCATTCTAATTCATTCATACGATCTATTCTAATTCATTCGTACGATCCATTCTAATTCATTCGCACGATCCTTTCTAATTCATTCAGACGATCCATTCTACTTCATTTGTATGATCCACTCTAATTCATTCATATGATCTATTCTAATTCATTAGTATGATCCATTCTAATTCATTCGTACGATTCATTCTAATTCATTCGTATGATCAATTCTAATTCATTCGCATGATCCACTCTAATTCATTCATATGATCCATTCTAATCCATTCGAACGAATCATTCTAATTCATTCATACGATCCATTCTAATGCATTCGTACGATCCATTCTAATTCATTCGCACGATCTATTCTAATTCATTCGCATGAATGTATCCATTCTAATTCATTCGTATGATCCATCCTAATTCATTCGCACGATCCATTCTAATGCATTCGTACGATCCATTCTAATTCATTCACACGATCCATTCTAATTCATTCGTATGATCCATTCTAATTCAATCGCACGATCCATTCTAATTCATTCGTACGATCCATTCTAATTCATACGAATGATCCATTCTAATTCATTCGTACGATCCATTCTAATTTATTCATACGATCCATTCTAATTCTTTCGCATGATCCATTCTAATTCATCCGTATGATCCATTCTAATTCATTCATACGATCCATTCTAATTCATTCGTATGATTCATTCAAATTCATTCGTACAATCCATTCTAATTCATTCGTACGATCCATTCTAATTCATTCGCATGATCCATTCTAATTCATCCGTACGATCCATTCTAATTCATTCGTATGATTCATTCTAATTCATTTGTATGATCCATTCTAATTCATTCGTATGATTCATTCTAATTCATTCATACGATCAATTCTAATTCATACGCACGATCCATTCTAATTCATTCATATGATCCAGTCTAAGTCATTCGTACGATCCATTCTAATTCATTCGTACGATCCATTCTAATTCATTCTAATTTATTCATTTGATTCATTCTAATTCATTCATGCGATCGATTCTGATTCATTCGTACGATCCATTCTAATTCATTCACACGATCCATTCTAATTTATTCGTCTAATCCATTCTAATTCATTCGCACGAATGTATCCATTCTAAGTCATTCGTACGATCCACTCTAATTCATTCGTATGATCCATTCTAATTCATTCGTACGAATGTATCCATTCTAATATATTTGTACGATCCATTCTAATTCATTTACATGATCCATTCTAATTCATTCGTACGATCCATTCTAATTCATTCTTACGATCCATTCTAATTTATTCGTACGAATGTTTCTAATTCATTCGTATGATTCATTCTAACGCATTCCTACGATCCATTCTAATTCATTCGTACGATCCATTCTAATTCATTCGCACGATCCATTCTAATTCATTAATACGATTCATTCTAATTCATTCGAACGATCCATTCTAATTCATTCGTACGATCCATTCTAATTCATTAGCACATTCCATTCTAATTCATTCGTATGATCCATTCTATTTCATTCGTACGATCCATTCTAATTCATACGAATGTATCCATTCTAATTCATTCGTTCGATTCATTCTAATTTATTCACACGATCCATTCTAATTCATTCGTATGATCAATTCTATTTCATTCGTACGATCCATTCTATTTCATTCGTACGAGTGAATTAGAATGGATACATTCGCGCTAATGAATTAGAATGGATCGTACGAATGAATAAGAATGGATCGTACGAATGAATTAGAATGGATCGTACGAATGAATTAGAATGGATCATGTGAATGAATTAGAATGGATCGTGCGAATTAATTATAATGGATCATATGAATGAATTAGAAAGGATCGTGTGAATGAATTAGAATGGATCGTACGAATGAATTAGAATGGATACATTCATAGGAATAAATTAGAATGGATCGTACGAATGAACTAGAATGGATCGTACGAATGAATTAGAATGGATCATGCGAATGAATTAGAATGGATCGTACAAATATATTAGAATGGATACACCACCACCAACTCCTTTATCAACGATAACATTATTAAAATTTTAAATAACCATTACCACTTCGATCTCCATCCATCAGTAGGCCCACATAGCTTAGACATAAAAAGATAATTAAAAACCCAGCCTCTACAATTATAATTGGTCTCAGATCTAGAGCAGCAACACGACGGAGGCGATGGCGGCACCGAGCAGAGCGATCGGTCCTTGGACGACAAAGAAGGCGAGAACAGCCACGGAAGCGCTCTCTGGAGCAGGCGCTGGAGCGTATCCGTAAGGACCCGAGGCGTAGTTGTAAGGAGCGTAGGCCGGGGCTGAAGCATGATGATGCCTGGCCTCCGCCAGAGAAGAAGACTTCGTCGCATGGGCGTAGGCCAGAGACGAAGCATGGGCCGAAGGTGGGGTTTTTTTTGGCAAGTGGGCGAGGCCCGGCCCGGCCTCTCCTATCTCTCAGATATGGAATGTGAGGGAGGAGAGGTTTGTGATTGGAAGGTGATCATACGGTCGGTTTCGCGGGTTGAATTCGTTTCCTTTTATGAGGTAAGCTGAATTTGAACCGGAACAGTTAGCTCGCGTAGGTACGAATTATTCAACGTATAATAAGGCGAATTAAAATTGAGTTCGGATCTTCTCCAATCGGTCGGCCCCGGTAGGTGGGTCCTAACCCCCGTGCATGCACCACCCGCACTTGAGTTGGAACCATGCACGTGAATCCCTTGAGTCACTTTCCCCTCCATGCACTCTCTAAAGCTCATTCACAGCCGTCCAACCAAGTTACCTCAATGCCATGAATCATGCAACCCATGCAAGCATGCAACCATCCAATCTCTCTCTCTTCTCTACCCAGCCAGCACCACTTGATCCTAGCCGTCCACAATTCTCTCGGGATCTTTTCAAATTTTCTCTCTCTAATCCCGTCACTCTTTCCTATCCGATCTCTCTCTCTACCCGATCTCATCAACCCGATCTCATCACAATCCTCTCTCTCCTCTCGTGATTCTCTCTCCAACCAAGTGACCCTATTGCCATGAATCCATGCAAGCATGCAACCACCCGATCTCTCTCTCTCTCTTCTCTCTACCCGGCCAGCACCACCTGATCCTGCCATCCACGATTCCCTCGGGATCTTTTTCCTATCGATCTCTCTCTCTACCCGATCTCATCACAGCCCTCTCTCTCTCTCTCCTCTCCCGATTCTCTCTCTAACAGCTCGTGACTCCCCATTAATTCTCTCCGCTCTTTCTCTCTCTAAATCCCGTGATCTCAGCTCATGCACCACCCGATCATAGCCGTCCGCGAGATCCCTTCAGACTCCCCCATCGCGAGATACCCCCTCCTAACATCTTTCTCTCTCTTCCCTTAATTCTCTCTCTTTTCCTTATCTCTTTCTCTCTCTAAATCTCTCTCATAAATTCATAATCACTCCCTCTCTCTCTAGAAACTGATCGCAGCCATCCGTTTCCTCTTTCCTTACCCGGCCAAGACCCCAAGTCGAGCCGATCCATGTAACCAGCCCCGCGGGATCTCTTCCTTAAATCCCGTTTCTCTCTCTTAACTCCTCTTCCTCTTAAATCCGATCTCTCTCTCTCTTCTCTCTACCCGGCCAGCACCACCTGATCCTAGCTGTCCACGATTCCCTCGGGATCTTTCAGATTTTCACTCTCTAATCCTGTCACTCTTTCCTATCCGATCTCTCTCTCTCTACCCGATCTCATCACAGCCCTCTCTCTCTCCTCTCGCGATTCTCTCTTTAACCGCTCGCGACTCCCCATTAATTCTCTCCGCTCTTTCTCTCTCTAAATCCCGTGATCCCAGCTCATGCACCACCCGATCACAGCCGTCCGCGAGATCCCTTCAGACTCCCCCATCGCGAGATCTCCCCTCCTAACGTATTTCTCTCTCTTCCCTTAATTCTCTCTCTTTTCCTTATCTCTTTCTCTCTCTAAATCTCTATCATAATCACTCCCTCTCTCTCTAGAAACTGATGGCAGCCATCCGTTTCCTCTTTCCTTACCCGGTCGAGACCCGATCTCATCTCATTCGGAAGAGAGAGAGAGAGAGAGAGAGGAGAGAGGAGAGAGGAGAGAGGAGAGAGAGAGTGTAGGATGAGAGAGTCTAGTCTAGTCAGTATTTTTTTTATCTAGTCAGCATTTGGTTCCGTTTTGTCTAGTCAGCACAAAACCGCCGTGCCATGTTATATAGATTCCCAACAACACGGTCGCCCCATTAAACACCACCCTAGGGTTAGGGTTTTCCTCTCTCTCTCGGCTCCCTTGGTGGCGATACCAGCAGCAGAGATGGCGGCGGCAGTGGCGACGGAGTCCGTCCAATGTTTCGGTCGGAAGAAAACGGCGGTGGCTGTTACTTACTGCAAGAGGGGGCGGGGCCTGATCAAGGTTAACGGTAGCCCCATCGAGCTGGTGAAACCGGAGATCCTGCGGTACAAGGCCTTCGAGCCTATCCTGCTCCTCGGCCGCGACCGCTTCGCCGGCGTCGACATGCGCATCCGCGTCCGCGGCGGCGGCAAGACCTCCCAGATCTATGCCATCCGCCAGAGCATCGCGAAGGCCCTCGTCGCCTTCAATCAGAAGTATGTCGATGAGCAGACCAAGAAGGAGATCAAGGACATCCTCATACGCTATGACCGCACCCTCCTCGTCGCCGACCCCAGGCGCTGCGAGCCCAAGAAGTTCGGCGGCCGCGGTGCCCGCTCCCGCTTCCAGAAGTCTTACCGTTAGATCCCTCGTGCACACCGGCCAACATCATGGGAGTTCCTTCTCTCCTATCCATCCCATCGTTTCCTTCTTTCTCAGAGTATTTCTCAGTTTCTTCAAAGAACTCTCTTTAGATTGGGTATTTTGTCTGCGGATGCAAAGGTTTTGTTTTGATTGTCTAATTTATTTTATCAGATTTCAGTGTTTGATCTGTGAGATTATATGAGACAATGTGCAATTTCATCTCTCTGTTTATGGTTTCATGGATGTGAGGTTTGTTGCCAGCATTAAAAATTTCTTCACGATTTATTCATCATATCTAGATGGGAACTCTGTTGTTCTTCGTCCGTCGTTCTTGTATTTCTATGGTGATGGGTTTCAGAAAAAAGTTTTCAAGTGACTGGCATTTGTGAGATTAAATCTGACGTCGATTCAAATTGTGTGTATAAGATAACTTAGTGTGATGTTTGTTTACTATGCATGGAATTAATTCTCAACAACTTTCCTTTGAATGATTGAAACATCCTTTTTTTTATGGATCCAATATACAAATTGTTCGAAATTACAGCAATACTATATTTCAGTCCAGCATCATGAATGTCAGCCAAAATGGCCGACATTTGACTGAAATGCGACATTCCGTCTTTTCTCGGATAATTTAATTGAAAAATTCTTTCTTGCTCAGTAAAAACATTCATCTTTTCTGTGAAAAAGTCTGCTTTTTCCTCAATTATGATTCTTAACAGACCAAAATTGACTGAAATCGCAAATTTGATCGAAATCTTATAAATTTATACTAAAATCTTTCCTTCAAAAATATAAATTTTTCGGTGACATTTTACCGGAATCTGAATATTCTCTTCTTTTAGCAGACAGAAATCAACTTTTAAAACTATGATAATGTGGTGTTCATTCTTTGCTTCAAGTCTGTGTTTCTAAAGCTAGGGCTAAGTTTGGTAAACATCATTGCCAGTGGAATGGGTAGAGAAAATGTTTGCATAATGGAAGAGAAGATATTCATGTAGATATTAGGTGATATTATCTTTCTATTTTGGTTACTTGCCTCTGACGAGAACACAATTGCTTGTGGTGGCAAAGGTGGTGAAATCCAACTCAATTTCCTTTAGAATGGGTTTGATGGTACTGGAAAGTGTACCATTAAATGACGTTGGAGTGGTTGAATTCAGAAGCTGAACTTTTTGAATGAAGCGGTCTGGTCTGTTAATGATGAAATTGTAGTGCTTGTGGAAATAGTTTGATCGAAGTGACGCACATGAGGGACATCATGGGTAAAACTAAAAGCATTAAAAGATACCTTCATTTAGGAATTTGGGGAGTTGCCTGGATATTCAAGTTTGTGGTGGTTGCTTTTCTTTGGGAAGCAAACTTTTGAGACATTTTGGGGATAGTGCATTTTTGAAAAAATTGAAAGTCAAGAGTGCTTCAGAATTAGATGACTTCCTTTAAAGGCTTGACCTTGCAATTAAATGTTGATAGTAGCTCATTCTCACTGAGTCATGTCCCATCTAACTTATAGCGTTGCTAGAATTTTTTGCATTTGTTGATCAAATGATCTATCTTGTGCTTATTGTTATTGAACGATATTATTATATCAACATCATGGAAATCTAGGAAACATTAATTCAACTATGCATGATCAATCCTATGGATCTCAGCTCTAACGAAATTAGGCACAATTTAAGTGGCAACAATATATTCCTCTCATGGTTTTAGCTCTGCAATAGTGTTTTATGTCAAGGTGTGGAAATGTGGGTTCGCATTCAGGTTTGGACTAGATGAAAAATGAACCAGTTGGAACACATCAGAGAGTCATAGTTTGGCTGGTTCGGGTATGGTTTAGTCAGTTTAGTTCTTGGTTGAATGCAGTTTGACGAAACGCACCCATCCATCCCTCGAACCATGATTGATGTACTTCCAATATGGTTATGTAATATAAAATCCCATCATTACCTTTCAGCTATATAATAAAGTCGGGTTTTTGTTTTCACTTTCCACTGAACTATTCTTGTTATATACTTATATTGTATGTGGATCGTCATCCCCCCCCCCCTCTCTCTCTTTCTCTACTTTCATGCATATTAAGCAATGCACTTGATTGCATTCCATTTAATTACGATATGATCAGCATGCTTCCACAATTTTAAGTGCTATCTTTTATCTTTCATTTTTAGTCTATATATGTTCTTTTAATTTTTAGAGGCCGAATTTTTTATATTGTTGTTTCTATATGTGCTTGAATTATTTTTTTCTACTCCTTTTTGTTGCCCTTTGTTGCTATGATCTATCAAAGCCTACTTGCTCTTACAATGTAAGGTTCAAATCCTTCTTTACAATCCCTGCTAGGTTTCTTAGGCCTTCTTCTCTTCTTACTTGGACCGCCTCATGCCTTTCATACTCTACAATGTAATTGTTAATTTATTTTCTTTCATTGGGTACGTGTTCGACCTATGTAATGTTGGCTGTCTTGATAGAACTGCAGTGGAAATAAGAACCAAAAGTTGTTGACCGGTCAAGTCTAAACTGATCTAATCAGGCCACCCATTTGAACTAGGATGATTCATTATCTTTGTTTTATATAGGCATATCCTACTTCAATCAATCCAAGCAGTCCATCAAATGCACCACATTATTTGATTTTCACAATTGTCAGTATTATGGCTAGATGGAGCCAAATCAGAAGCCAATATGTAGGACCTTTTATGGTCTTATTTAGTTTAATTTTTTTTTGTGTAGCCACAATTAGATCTTTACGCTCACATCCAAGCATTACTTTATGAGTTTATGTACTAGGCTCTCTTGAAATGGGTTCATCTATTTAGCAGAACTCTAATTTCTTAAGAAGATTCGACAAAGTACTAACAATAACTGGTCGTCAACCAGACATGAACCCTCTAAAGATTATTGCCAAAACCTGATCTAGGTAAATCGGTAAAAGAGAGGAGCCTTACAAGAAACCTAGAATGCCAATTGGTGGGTAGGGACATCTACCATGCTTATGCAGTTTGAGCTCATGCACATAATGATCAATCCTCCGATGCTCCCCTAGACTAGGAGAAAGCCAAGACTAAGAGGGTCATGATTTATGTGTTCGGTCGAAATTAACTCAACCGACGATATGTTTTGTATTTTGACCGATCTGAACCGACCCACCCACATGACCTGAAAGGTGCCCCGATTTGGGTACAATTTGAGTAAATCAGTATGGTACAGATCTGTTTGGATGACTTTGATCCGAACAAATAGAACACTAATAGGTTGAATCAAAGCCTTATTGGCTAAATCAGACCCATCTTTTAATTTTTTCTTCTTGATAGCCTAAGTCGAACTTGTTTGTTTTTCACTGTGCCTGAACCCGAACTTGAACCCGAATTTCAAACCTTGAAAATGATAGAAGGTAAGCTTTGATGGTTGAATCTAACATCACTAGAGAAAGTCCATGGCATCAATTTCTTTCATGTGGGAACTACATAGGATGTGTAAAATTCATGGAAATACTGATATTCTGTGATCTTGCATTTTTTTTTTATGAAAATGAGAGAGAGCAAATCATTGTTGAATGCACAATGAAGATGCGGAGGACCGTAAAATCATGCACTTGAAAGTTTGTAATGTGTAGAAATTCTGTGTTCCACTATTTTCTCCTGGAACTCTTTCAAACAAATAATGACCCACGTTTAAGAAAATCTTAAACTTTAAGTTTTGGATTGAAAGTTTTTAAGCAATTGGGCTTTAATTTTTTCCTTCTTTTAAACAAATAACTACCACTTTTAATAAATTTTAACTTTACATTTTGAATTTCTCATACTTGAATTGAAATGTAGCCATAGCATCACAACTTAAAGTAGGGCACCCTAGGTTTCTCACTAATGAATCTAAGATTACTTCATGAAAGCACTTGATATCCCAAAGACAATTGACAAAAATAGTAAGCCCCACACTAAACTGTAACGAAACTAAGATCTATAATCGAGGATTGTTCACATGCAAGATGTTGACTGCTTGTGAAAGCCATCCAATGCAATTCCATCAGATCCAAAAACAAAATTATAATGTGATAAAATAATAATTGGAAACAGAAATACTAATAATCATAATAAAAAAAGAACACAAGGAGTGAATCTATCCAATAATTGGGTTAAATAGGCGAAAGGAACAGTAAACCCAGTTTCTTGTGCAACGATTGAGCAAAGAATATCAAGATCAAACAACTATGATATTGTGTATGATATCTCAAGGGAAAGAAGATAGGTCGATGCCCGCCATAAATCTCTCCCAAGCATGGTGACAAACTGAGAATGAAGGATGGTGTTATAAAAGGTAGATCTTGAATAAGGGCTAAAAGCTGTTTGTTGTTTTTTTTTTCCTTCGGTTTCTCCTCTTTTTATAATTGGGAGTTTAGGATACATGAGAGCCAAGAGGTGCCACGTGTGAGTTCGTTACGAGAGTAGGTAGGGGTGGCAAAAAATCTGGTTCGGGTCGGACAAGAGCCTAAACATATAACTATCTGTCTGACCCGGACCCAACGACTCGGGTTTCGGTCAGCCTTGCTTGTCTAGAATCGATCATGTTTCAAATCAAACAACCCGGGGATTGTTTGGATATATAATAAATTGTATTAATTTTACAAAGAGTTATAATTCTTTACACTGATTGGATATATACATTTTTCAAAAAATTACTAATTTTAAATATATTTATGGTTCACTATAGATAAATTGAGAGCACAATCTTCCAGTAGATGTGCATGATGTATAGAAAAGGTTGCATATCTGCCTCATACTAAAAAAGGCATCAGGGACCTTCCTTCTGGCTCGTGAGGCATTGAGGGATGCTGGATTTGTAACAAAGGTGCTCTCTCATCGCTCACCACATGGGCTGGAGCCTGACTTGACTCACTGTCCTCCTCTACCTCGGGGGGTCAGTCCCATCCTTGAGCCCTTTCAACTCTATGTAGTTCACCTGATCAGTGAACTTTCTCTTCTTGCATGTGATGATTTGTGACCTGTATGGTCACTTGAAACCATTAAATTGTGCCTGGAGCTTTTCCCAGTAACCCTTCATTCTTGTATCATAGATCATCCTTGGGTTGTGTAATCTTTCAGGCAATACTCACTCTGAGGATTATTGGGTGGTGGTCCATGGATCTCTTTTTAAATACTAAAATTTAGCCGTGGATCTCTTTTTAATACTAAAATTTAGCTGTGGATCTCTTTTTAAATACTCATAATTTTTCTCCCGCATGTGAATGGGGCTCTCCCTCGTAAATCCTATTAAAACCCTACTATAAAGATGATAAATTAAAAATACACATTCAATGGATTTTTTTTTTGTTTTTAAAAAATTGGTATTTAAAGTTGATGTTAATTAGGAAAATCATTAGTACACTCTCTCTAACAAGTGAATCACACTCACTCCAGATTGTATGCTTCCTCAGACGACTGTGATGTCGCTTGTGCCAAGTGGCGTGCATCAAGCTCATCCGAACATTGTCCGGGTTACTTGCTAATTTAAGTAAAACTCAAATCCCGCTAGATAGCATTGAGCCCGAATCACCATTGATCACCTAATTCTCACCATATATCCATTCAAACATAAACCAGACCCGACCTAACCCAAACATACCCTTTTAGTAAGTTCCCCCGTTTCTAGAGTCTGAGTCGTAACCAAAACTAAGGTTTATAATCAAGGATTGTTTAGCATGCAAGATGTTATCTAGCTAAGAAAATTAACCAATGAAATTCAATCAGACCTAAAAATTAATTAACTCTATAATAAAATAGCATCTAAAGTGACATAAATAGTGATAATATGTAATGCTTACCGCCCGAAGAAGCTATACTGAACCGAGAAGTGTCCTAGGAGATATGTTGATGTCACTGGGATCTCCTCTATGCAGAGCTACAAGCTGCGAGATTGATGGATGGTGGGATAGACTTTGGATCATGAAGATTAGGTTAGGAGGATGAAAACACAGGGTCTCAAGGAAGTGGGTAGCAAAGAGAGGCTGCTGTCTTTCTAAGTTTTCTCCTTTCTGTTTTTCTGTTTTCTTTTATTTTTATGTGCCTTCAGATGATGATATCGAGTACCCTTTAGATATCGAGACAGAGGAGGACAGGGTTCAATGTCGACATACGGTCTTAGATTTGAAACGGACCCAACGGAAGTGGGCTTAGAGGGACTGGATATCGGTGCAGTTTGGAACCTGCGGCAGTGGACCTGGTCCATCAGCTAGAGGTTCTAATGGTGCTGGTGTGTCACGGGCTAATGATGAGGAGTTGACTTGGATGAGCTAAGAAGTGTTGACTTGGGCAAGCAAAGATGTGCGATTTTTTCTTATTTGTGACTTAAACAATATAAATTTATATAAATAATTTAAACTTTTGTGTGTTTTTTCTTCAGACAATTCAAGTAAATATGTATGCTATAAAATATTTTAATTTAATTTTCTTAAAAAAATCTTGCAAAATATCCCTTTATTGACCATTTAATTTTTTTTTTTTCATTATTTCGGTTAAAATTTTGGTTTTGGCAATGACCGAAACCAAACACAAAAATTAAAGTATAAAACCATGGATCATATCTAAGCCTTATCCTTCCTTTAAATCTCATCCACTGGGCAAGTTCATCCCTTCGATATACTGGATTCAATCAAGTACATGTCTTATTGACAACTTAAATGAAATTTTGTTTTGCGTATTTCCTAAGTTGCATCACCAGTCGTACACGTGGATTGGAAACCTAAAGAAAAGTACAATGCAACTAAGCAAAAATGAGATCGACCCTAAGCCAGGGTCCTCGAGATTTCCTTTTGGATCTTTGTAACTCGGTTGCGAGATAGTCCTTGTAGGTTCTCTTTTATCAATAAACTAGTAGGGGTATAGGCCGAACCCCCCCTCAACTCCAAGAGGGATTTCTCAAAAAAACAATGAGATCGACCTAAACTTAAAGTAGCTGATCTGGCAATAAATATGCTTCTAAAGAAATACAAAGAAAATTTAAATTCAAAGAAAATTCAAAGTAGTTGCACTTTTTTATTGTAATTGCATGACATGAGATTTGTTTGTGGTTTTAGATTTTTCTTTATTCATCTATTCTATTCATTGGTTTATTATGTCTTCTTTTTACCCTCGGTTGGTTGCATGAAGTTGGCTTACGAAACCAACCACGTAGGTTTGCCTACCCACCTACTAGCAATATTCTCCGAATTATTGAAAAATTTATGAATAATTCACAAACTCCCTTCCATGAATTATTCGGTAAAATTGTTCACCCCCGAATTATTTCCGAATTATTCACAAATTTTATGAATAATTCATGTATTTCTCCGTTTTTTGTCTGCTACCTATTTTATTTTAGTTATAAATATATCTTTGTATCTATGAATATAGAATTACTAATGTAATATAATATATTTTATGTTTTTATATTTCTCCTGATATTGTTCCTAGTTTTCTAAATTTCGAATTTTGCCCCCTCGCCTTGTTATTCCTGAACGCTGAATTAGTTACTATGCTTTTAGGTTCTTGGCTTGACCTTTCAATGGATTGTATTTTGATCCGAATCCGATCTGTTAACTTGGATATGGATAGATTTTGTTGATCCGATAATCCGATAAAGGACCGAATCCGATAATTGTTAACAAATCGGATATGGATTTAGGCCAATCTAATCCATTAAGAACCCAATTCGACAAACTACACATACTATATTATATCTTATACATTGTTAGATTATATTGCTTTAGATCTAAGGCCCTAAGGGTTAATATAAAAAAAGAGTCTCATGGTCCCCCGATTGAGATTGAGATTGAGATTTTAACCTGGCCCTTCCGAGTCCCAAGCTCGGAATTGACTGTTCTTTTGTGGATTCGATGCTCAACGATGTCACAACATCCGATGTACTCCTGTCCATGATCTTAATTCTGATCCGAATCCAATCCGATCCGTAAATAGATATGGATTGGGTTTTTTTGATCCGATGATCTGATTACGGTCTGAATCCGATAACCCGTTTACTTAACGGATCGGATCTGAGTATAGCCTAGTCCGATCCGTTTGACAGGTCTACTCTTGGCATTACTCTCTTTTGCCAAGTTGTCTTGGTTAGGTTTTCTACACCAATCTGAGAGGTTTGACACCAGGTTGACGGTCGCCGATAGCAAATTTTTTTCCCACTCTTCAGATTTTTTTCTTCCACTCTTTAGTCCAACCTCGTGCTTGATGGGATACGACTTGGATGAGTTGTTCAATAGAAAGTCCTATGATAGTTACATGTTGCCTTATTGTAGGTGGAACTAGATAGTTGAATGGAATGTTATTTCGTCTTTCTTTCCTAATTCCGACCCCTGCCGATCCCCTTCTTCTTGTTGTTCTTTGTTTTTTCCCCCCTAAGTCGCAAACCTTTCGCCATCACCCCCTTATGATCTCACATTCTAATCAGCTACCTGTTCTTTCTTTGTTGTTTCGCCGAAGGGATCGGAACTCAAGTTTGAAATACAACTCAATGTAAGGAGTTTGTGTTTGAGACTACTAGTTTCACGAAATAGAAGTGATTTGCTATGTTAAATGTATTTTTGTCTGAACATTTATTAGTGGTCATAAAAGTAACTATTTGAGCTCTGCATCTAGTTGAAGCAATACATCAAAGTTGGTGGTCATTTAGGGAAAAACCTCAATAAAGATCATTCCTAAACCTAGGATCAACAGTAAAATGAGCCTATACTAACAATGTAGCCACAGAGAGACTAACGACAACTATCCCAACAAATAAATATCTGATTCATGTCTCACCTTCTATAGGCCCTCGCAGGCCCCATGATATGGTAAACCATGTCCGCCCGCCTAAAGACCCTTCTATCCTTGTTGATAGGGCTCCTTGATGTGACAGTCCCATTTGATTATTTTTTGAAAAATGATTCGAGTCTCACCTTCTATAGGCCCCAAGCAAGACCCATGATGTGACAGTCTAAACCGATTAATTTGATGGTGGTCCTACCCTGTGTTAGTCTTACCTTCATTTTTTAAAACAATTAAAAAATGAGCTAACTATGTTTTTTGGGAGTTGTGTTTTTTCATTTTAGAAAATCCATAACTTTTAATATACTTATCAAAATTATAAAAAATTTACTTTTTTGGAATCTACGAATCGAGATCTACCAAACTAGACTCATTGTGACTATGAAATTTAAAAAAAAAACCCAGATTCAAGTGATCTATAATTAAGTGATATTTCACCGAACTAAGTGATATTTACTGATAGTTACAAATAAATAAAAAATTTCATCTTCAAAACCAAATTGTCACCTAAATTGACTAAACATCACATTTCGTTAGTTTACGAGTAACCAAGATTTCAAAAATGATATTTTTTATTTTTTATAACAAGCAAGAAATGTCACTTAATTTGATAAATGCTAATTATATGGTAGTCTTATATCTAAATTTTTTTCTTCGAATTTTATAGGTAACATGGGTCTCGTTTTGTAAAGCTCCATGAGTAGATTCCATAAATATAAATTTTACAATATATATATATATATATATATATATATATATATATATATATATATATATATATAAGAAATTATGGATTTTTTAAAGTGAAAAATACAACTCCCAAAAAATATTATTTAAAAAATCTGATAGAGATGGGAGCTGATATTTGCCGCGTATAGAACCTGCTGTTGAGGGCAATTAAAATATTTGAACTTTGCTATTTTTTTCACATGTGAGAGTTAATCCGTTGGATAGTTGCCATATCATAGGGCTTGCTGATAGGGCCTATATAATAAGGCTCCCCTATCAGTACTCTTATTATTTTTGGGAGGTGAGTTTTCCACTTTAAAAAATCCATAAATTTTTTATACATATCAAAATTTTAAAAAATTTGTATTTTTTGAATTTACACATCGAGCTCTACAAAACTAGACTCATGGTGACTATAAAGTTTTGAGAAAAAAATTTGAAACATGACTAACCTATAATTAAGTATCATTTACCAATTAAGTAATTTTTAACGACATCTATAAATAACCCAAATATGTCACTTTCCAAACCAAGATGCCACATAAACTGATAAAATATCACTTTTCAAAACCAAATGTCATATAAATTCATTGTTGTTAAATCAAGCGACACTTTTATCGGTAGCTTGCATCCGATAAACTCTCTTGATTTTATAACTGTCAGTTTTGCGTGTCATTTGCTTTTGAAAGTAAAATTTAGCCGCTTACGTGAAATCTTGGTTTTGAAAGTAACATATTTGGTTATTTATAAATATCAATAAATGTCACTTAATTCGATAAATATCACTTAATTATTGGTTCATCCTGTATCGGATTTTTTTCTCAGAATTCCATAGTCACCACGGGTCTAGTTTCGTAGAGCTTGATGAATATATTCCAAAAATAATTTTTTTTTAAATTTTAAAATATATAAAAAAAGTTATGGATGTTTTAATGTGGAAAACTCAACTCGTCAAAAGAATATAATTTGTAAAATATGACAGATGTGGAAGCAGGCCCTCTAGATATTTGCCATATATAGAAACATGCTGCTGATGACATTTTAAACATTTGACATTTGCCACATTTTTCATATTTGGGAGTTGATCCGTTGGATGTTTGCCATATACTGGGGCTTGTTGATGGGTCCTATATAACGGTCTGCCTATCATTACTTTAAAAAATAATAAATTTTGTTTTTTTTAAGCAATGATAAAGACAACTTCACATTGGACTGTCGGTTGGAGCTCACCGACTAAATCTTTATTTTATGGTTTGCGACCGTCCATGTGGCTATCTGTCAACCATACTATCTATCTATCCACACATAACACATTCTTGTATTACGAGGAATACTATGCAAAGCACTCGTTGCACGAGGCGAGTGAGGCTAACTCTCTCTCTCTCTCTCTCTCTCTCTCTCTCTCTCTCTCTCCTGGTGTCCCGAAATCTTTCAGGCAATGGCTACTTCGGACTCACACTAATCCCTCCGGGAGTAAAGCCTGACCCATTAAAAATTTCCCACTGTCTCCTGCTTTTGTACTTCATGGTTTTTTTTTTGGGAGGGGGAATGAGTGGTCAGTACATCACTTTTTAGTGCACCCTCACAAGATTGACCAAGGATCAAACCACAAGAGAGACAAATATCCCGATTTTTAAAAAACTCACAGGTTGAAAGGCTCGCCACAAGACCAAGGATTGTTTCGTCTTTCAAGATTTTTTACTCATATAATCCAATCTACTATTTAAAATATTGATGTTATTAACGTGTTTTATAATGTAGGCCAAGCATTCATCCCCGGAAAGAAATTTTTTAGGGAATTTTTATATATACCCAAAATATCTGAAAACATGATCTGTTTCCTTTCGGTTTCTCAATCACTTATCCCAATCTGTTAAAATGATAGTAATAACCATTGTTATATCCCAGAGTCCTCGTCAAAGCTTAGTACATATATTTGAAAGAGGAGTGGGTGGCCTCATCGGCACCAAGAAGGTAAGTTCGGTACCGCCTACCTCCGACTGGCAGCCTCATATCGCGAAAGCGTGGGTTATTCAACCGGGGGAGGGGGGGGGAGTTGTATTCAAGAAGGACAGGGAGGATTAGTTGGGGTGTATTGAAGGAGGCAAGAGTATTTCAGGGATAAGAGTGGGGTATTATCCAAGAAATAGGTGTTAGATGCCCTCACTCCCTAAAACCCGGGTCATAAGGGGAGGTTCACAGAGGGTTCATTAAGCGGGTGTTAGATGTCCCCTTTACCGATGTGGGACTAATCGGTGGACTTCCTCAACACCCCTCCTCAAGTGGAGCACGCGGAGCGAGGGACAATCGGAAGGGGCCACACCCGAATGGAGATGATGAACCCAACTCTGAACCTATGTTAGATAACCTCACTCCCTAGACCTAGGGAGTGAGGGTATCTAAAAATAGGGTATATTCATGTTTGATGGAAAACAGGGACGAATTACAGATCTTGGGGGCTATAATAAAATTCCTAATAGAGTGCAAGAAGATGATCCACATGGATTAACTACTTTTTTTCTTTTGAGAAACAACTTTTTTTTTTGGGAGACTTAGTGATAACTTCTTTTAACGAGATGCTTTTAAGCATAAGGACTTTGAAATGCTGTGAACGGAATTGCCTTCCACAACATTTCAAATTTTATTGGGTATGCCACCGAACCAGTGACCCCCGTCCCCCCTTCCCCGCCGCCACCGGACCTAATCGAACCCCCCGTCCCCTCCTTCCGCCTCCGCCGGACCTAACCGAACCCCCCACCCCCTCTCTCCCGCCGCTGCTGAACCTAATCGAACCCCCCATCGCTGCCGCAATCGCCAGACCTAACTGAACCCCCTCCCCCCAACCTAATCTACAAGCCATGGTATAACCCTCCCCCGTGACTGTCACCGGACACCCCTCCCTCGAGACGGTCGGAGCTGCTTGCCAATGTCTCTACTGCAGCCGCCGCCGCCTCTGCCTCTGCCAGAGCTGCTTTCAGTTGCCGTCGTTGCCTCCACCGCTTCTGCTGCAGCCGCCGTCGCCGCTGGAGCTGCTCTTGAGAGGAGAGAAGAGGGAGGGGGGGGGGGGGGGGTGCAGTTTCGAGTTAATCGTGAAAAGCAGGGACCATAAGCTAACTGAAACTATTAGGTTTCTTATTCATAAGTTGGATCTGTTGCCAGGGACCTCTCACACATTAAGGTTTTTCTTTTTCTTGTTTAAATGTTTAATTTATCATAAGGGTATAATTTCGTACCTCCAATCTTATGATTGCATAATCATTCGCCACTAGAGCCTAAGTCTTTGATTTCCACAATACGTAGATTGTTCTGTTGAACTGCCAGATCTCGATTTCTAGTAAAAAACCAAGCTTCAGGAAAGCAAGCAGCCCTACCGAACACCAAACTTTTAGAAGCCTCTCACAATTTTTTTGTTTTTTCTTTTTACGTCGGCGGGTGTCCCAAAACCTTTCAGGCAATATATGGACCAACTACAAACTCAGACTAATCGCTCAAGAAATATGTACCGACCCATTCGAAAGTTTCCCTAAGACTCACTGAACCCACAACTTTCTTCCCAAGAGCATTAGTTGCTTACCAACTACTCTATCCCAATGTCACCTTTTAGCACCCAAATGCCTTCACCTTCTCCTCCTTCCAGGCCAGCAGAGGCGGTGGACGGGGAAGATCCGGGTGGCACGTTTGGGCCTAGCAGGAGTTACCTCGCAGCAGCAACAACCCACCGACGGTCTCTATGGAGTGGGAGGATAGATGACTCCCATTGTTCCAAGATGTCCCAATTGGTGAAAGGTTTGGTCGTTCTGGATCCTGATAGACTAAGGGAGTCTCAAGCCCGTTGGCAACAATCTCTGGTGGGGAAGTTCTTGGGACCGAAACTCCCTCTCGACATACTTCGGTGGCGTATTACCCAGCGGTGGCCGTGTGCCGGAAAGGTACAGGTTCTGGACTTACCTAATGGGTTTTTTTGTTTCAAGTTTGAATTGGAAGAAGACCTGATGGATGTTTGGGAGGAAAGCCCTTGGATCTTTGATGGGAGAGTACTGGCGCTGAAGAGGTGGACTCCATTCTTCCAGCCTCAAAAGGAGACTATTGATCGGGCGCCGGTCTGGATTCGGTTGCCAGGACTTCCGGTGGACTGTTATGATGAACTACTGGTGAAGGACATTGCATCGGCAGCGGGTAGGCCGATTCGGGTGGATCCGAATTCGTTGGGTGGTACGAGAGGTTTGTTTGTGAGGGTGTGTGTTGAAGTAGATCTAACGAAGGGCCTTACCCCGGGGACCAACGTAGGTACTGCGGGAGGGGTGGAGGGGCCGGGTTTTCAGTTTTACCAACCTTTTGTTTATGAAAATTTACTAAGGGTGTGCTTTGGATGTGGACGAGTGGGGCACACGTTGGATCATTGTGCCGGTTGTATGCAGTTCCCGGGGGGGGAGGCAGGGGCTGGAGTTGTGAGGGGTGAGGTGAGCGGCAGGTCCCCGCCGGTGGTTTCAGAGAAACAAGGCGAAGAGCGAGTTCGAGAGGCTTCCGAGATTGGTCGAGCGGGGGAGAACGATCAGGTCCAAGAGTCTACTTTCGGGCCTTGGATGGTAGCAGCTCGGCGGCCGGGGGCGAGGAAGATGGGCGGTGGAGGTCGGGCCACTTGGGGGGGGTCCGGAGAGTGGGGAGGCGCTGATGCAGAATGGACGGCTTGATCGGGGGCCACGGCATTTTGGGAATTCAGGAGCGTGGGTCAGGAGGCCTGCAGGTACCAAGATGTGATGATCAGGGCTCTCGGTTCCAACCTCTGGAGTTAATGAGGGAGGAGACAGGGGGCTCGATTTCCATGCAGACTGAGGCCGTGGAGGACAAGACGCCGGCTATTGAAGGGGATGAGGGTATGGACATTGAGATTTGCTCTGATCCAGCGGTCCCAAGGGAACCGGGTTATAAAGCTGATGAGTGTCGAGGGAGTAGGGCTGCAAGGGTGTGATCTGGGTGGACGGTTATCCCGAGTACGAGAGCAGAGGGCGGCTGTTAGCATCACGTGCGGAGCGGAGCAGAGAGGGGGGACCCGCCTACTCTGGGTGGAGTTCACCAAGGCGTTTCGATGGAAGGGACTTTGGGAGTTGAGGTGGAAGTTGTCCAAAACAGAGATACACAATCCCCAGAGGTTCCGCCGGGTTTTCATGCCGAGAAACGGGGGGTAGCGATTCAGTCGGAGCTTCCGAGCGAAGAACAACATTCTATGGCAGTGGAGCAGACGAGGGTTCTGTTGAAGGAGGTCGATAGACTCGAGGTGCGGCCGGTGGAAGGGGAAAATGATGAAGGGGGAGGGGAGCAGGAGGGGGAGAGTTCACAGAAGGAGGGGGGGTTGGGTGGTGATCAGTAGTCATCGGAGGCAGCTGAGGTCTAGAGTACCGGATTTGCTAGCTTTGAAAGGACAGAGCTTGAAGAAATCATGTAAGGGAGGTAGGCTCCCGGCGGCGTTACTTTCTTCACTACCCCAATGAAAATACTATTCTGGAATTGCCGGGGATTATTACGACCGACAGCAATTGGGCATATCAAATTGCTAGTAAAGAAGTCTGAGCCTCAAGTAGTTTTACTGGTGGAGAGTCATCTGAGACTAGCTAAGTTAAGCCGAGTTAAGGCTGTATTTCGCGTCAATATGAAGTGGCCTGCATTCCGTCTAATGGCCTGGCGGGCGGGATTGTTTGTATGTGGCGAGGGGATTTGGGTTTGGTTGTGGGTGCAAATTTTGGCAAGAAGTCTGCAAACAACGGGACCCACCGGCCCTGCCTGGTGGGCCCCCGAGTACAACAGCGGGACCCATCGGCCCTGCCTGGTGGGCCCCTGAAGACAACAGCGGGACCCACCGGCCCTGCCTGGTGGGCCCCCGAGTACAACAGCGGGACCCATCGGCCCTGCCTGGTGGGCCCCTGAAGACAACAGCGGGACCCACCGGCCCTGCCTGGTGGGCCCCTGAAGACTACAGTGGGACCCACCGGCCCTGCCTGGTGGGCCCACGAAGACAACAACGGGACCCACCGGCCCTGCCTGGTGGGCCCCTGAAGACTACAGTGGGACCCACCGGCCCTGCCTGGTGGGCCCACAAAGACTACCCACCGGCCCTGCCTGGTGGGCCCGCAAAGACTACCACGGGACCCACCGGCCCTGCCTATCGAATCCCCCAGAAGATGGCAGCGGGACCCACCAGCCCTGTCTGGAGGATCCCCAGATACGGCAGCAGAAACCGCCATTTGCCCCGGAATTCCTCCCCGGGAAGTCTATAAATAGCAGAGCCTTCGAATGTAAAGGGATCGGATTTTCAAAACCTGAAACTCTAGAACTCAAACCAGAGATCTGAAAACAGATCAGTGCCATCATCTGATATCTGTCTCAGAAACCTCTATCTCCTCTTACCCTCTACCTCACCTTGATCTTTTTCTTGTCTTTGAACAAGTCGAAGAAACTTCAGTGACACTCGGCCTGTCGAGGTCACTTCGAAACAAGTGTTAGTAAATTCGGGTTGCTCCCTATAGCACGGAGACGTAGGCTTCGGCTCAACTCCGAGATCACCTCTCGTGTCTACTCTCTGAATGCATTTCTCTGTTTAAGTATTGAGAACGACAACCTCAACAACAGATCAAACAACGATCTTCCATCTCAACTCCAATTGACTGGTGAGGCGAGGTCTTCGGATCGGCACGAAGATTTTCCCCCACAGTTTGGCGCCGTCTGTGGGATTCGAGCAAAAAGTCGAGCTCTCCACTACTACTAGATCAGTTGAACCTACAACCGATCTTCGATAGTCAAACTTCCCCGCCTCTTCGGTTGATCAGACAACTGATCGGACGTTGGCACTCTCGTTGCACCCTTCGCTCTCTGAAATGGCGAAAACTAAGCATCAGGGTCAACCAGAAGGAAGTAACACTCAACAACAAGCTCGTCCTGAGACTCGATCAATAAGTCAAAGGCTCAACTTCGGACAGCCCCTAGCTGTTCCTGAGATGGGGGTTCTCTTAGGGAGTGGGAGATCTGTCGATCGACCTATCGCCCATCCCGCACGACAGTCGATTGGGCAAACAGCCCCCGCTCCTGCTGACGACCTTCCATCGACCTACCAGATCTCTGCGGTCGACTTCCAACTGCTCCAATTGGCGAAGCAAAACGCCACCCTCACTGCCGAGAGGGACGCTCTTAAGAAAGCAGCTTCCGAGGCTGGGATTGCTCTATCTATCCCCTCTGCAAGTGAGAGGGTCGATCTTCCTCGACATTCAATCCACTCCGAGCAATGGAGATCAATGGGCACTGCTGCCCTCGAAAGGATTCGACGCGACCCAACTCCCTCTGCTACCCCCTGGAAGCAAAGTGTTTGGGATCGCCTCGACGACGAGTCCTCCCAATCATCCTCTGGCCGCAACTGCGACAAGAGGGCACCTTCAAAGCTCAACATACCAAGGAAGCACCAAATGAAAGGCGCTCCTTCAAAGAGTAGAGTCTCCCCTTCCATTCCAGTTCAACGTGGACTTGGATCGGACCTTAGACACCGACTCCAACAGGCAAACACTTCAATGCCTGAGCAAGACCTTACGATCTTGCCTCTTGACCCACCTCTAGGTCGAGGACATGGTCGCAGGGATGGGTATTCCTCCGTAGGACCTCTCCATCGAATCCTCTTCGAGTCAACATTTCCAAGGGGATGGAGAACTCCCACTCTCCCCAAATTCAATTGCATCAGAGGAGATCCGACTCTCCATATCCTCGCATTCAAGCAAGCACTAATGCCGCACGAAGAAGAAAACAACGTGCTCTACCGCACCTTCGCAGGAAGTCTAGATGAGCCGTCACTCGACTGGTATCACAATCTCCGAGCTGGGTCCATCACCCAGTTCGGTGTTTTGGCTAACTTATTTGTGCAGCATTATCAGCTCAATCTGAAGCCAGAGAAGAAGCTCGACTCTCTCTATCGGCTAAGGATGGGTGCCGACGAGACTCTCCGCAGCTTCACGAGGAGATTTCGCAACGAGCATGCTGCTCTCTCTGGAAGACATCTGGATGATGAAGCCATCATGTTGGCTTTCCAGAACGCCCTCCGCTTCGATCTACACATCTACAACGACTTCATTCGCAATCCCCCTCCCTCTCTGGGTGCAATGTTTGATCGAATCCAGAGAGAGATCGAGGTGGAAGACGATCAAGTCGCTCGAAAAGGGCGAGAGTCGAAGAGAAGGCCTACTGAGAGAGAAGCTCCAAAGTATGCTGCCAAAGCTCACAACGCTGAGGCAGCAGCCCCTCCAGCCAACAAACGATCAAAGAATGATGGACGTCGATCTCCGACGAAGACCACTTTCACCGAGTGGAATTTACCTGTCGAACAGATCCTTGACCGCATTCAACACGAAGAATTCCTTCGAAGGCCCAATCCACTCCAGCCGAACACAAAGTTCACGGCCGACAAAACTGTTTATTGCGATTTCCATCGAAGCCATGACCATTCCACCGATCGGTGCTATCGTCTAAAGTTTCATCTTGAAGACTTGCTGAGAGAAGGCCATCTCCATGAATTCACCAGAGAAGGACAAGATCAGCGTCGATCCTCTGCAAAGGGGAAAGAGGCTTGCTGGATTCATCAAATCTCTTCCAACCCATCACCTCTCACCGTGAATGCCAATATCTTTGGCATTCATGGATCATTGCACAATCAATCAGTGACCGGGAAGGAAGTCGATCGGCAGATTCGGCGCATCTTCCATGTTCGATCTACTGCAAACAAAGAAGATACCTGGGTCGAAAAGCCCATCGAAGGTCTTGCTTGGCCGTCCATCGTCTTCAACGACACTGATCTTCAAGGAGTTCATACTCCCCATCGAGACCCCCTGGTCTTGAAACTCATCATCGACGGAAGCACCGTCAATCGGATCCTCATCGACACCGGGAGTTCTATCGACATTATGTTCTCAGACTGCTTCAAACGTTTGGGACATAAATATCAAAGCCTTGACGTCGTTCCAACTGTGATCACTGGTTTCAACGGTGAACAAAGCATCACGGTAGGTGAGTCGAGATTCACCATCGACCTCAGCCAAGAGACTCGAGTCTCGGTGAGGTTTGCGATCGTCGAGGGAACGTCCAGCTACAACGCCATTCTCGGACGACCATTCCTCCACCAGATCAATGCCATCTCCTCTTCTTATCATCAACTACTCAAGTTTGCAACGGGAGAAGGCATTGTCTGCATTCGAGGTGATCAGCAAGCTGGGAGATCTTGTGAAGCGGCTGCTGCAAAAACAGATCGCAAGATCAACATCGCTCCTCCAAAGCGGCCACGAGACGAAGCTGGTCCCTCTTCTAAATAGCAATCAAAGGAGATTCCACTGATCGAGCCCCCACCGATCGAATGGGAAGCATCACCTTCAATTGAAGAAATCATCCCGATCAATATCAGCAGTGGAGATCTCCCTCAACAAACATTTATTGGTACCGGTCTTAGCGACGCAGAAGCGCAAGACATGGTATCCTTCCTCCAGTCCAATATCGACGTCTTCGCCTGGTGTTTCGAAGACATGCCTGGTATCAATCCAGATGACCCTTGTCACCGACTTGCTATCAAAGAAGAAGTGAAGTCTGTCAAGCAAAAGCCACGCACCATCCGACCAGAGCTGCAAGTTGCTGTTCAAGAAGAAATCACCAAGCTACTCGCAGCAGGCTTCATCCGTGAAGTAGAGTATCCTACCTGGATCTCTAACATAGTTGCTGTTCCAAAGAAGAACGGAAAGGTCAGAGTCTGCATCGACTTTACCAATCTCAACAAGGCTTGTTCCAAAGACCCATTCCCCATGCCAAGGATTGATAGACTCGTCGATGCCACTGCTGGCCACGAGCTATTGTCTTTCATGGATGGGTACTCTGGATACAATCAAATTCCACTTCATCCGGATGATCAAGAGAAGACATGTTTTGTGACTAGCCGAGGGCTCTACTGCTACAATGTAATGTCATTCGGCCTCAAAAATGCTGGATCCACCTATCAAAGGTTAGTCACAAAGATGTTCGAAGGTCAGATCGGTCGCAACGTCGAAGTCTATGTCGATGATCTCCTTACCAAAAGCTCCACTCGAGGAAAACATCTATCCGATCTGGCAGAAACCTTTCAAGTCCTCCGAAAGTATCGCATGAAGCTCAGTCCGGCCAAGTGCGCTTTCGGAGTTCAATCTGGCAAATTCCTGGGTCATCTTGTGACCAGGAGAGGTATTGAAGCCAATCCTGATCAAATCCGAGCTATCCTCGACATGCCATCGCCTACCAATCGGAAGGAAGTGGAACGCCTCACTGGAAGACTTGCTGCCCTCAATCGGTTCATCTTAAAGTCCTCAGACAAGTGCAAGCCTCTTTTCGACAAGCTGCGAAAGGCAGATACGTTGGGATGGAGTCCTGTTTATGAAGAAGCTTTCCAAGGCATCAAGAAATATCTGGTGCAAGCTCCTATTCTGACTGCTCCACTTTCGAAAGAAGACTTGTGGCTCTATCTCGCCGTAACCGATCAAGCAATTAGTGCAGTCCTAGTCAGTAGAAGAGATGGCGTCAAACACCCAGTCTATTATATCAGCCACACTCTTCTTCCGGCTGAAACTCGCTATTCAAAAACTGAGAAGGTCATTCTGGCTTTACTCACTGCATCACGTCGCCTTCAACCTTACTTCGTCTCCCACCAGATCACTGTCATTTCAGAACACCCACTCAAAGATATAGTTGACAAAGCTGGTCGAGCTGGTCGAATGACCAAATGGGTGATCAAAATGAGTGCCTTGGGGATTCAGTTCGAATCTCGCACTTCCATCAAAGGTCAAGCTGTTGCTGATTTTCTAGCTGACTTTCCAGTTGAAGACCCCATCACTTGGGAAGAAGATGTCGACATGCGCTTGGAAGATGAGGATAATCCTCCAATCAATCATGCAATAAAAATTGGTCCAAGTCTCGAGGCTATTGCTGCAATTCCTCCATGGAAGCTTTACACTGATGGAGCTTCAAGTGCGATCAGTTCAGGAACTGGGATAGTCTTGGTATCCCCTGAACTCGATCATCTCCAGAAGGCCACTCTCCTCGGATTCACTGCCACCAACAACGAAGCCGAATATGAAGCACTCATTTCTGGACTCGAAATGGCAAAATTCCTAGGGGTAGATCGAATCATTGTCTACAGCGACTCCCAGTTGATTATAAGACAAATCAATGGAGAGTATACAGCTCGAGAAGAAAGAATGCAACTCTATTTGGCCTTAGTACGACGTCTTCAACAGCGTTTTACTAATGCCGAATTCATTCAAATCCCAAGAGCAAAGAACCGAGAAGCAGACGCCTTAGCCAATGCTGCCTCAGTTCTTGGAGACTCACTCGGAGGAAGGCAAATACAAATCGATTATCAAGAAGTGCCCAAGACCATCCCCGATCAACAGATCCTGGCTACTACAAAGAGATCTGGGAGTGAAGATCAACTGGCATTGAACCTCACTACTACAAGTGAGCCTGAAGACTGGAGACGATCAATCTTCGACTTCTTCAAGCATGGCAAAATACCCGAAGATCCAAATCAAGCCCGAAGACTTCAAAGGAAGCTTCTTTGCTATACTATTCAAGGAGAAGATCTATATTTCAAATCTCACAACGGGATGTTGCTCAAGTGCCTTGGTCCCGAGCAAGCACAGGCAATCCTGATTGATATCCACTCTGGAGCTTGTGGAAATCATTCGGGAGGTAGATCTCTTGAAGCCAAGACGAAGCTACAAGGTTACTACTGGCTTACAATGGCAAAAGATGCTCGACAAGTTGTTCAAAGATGCGAGCCATGCCAACGACACGCTCGAGCTATCCATCTCCCTGCAGATGAGCTTCATAAACTATCAAGTCCCTGGCCTTTCCATCAATGGGGGTTAGATTTGTTGGGTCCTTTCCCTCCAACTCCGAGCAAGAAGAAGTATCTACTGCTGGCCACTGATTACTTCACCAAATGGGTTGAAGCCGTGCCACTATTTCGAGAGACCGATGATGAAGTGATCAAGTTCATTCGACACAACATCTTCTCAAGGTTTGGTACACCCCAAGTCCTTGTTGCTGACAATGGAGCTCAATTTGACTCCGACAAGTTCCGAGAATTCTGCCTAAACCACGAGATCAAGCTCTTCTATTCAACTCCAAGATATCCCCAATGCAATGGTCAAGCTGAAGCATCAAATAAAGCTATTCTTGGTATACTCAAGAAGAAACTCAACGACAAGAAAGGATTATGGGAACAAGTCCTACCAGAGGTTCTTTGGGGGTATCGCACAACCCCAAGAAGGTCAACAGGGTTCTCACCCTTTCGTCTGATATATGGATCGGAAGCAGTACTCCCAACAGAAAATATATCAAATACTCTCAAGACCAGAGTAATTGAAGAAGGAATCAACGAAGAGCTTCGGGTCAATGATCTAGACTTCTCTGAAGAACTATGAGACCAAGCCTCTCTTCGAGTGGCCAAGTATCAGCAGAAGATCAAACGAGCCTATGATGAGAAAGTCTACAAACGACAATTCCCAATCGACAGTCTAGTCCTTAGAGCGGTCTTCTACAACACGAAGGAACATAGCAGTGGGAAACTTGCTCCCAACTGGGAAGGTCCATATATCATTGAATCAGTAGGAGGCAAAGGTTCTTACAGACTGATCTCACCAGAAGGAGATAGATTACCTCGAGCTTGGAATTCTAGACATCTCAAGTTGTTCTATCCATGATGTAAATACCATGATGAATAAAGTTCTCTTTCAAATATTCAAATATGCAAGTGTTCAGCTTTTCAATTCAAGTAATCAAGCAGTTCAAATTACCCATATTCAAGTTACCAGGTCTTTTAACAAGTTTGGGTGTTAGAGTTGCGACTCAACCCCTTACTAGCAAATGTTAAACTGACCCTCAATTTCAATATTCAATTTCAATCAATTTCGATATCGTCTAACAGGTTTGGGTGCTTGAGTTACGACTCAATCCCTCACATTCAAATGTTACACGAATTCAAGTTCAATTTTCAAATTACTATAAGTTTGGGTAATCGAGTTACGACTCGACCCCTTACATTCAAAAGATTGTATCTATTCCAATGCTATCCAGAACATTATATTCAAAAACATTCAACTCAAGAGACATTCAATTTTCAAACACCAAAACGATCTTTTGATTATCAAAATTTGCCAAGTACAATGTTGAGCTGCTACATGTCAAAAGTTTACAAGTGTAAACAACAGAGAAAAAGGTAGAAATACATCAGGGCTTGGCTACACTTGGAGCGCGCGACTTCTCTCCTTCAAATTCGCCACGAGCCTTGCTCGCCGCCGAAGCTTTAGAAGATCGGACACTGCTGGCATGTACCCTGAGTGCCTCTGCCGCTTTCTCGGCCGTTTCCCTATAACTCTTGCATTCAGACAGCGCATGCTCCAGTTCCTTCTTGGAAGTCTCCTCTCTGGCAATAAAAGCAGCATGCTGAGCAGCAAGTCGTTCTTTTAACTCCTTGATCTCAGTTGCGCGATCACAGGACACGTCCTCAACCTTGATGAGCCGATTCTTCAAGGATTCAAGTTCGTGACTCTGCGCCTCGCAACGGTCTTGCAACCCCTTACTCTCCTGCTTCTCTTTGCGAAGATCCTCGATTTTGGCCTTGAGAGAGTTCTTCTTCGAAGTCAAAAGTTCCCTCAGCTTATCCCTCTCCTCGTGGGCAGCCTCCAGTTCAGCTTTCAAACGGGATACCTCAGATGCAGCCTCCCGTTCTCCTACCCTCCTGGAGAGAGTGCTTGTGATTCTCAAAACTGCTGAGCTTTGCATATGGATAGAAAGTTAGAATTATTCCGAAGATACAATTCGAATAGTGGATCAATCAGATGCACATACCACTATATCTAGTCGATCGAAGGCTTCTTCAAAAGTAGCTTTCGGAAGATTGCAAAGCTTCCGGATCACGCTAGTAGGGTGGTTGATATCAACATCACCCAAGCTCTTTATCTTTTGAGTCGAGCCAACAGGCGTACCTGCAATCGACACAAGAGTTCAAAGTGTTAGAATATTTTCAAGCTTCAAAGGCAAGGCAATCAAGGCAAGTTAGTACAGATACCTGAAGCATCGACCTGAGGAGCCTTTCCCTTCCCACGGTCGGAGCTCTTACCCTTGGGGGTCGATTTCTCCTTGATGGGGGTTGGCTCTGGCAGGGGTTGGGGAGTAGCATCACCCACCCGGCTTCCTCTCTCCAAGTGAGCGGGAGAGGAAACATCTCGAGAAGGTGAGGCTCCCCCTTCATCTTCGTGCCCACTCGAATTATCGAGCCCTGCCACCATAGCAGCTACCTCCTCAGCCAGAGATCGCGAAGGGGGTGGGGGTTGTTCAACCTCCATACCCCCGCTCGTAGTCGCTCCTTCGAGACGAGGGACCTCGGGAGGTATCTGATCGAGGGGTGTGGGGTTGCTTCCAACCCCACCACTCCCCGATATCTTAATTTTGAAGCGCAGTGGGTTCTTCTGCAAATCCCCAAAGTGATAAGCAGGAATCACTTTAAGGCCATCGCCCGTTGCATCCATAACCCCCTCCATCTTGCGAGCCCTAGCCTCGTCTATGAGGATCGGCTGTGAGTCCTCATCAGCACCACCAGTGGGGGTGGGAGGAATTTCTTCCTCGCCACCCCCATGTCCTTTGCCCCCATCTTCTTCGTCATCTTCATCATCCTCATCGTCTCCATTTTCTCCCCTGTCGCTGCCAGTACTGTCATCAGCATCTTCATCACCATCATCATCGCCACCCTCATCTTCTTCCTCTTCGCCCCCACCTTCCTCCTCTCTCTCTTCTTCCTCTACTTCTTCTTCCCCCTTTTTTTCTTCATCCTTGTTCTCCTCCTCAGCTAAGACCTTCCTTTTCTTCTTTGCCGGGCCCCTCTGTATCACCAATTTCTCCTCCATGGGCAAGCTGCGCCTAGCTCCGTAAGCCTTCTTCTCGAATTGAAGTTTTCTAACAATTTTTCCTGACTGGGGGTCCTCCTTATAATCCGAGTAGATGACCTCGTTATCTTCATAGCGGGTCTTCGATCGGTGGAGGAGGTTGGCCTTGCCGTGTCGAACTAGGCAATTCGAGAATTGCTTCCAAGATCGAGTCCCGCATGTCAGCTCGAGGAAGAGATTGTCAACAACTCTCACTCGCTCCGAAGACCATGAGAGGGCTCCTCCTGCACAGTACATGTCGATCTCTTTGTGCACCTTGTATCGGGGAACCTAGGTACGGACAGAGGAGTCCATGCACCAGACACCGACAATGGCCAGTCAGTGTAGAGCTTATCGGAGCCGATGGTGTCAATGATCGGCCGAAGGGCAGAGACACCCGTCAGATAGTAGAATGGGCTATCTTTCCTCCAGGCCCATCGATAGTGATAGAAGAAATACCCTAGCTCTATCAGGGCTTCTTCACCTTCAGGGAAGCTGGAATAACATTCTCTGAGCTCCTTCTGGAAGTCGGACTCTACGCGATAGAAAGCGTAGATGATCCTCCAGGAATTTCCAGTAACCTGCCCGGGACAAAGACCGGAGGTGTTCAGCAACCTCGCGGCAAAAGGCGGCAATGGAAGGCACAGTCCACAGTTGAGCTGGCCAATCGTGACGATGGTTCCCATCACTTGCTCCTTGCTCGCGTACGAGACGAAGATTGTCCGCCTGTCAACGCCAAAAGCGGATAGAACCCCCGGAAGCGCTGGGCGAGCCTTTCCCTCTGTGAAACTTGCCAGCAACTCCTGCAGCTTCTCCCTCTTCACGTCTGTAAGTTTACTGCCAATATTGTATCCAAACTCAGGTTCCGCCTCCAGGGGCAGCTGCGGGCAGAGAACAAACTTTGCCTTGGGGATCTGCTCTGGCCTTGATAGTGCTGAAGCAAATCCAACTCCTTGGTGCCTCTTGCCCAGTTGGCCAAGCTCGATCAACTCGGCCCTGCCTTTACCATGGCCCTTCGAGATAGACGTTTCTTCAACAATTTCCTTGCCCTTCCTCTTGGAAGGAACTGCACTCTTCTTCGAACTACCCGAAGACGCCATTTCGATTGATCGGAAAGAAGAGAACAAGGAAGCAGAGAACGGGAGATTGGTAGCAAAGAGTCTGGACTTCAAAAAATTTTGAAAGCGTGAGGCGAAAATGACAGCGAGAAAAACTTATATACCCAGGGTAAACCGGCGCACAGATCGAAAAGACACGTGTCTTCACCATATCAAATCGCGTGTTTTTGTAGGTACACATGGCATCCATCCATAGCAAGCGCAAAACCAGGCGAACAGTCGGGACTAGACGAAGCGTCAGACCACCGGTCCAGACAAGCCACCGGTCCAAGCCAACCACCGGTCCGAGTGAACCGGATCGCCAGTTCAAAACCGCATTCGGGCAAACCAAAGATTCAAAGCAGAAAAAAAATCAAACTCCATCAATATTCAAGACTCTACCGAAGATCACAGGAGGAGAACAAGCTATACCATTTCCTCAAAAATACAGGTTCGAGACTTAGATTCGACCGGCTGATTTTAGCCGATCGGTCAAACTTGACCGATCAATTAAAATCAGCCGATCGGTCGATTTTCTACTAGATCTGGCAAAAAACCCATGTTTTTAGCCGATCACCAAATCCTTGACCGGCTGATTTTAGCCGATCGATCAAAATCAACCGATCGGTCGATTTTCTACTAGATCTGGCAAAAAACCTATGTTTTTTGCTGATCACCCAATCCCTGACCGGCTGATTTTAGCCGATCGGTCAAAATTGACCGATCGGTCAAAATCAACCGATCGGTCGATTTTCTACTAGATCGGGCAAAAAACCTATGTTTTTTGCCGATCACCCAATCCTTGACCGTCTGATTTTAGCCGATCGGTTAAAATTGACCGATCGGTCAAAATCAACCGATCGGTCGATTTTTTACTAGATCTGGCAAAAAACCTACGTTGTTGCCGATCACCTTGACCGGCTGATTTTAGCCGATCGGTCAAAATTGACCGATCGGTCAAAATCAACCGATCGGTCGATTTTCTACTGGATCAGGCAAAAAACCTCTGTTTTTTGCCGATCACCCAAACCTTGACCGGCTGATTTTAGCCGATCGGTCAAAGGGTCAAAATTAACCGATCGGTCAAAATCAACCGATCGGTCAAATTTGACCGATCAGTCAAAATTGACCGATCAGTCAAAATTGACCGATCAGTCTATTCTTTCGCTAACACTTGACAAAAGCTCCTCTACGTGTATAGCAGGGGGTCGTTAGCTTTGCACCACGAATCCAAGCCAGCCAATGAAGCCTCTTAGCTAACTTGGAGGGGGTAATTGTGGGTGCAAATTTTGGCAAGAAGTCTGCAAACAACGGGACCCACCGGCCCTGCCTGGTGGGCCCCCGAGTACAACAGCGGGACCCACCGACCCAGCCTGGTAGGCCCCTGAAGACAACAGCGGGACCCACCGGCCCTGCCTGGTGGGCCCCTGAAGACTACAGTGGGACCCACCGGCCCTGCCTGGTGGGCCCACGAAGACAACAGCGGGACCCACCGGCCCTGCCTGGTGGGCCCCTGAAGACTACAGTGGGACCCACCGGCCCTGCCTGGTGGGCCCACGAAGACTACAGCGGGACCCACCGGCCCTGCCTGGTGGGCCCGCGAAGACTACCACGGGACCCACCGGCCCTGCCTGTCGAATCCACCAGAAGATGGCAGCGGGACCCACCAGCCCTGCCTGGAGGATCCCCAGATACGGCAGCAGAAACCGCCATTTGCCCCGGAATTCCTCCCCGGGAAGTCTATAAATAGCAGAGCCTTCGAATGTAAAGGGATCGGATTTTCAAAACCTGAAACTCCAGAACTCAAACCAGAGCTCTGAAAACAGATCAGTGCCATCATCTGATATCTGTCTCAGAAACCTCTATCTCCTCTTACCCTCTACCTCACCTTGATCTTCTTCTTGTCTTTGAACAAGTCGAAGAAACTTCAGTGACACTCGGCCTGTCGAGGTCACTTCGAAACAAGTGTTAGTAAATTCGGGTTGCTCCCTATAGCACGGAGACGTAGGCTTCGGCTGAACTCTGAGATCACCTCTCGTGTCTACTCTCTGAATGCATTTCTCTGTTTAAGTATTGAGAACGACAACCTCAACAACAGATCAAACAACGATCTTCCATCTCAACTCCAATTGACTAGTGAGGCGAGGTCTTCGGATCGGCACGAAGATTTTCCCCCACATTGGTTACGACACTTGTTCGTCAGAAGCAGGTGTTGCATTTGGTGGCCGGTGACAGAAAAATAATGTCAATCCTATTGTTCTCTCTTCTATCTATGCTAGTACATCTGAACGGGAAAGGCGGGAGTTGTGGACTGAATTGACAGTGTTAAGTAAGATGTGTTACCCGTGGTGCCTGTTAGGGGACTATAACTGTGTGTTAACGCCAGAGGATAAGAGAGGTGGTAGACCGTTTTGTTGGTCTCGAAGCACTAAAGATTTTTTGGAGATGGTCAATGACAGTGGATTGCGAGATATACAGTTCTGTGGGGAGTCGTTTACTTGGTGCAACAACAGACAAGGAAGGGCTCGGATATGGGAGAGACTTGACAGGTGCTTTGTTAATGATCGATGGACGACTGAGTTCGATGATACTTCGGTTCAGCATCTCCCGAGGTGTGTGTCGGATCACTCACCGATTTTAGCTTCCACTATGGCGAATACAAGACCTAGAAGGGTTCCGTGGAGATTCCATAACTTCTGGTTGTCTAGGGCAGATTGTCAGGAGGTGATTCTTCGCAATTGGATCAAAGAAGCTAGTTGTACTGCGAATATACCTTTTGTTCGAAGAGCTCTATCTGATTGGAATAGAACTAAGGTGGGTAATATTAATTCTCTGGTGGAATCGTTATGGTGCCAAATTGAAGTGATGGGAGAGAACCAAGCAGAGGGAGAGGAATCGCAAGAGTGGATGAGAGGGCAGAGGCAGTTGGAGTGGGCCTTGGGGCAACAGGAGTCCCTTTGGGCTCAAAAATCTAGAGTGCAGTGGTTACATGAGGGTGACCGGAATACAAAATTCTTCCAATCTTGTACTCGAGTGCGAAGGAGCGGAATCGTATTCGATGCCTGCAGGTAGGGGGAGTGGAGATCTTGGAGCCTCAGAAGGTGAAACAAGTGTTGCTAGAGTTTTTCCAGAAGCGGTGGACACGAGCAGATGAGGTGCAGCTGCAATTTCTCGATGAGATGCCACGATGCGGGTCTCATGAGATGAATGAATTCCTTATTCGCGTTCCGGATAGAGGTGAAATCGAGAGGGTAGTGTTCGCTTCCCCAGCTAATAAATCTCCGGGACCTGATGGGTTTAATGGGGAGTTTAATAAAGAATATTGGGCTATCATTGGTGAGGATGTGATTAGGGAGATCCAGGGTTTTTTTCAATCGCATCGTATGCCGGTGGGATGGAACAAAACAACTGTTGTACTTGTTTTGAAGAAGACGAGGCCAGAGTCACCAAGCGATTTCAGGCCGATAAGCCTCTGCAATGTACAATACAAATTTATCTCGAAGATTATGTCCAATCGTCTCCGGCTACTGTTACCTTCTATTATTAGAGAGGAACAACATGCGTTTATTCCTGGGAGGTGAATCAGAGATAATGTGATCCTCGCACAAGAGATACTGCATTCTATTCATCGGGCTCCTCGGCGACGGGCATCGATTGTGTTTAAAGCAGATTTAGATAAGACATATGATAGGATTCAATGGGAGGCTTTGGAGGTAATTCTGTCCAGAATGGGGTTCCATCCGATCTGGGTTTTGTGGGTTATGCAATGTGTGCAATCAACCTCAATCCGGGATATTGATCAATGGGGAGGAGACAAGGGTTTTTAGACCTACCTGTGGTTTACGACAGGGGGATCCGATATCTCCGTATCTTTTCCTCCTAGTAGCCCAGGTGTTTCAATGGAAAATAGATAATAGTATAAGAGAGGGAGCGCTGGAGGGGTTTACTACCAAGAGGAACTCACAGCCGATTGCCACTCTCTCTTTTGCTGATGATTTCCTTTTCTTTGCCAGGGCGCAAAATTAGATGCTTGGGGGTTGCGTGAGGTATTCACCAAAGTCGCTTTGAGTACTAGTCTGAAGATTAATCCAGTTAAGTCTAGTATCAAATTCTCTCGGTGTGTGAGAGCTTCGGTTCGAAGGCGGGTGGAGCGGGCTTTGATGGTGAAGGAGGAGGGGGGACCTTGGGTCCACCTTGGAGTTCCTATTAATGGAGGTAGAGTCCCAAATGACTGCTTCAAGTTTGTGATAAGCCGAATGGAATCTCGACTTGCGGGTTGGAAGGCTCGATTGTTATCGCAAGCGGGGCGTTTGGTATTGATTAAATCTGTTTTGGCAGCTACTCCGGTACATCTGTTGGGGGCAGGGGGTTTACCGGTTGGGATGCTGAATCAGATGGATCGGATTTGTCGAGAATTTTTGTGGGGCTATATTGATGGAAAGCGACACCTGCATCTGCTTTCGTGGGAGTCGATTACTAAGGTGCGAGAGATGGGGGGGCTTCAGATCTCTTCTTTTCAAGAGCTACAGGTTCAACAAGAGATTGCCAATATGAGGTACGTGTTGATGGAGGAGGGGGTGGGAGCTCGGTGGATTAGATCTAAATATACGGTGGATGTGGAGTGTTGGCAAAATTGGCAAGGTAGGCAGGCATCAGTGTGGTGGCGTCGAGCAATGAAGCGGCTACGACAAACGAACTGGAATCTGAGTAATTTGCAGCCCAAATATGTGAAAATGCTGGGAGAATTGAGGGGTGAGCATGTATGTAATGCAGCTGTGGCGCCTACTTGGGATGGTGCTGGACTTTGGAGGTTGAGAGTTCCTCCGCGAGTCCACATTTTCTTGTGGAAATTGTTGCGAGGGGCTCTGCCAACTGCAACTCTTTTGAGACAGCGGATTAGGATGGGATATGGATGTTGCCCCTGGTGTAGCGACCCGGAGGAGGACATAGCACATATATTTTGGGATTGCAATAAGGCTGTAGAATTTTGGACATGTATGCAAATGGAGACGGGGATTAATTTCTACTCACAACAATTACTTCACTCTACTGGCCGAAAGGTACGACTGCGAGAACCCCCTAAGCCTCAAGAGATGATAGCTGTTGCTATGTGGTTTTTGTGGAAGGCAAGATGCGACAGAGTGTTTGGAAGGCCGGTTAAGCCTTGTCAAGTACTAATACGGCAGAGTATAAACTCGCTTGAGTTGTTCCGAGAGCCATTCTCGTTAATTCGGAGGGGACTGAGTGGGGAGCTCAGTGAGGAGTATCTTATGTGGACTGATGGATCTTTCAAGCCAACGGAGGGAGGGCGCGAGTGGGGCTTGGGTTTTAGCGGATCGGAGGGGGATTGTTTGTGCTGCTGCGGCTTTTCGCGATGAGGCGTCATCGCCGCTACAGGCAGAGCTAGGGGCCATCCAAGGAGCTCTTGCGGAACTCAAGAAGTGGTTGGATATCAGGGTAGTACTTCTGACAGATGCCACAATGGCGCGGGATGCTTTGGTTCTAGGGAAAGGGTGTTCTAGTGCAATCTGCCCAAACATTATGGCTTGCCTGCGTATTTGGGATATGTTGCCAGGGGTCCGAGTGCAGTGGATTCCAAGAATAGCCAATAGTGCGGCCCACTGGTTGGCTTCTGATGCCCGAGTCTCTGGGGTTGAAGGGTACTGGGTTAATGATATACCTCCTCCTATTTCGGCCCTTGTGCAAGGTTCGAAATCTCCATTTCGGTGGAAATTTCGACCTTCTGGATATGGAAATATTTCGTGGAAATATTTCGACAATGTGGAAATATTGCAATTTTGTAGAAATGGTGGAAATATTGATTTTTTGATGGAATTTTTTAGTGAAACTCCGGATAGTCATAAACCAAGTATAGATACACACTTTGGAACACTCAAATAATATGTGAACCCTATCTAGGGGTGTAGAGCTTCACATAACATGTATTCAATGTATTGAGTCAGTGAGTCTTGTGCAATCTTATTTAGTTCGGTTTTGCTATATATTTTTCAAATGTTTTTTAATCTTTTTTTTTTTGGATAAATTTTTTTTTGAAATAAATATTAGTTGATTGTTAAAATAATGTTTCAAACGATTTTGAAAGCGGACTTAAAACAAAAAAGTTATGCAAATTTGAAATTGTGCAAAAATTATGCTGAAATGTAAAATACTGTTTTTTTACTAAGTTGAAAAAAAGAGTTTTTATATAGAAAAGTTTTTATACATTCAAAATTTCCTAAGACGGGCCATGGTTTTCTAGATGTACTCGTACTTCTATATCTTGTGGAATTTTTTGAGCTAAAAAGGAGTTGATTTAATCACTTTTCTCACCATGTAGATTTTATAAAAATCCATAAAAACTGTTTTCTCCTACTAAAATTGAAAGTTTACTTTTTGATTCCTTTGTTTTTTGATATTTTTGATATTTTTATTGAAATCAAATGGGGGGGTATTTGCTTATTTACATATAATAACTTAAATGTAGAAAATAAAAATTAAAGTAAATGGAGAAAATAAAAATTAAGTAAAACGACATTTACTTAAATGTTATTATATGTAAATAAGCTGCTGAGAACCAGGCCCCCCAGTCCCCTTTTATAACCAGTCAGTCACAGAATTTCGGATAAATTTTGCAAAATTTTCCGAAATTTTTGTAAAATTTCGACAAAATCTCGCGATATTTCGTCGAGATGGAAATACTTCGTGGAAATATCGCGATATTTCGCGAAATCGCTCGATTTTTTGACATTTTCTGTTCTGCTCGAGATTGTAGGTGGTATTTCGTTTCGGGTTTTCATTTTTCCGATATATTTCGCGATATTTCGCGAAATATATCGATTTTTTGTTCCTTGCCCTTGTGTATGAGGATCTTAAGATCATGATGTCGTGATCCCCATCAGATGTAACAAAAAAAAAAAACTCATCTATCCCCTGGTGGGTAGAAGCGTCTCACAATTGTGTGCTAAGATACCATGTGTTGGTAATCCAACTACACATGGATCAATAAATTCAAAGACAGTAAAAAAATGGGTTATTATAGAATTAGGGTTAAGTTTAGGGTTCACTATTTATGGTCTAGAAGTGGGGTTTCACAACATGACAAAAATGTTTCAGAATTCCAAAACATTTTTGTCGTGTTGAGAAACCAGTTTAACTATATGGTAAATAGAAGGACTTATGCATCATTTTATAAGCTACTGGATCTATTGCGTTTAAATCGTTTGCAGTGGATCTTGTATGATATATTAACTATGTCGCGATCAATCTTTAATAGACTGTTATTAAGTTGACCTAATGCAATCTCCCATCGAAAGAAGAAGAAGAAAAGTGCTATTAAGAGAGGCACCGAGAAGGTTTTACATCTACGAGGCAGCAGCGCAACCATTTTCCTCGTTAATACTAAAGAACGAAGGTCTACAAGATGATCTCTCATCCTCTACACAACAATCTGACAGTACACGTAGTTGGTGAGCAACTAATGCTTTGGTGAGGAGGTTGTGGGTTCAAATCCCCCCCCCCCCCAATTTACCCAAGTGTGCATTGGAAAACTTCTGAATGGGTCAGTGTGCATTTCTTGAGGGATTAGTTCGAGCTCGAAGTGGGTCCATTGCCTGAAAGGTTTCGGGACACCTTCTGATGTCAAAAGAAAAAAAGAAAAAAAAAACCTGAGAGTACATGTATTTTCTCCAGACATAAACGTTTGCAACATGCTCCAAAATAGTACCCGCTGATCATAATGAGATGGACATTTAAAGAAAAATCCCTCAATTCCTATCAAAATGATCTAACGCTAAAACATCTCTTTACCAACTCTCATCGTTAAATACGATCTGTTTGAAGGACCTAACATCAATTCCTCTAAAAAATTATAGGGAATGGACCGGGCAAGGAACCTCCGGTGTCCGAATGGGTAGTTCTACACAACAACATGCGAAAGCCAACCGTTGTTTCCTCTTAGTGGTCTCATCAACATATAGAGGGCGGCCAAACACACAAAACATCCTGCTAAGCAATTCTTCCGACCATAGTTCTACCTTAAGGAAGGGGAATTGCACCCAAATCGAAATTTTAGTAAGCAAATCTCTCTCACAATTATGGACTTTACTTAGCTTCTTCAACACATTGGTCTTCCTTCGAAATACCAAGGCCCACCCTCCAGTGCTTGCACCATCTCACCCTCCTCACCAAAGCGAATAATAAAAGCCCCATTCTCCCTCGAGAATAACTCCAAACATTGGCGAATCTAATAGTTGGCTCGGCCGGACTATAGACCAGCCGAGTTCTGAGAAAAATTAGCCATATTATTAAGTACATACCTCAGCCCGCCTCAACCAAGACCTCAGCCCTCATCAACCCAGCAAGGCCCTTGGCCCCTCGCGACACGTACGTGAATTGCTATTGCCTCTGAGTCCTCACGAAACATGAATTGCCGCAAAAAACACTTAACGCCCCTATAGTTTATTTTGTTCCAAAACGCTCCCTAAAGTTTGAAATGTTAGGTCAACTACTTAATTTCTCTCATTTTGTAATTTTTATTTGACTTCAATGGGGCAAAATGTAGTTTTTTTACCTATAGGGGGGTTAAATGTTTTTGAGCTAAAATTCAGGGGGACAAAGTGTAATGAACTTTTTTTTATATTAATATAATTTCTAGTACCGTCGATGTTTGCTTAAAAAATTTTACTTTAGTATTTCTTTATAAATTAAAATTTTTATTGTAGAAAAAAAACTAGTTTAGTTTCAGTTTAATCCAAAAAAAATTTCTGGCTACGCCCCTATGGGTATGGATTAGGTATAGACCCTCTCATATCAGAATGGATATGGAGCCGAGCCCGACTGATTGCCACCGCTAATCGTGGTCCCATCAAAAGTTGGCTCGATTGTTCATGCCGGCCACCCATGTGGTTATGTTTGTACCCTTTGGCATGCATAGCACACGCCCAAACGAGTGGGCACATGGAATTTTCCGCACGGACACGCCAATAGCATGGGGTTGTCGATCAGATTTCAGGGGTGACGAACATTCAACATCCATTGAGTGGGACCACCATAATTTCTGTGGACTTAATAATAGACAGGTCGGGGGCTGCCTAACCCTCCCTCCAAAAAACATTTTATGAGGGATTCTCAAATAAATTTCTGTGGGCCGCGAACAAAGAGAAGCACATATTACCAGTAACAAGAAACGCCTATACAAGAAAACCCCAAGGGATCGTATCATAGGGGATGAGGGATCCGAATGGGGCGGCACAGTTGTTGGTGAGCGGATCCTGAACCACGGTGATAGGATAGCTTGGGTTGACTATTTTAAATCGTTCGAAAAAACAGTGAAGTTGGATATAAATATCACACGCATCAGCATCGGCCCCCATCACCGTAGAAACCAGACCAGTGTTTTTGACATTGGAGTCAGTGGTGGTTTTATAACGGTAGCTCAGCTGGTCAGACATATGCAATCCATGGCGTTGGTCAAGGGATTGAATAAGTAGAACGATTTTGTTCACCTTCCAATGTGAACCGTTGGGTTGGATGGGGTTGGATGCACATCATCGGTGAAAGATCACGCTGATGCCAATGAGTGAGTTCATTTCTCTTCACTAAGAGACACTCCTCTTCAATACCATTGCCAATGGCATAAAGGTTAAACGTGCGCTTTCCGCACATTGTTTCCTCTCCATCCTTTCGTAAGACTTTGCACTCGTGCTTGGAAGAATAACACGTTTACCTTCATCATATAACTGGCTCACGCTAATACGATTAGCCTTGAGGCCTTTGACATAGAAGACATGGTCAAGTTGTGTGATTCTGGGTGCCTTAATGCTACCCCCTCCCTTCTATTTTAGAAACACTCCCGTCACCTGGCGTTCCCATTTTGACAACCATGCATCTTGAAAAAACCAAGATTCATTACCGGTCATGTGCCTCGAACAACCGCTATCAAAAAGGCATTTATTCGATTCAAAGGCATAAAGGAAAAGATGACTCATCACGCAATGATGAAAATCCTTATTAACCCAAATGGATCTACCCTTATAGATGTAAGGTAAAGATGCCCTGGTAGAGGTACAACTAGGGATGGTGGCCATTTATAGGAACATCCTTCTTCTTCTTCCATTGAAGGTGGAAAGAGAGGCTAACTTGGGAAAACGAAGGGGCCAAATTACACAACTTGAATTTCTCTACGGACTTTCTTCCCCACAATCTAAAACAATATATAGTCCGCAAGATGTCCCTTGTTCCCACACTGAGAACACATGTACACTTCCTTAACTTTAGGGGTCAAGGAAGTTTGAACAAATTTGGTTATGTTCTTGTCCATGGCAAGACAAATAGGCTTGGGTTGGACTATAGTGTGATGACCTTATCACCAAACCCAACTACATGCTTTCCATGGACACGATTCAAGGCCTCCTTCAAGCCTAAATGGTTGGCCCTTGGTTCAAGAGTTGACTTCTCATCTAACCAAGATGCCGTTAAGGTATGATCAGTCTCTAAAGAACCCACCTTAACCTTAAGGTTGTCGATTTTGGAGCATTGTTCTCTAATGAGAACACACACATCCTCAACATCCGAGAAAGTACCCTCCCTCTCAGATTCTAGAAAACAACCCTCTCATCAAGATCATGATGAAGCTTTCTCAATCGAGTAGCATCCTCCATGGTAAATGTGCATATGGATCCGAGGCTAAAGTCCCCTTGGTACACAACTTCACTCTCACACTCACTACTAGTCGACATGAAGCCCAAGAAAGAGAGCAAATAAAAACGCAACAAAGCTAGTAACCCCTAAAAGAAGGAGCTAAAAGAAGGAGCACAGACAGAAGCCCTAAGAGAATGGGGACAAAACAAAAGCCCTAATAGGATGAGCGAACAACGATAACATACAAATGGTCCCCAAAAGCTTATAAAGATATAAGCGCAAAAATCCTAAAGAGGGTTACACACACACACACACCATCACTTACGTGTAAAAAGTTAGTGATCAAAATATAATAATCGACAGCCTAACGAACCCACTCCAGAAGTGTTAGCTCCAACAATAGAGACCTACTTTGATATGAAATGAACATATGCTCGCTTAGCTAATGCCATGCTAAAAGAACCAATCTATACGAAGCTAGATGGTTTGCCTAAGAAGGGTCGGACACAAGCATGGGTTAGGTTGCACAAAATGCAGAATATATATCGTAGTGACCACACTAATAATGCAAAAGAACAACACGTTGTATTTATAAGTTGGAAACCCCTAACCGAAAAAGAAAAACCATCCTCCGGTAATGTCGGGCTTAGACCCTTCACACAAAGGAGCCTAGTTTTCCATAATGAGATCAAGAAGCAAGTTACAAACAAGCTACGTGACAACACATAGATTACCGGAAATCCCCCTAGGTCCACAACCCTCTCCACCGATGAAGTAGAGACATCACTCTCACTTTATAGGTATTGCTGGTAGATCCCTTGTGTCGAGATTTCGCTCCTTTTCTCTACTTGCTTTTACCTCGAGAGAGGTGCCCAATACGAGTGTTGTCACTAATGGGTGCTCCACGTGAACACCGTCACGAAGCGCTCCCTCAAGAATCTTCCACAAGTGGTGGAAACAGACACGGTGTGTGAAAGTCAAAGAGGAAAAGAAAAAGAAGCTTGGTCTTAGATGGTGACTAGGGTAGAGGATGATCTTGATCACAGAAGATATCTAAATTTATCCTCTAAGAAATCCAAGAATATAACCAAAGACCAATACTACAACTCTCAGAAACTAGAATAGGATCCACCACAAGAAAGACGTTTATAGTTGACGGTAATATTGTTTACCGTTGGTAAAAAGACTATTAATATTGACGGATCTATATATAGCCGTCAGTATAACATATTTTTTTTTTTACTAATTTTTTGGATATTTTATACCGACGGCTAATTAATACATGTTGGTATAAATAATATACCGACAAAAATCGTAGTTACCTTCAAGAAAATATTATATAATCGACGGTTATACATGTTCCATCGGTAAAATATTTTTTTAATTCTTAATTGTATTTATTTCTTTACCGACGGTTAAAATTGTTCCCATCGCTACTAAACTTTGATTTAAACAAACAAATTGTTTACAACCCATTGCCAAAACTATATTATACCAACGGAAAAGAATATATCCATCGGTATAAAGTCCAGTTATTTATTCCGAGATCGACCCCCCGGCCGTATATATTGTGATCTGTACTCGATCCCCTCCCCTCCCCTCCCTCCCTCCCCACCCCCCCCCCCCCCCCCCCCCCCCACGCCCCTCTTCTGTGCGCCTCCGGCCTCAATCCGCCAACACCGTCTGCTCCTCCTCCTCCAATGAGTCCTCCTCCTCCTTCTCCTCCTACCTCTCCGGTAACCCTAATTTTGTTCCAAATCGCACCCTAAAGTTTGAAATGTTAGCACAATACCCCTTTTGTCAACTACTTAATTTCCCCATCTGATCATTTTTATTTGATTAAAACTGAATTGCAGGGGGCAACATGTAGTTTTTAAAATCAGCAAATTAGGTATAGGTCCTTAACTATTTTGCAATGAGCTGTAGAACATCATAATTTTCTATATCAGCTAAGGTCCCTACAAGTACATATTCGTCTTCGAAAATATTCTATATTCATCTTTAGAAAGAGTATACGTTCATTTTAGAAAGAGTATAAATTTCTCGAGAGGGACTTGAGCTATATTTTGAGATTAATATGTCCTATAACTAAAAGTCTTCTCTCAAAAAGGAATTATGTCAAACTTCCCCTTTTAAAATATAGGGGGTTGTGTTTTAGAGCTAAACTTCAGGAGGGCAAATTGTTATTTACCCAAACCAAATTTTAAGGGGGGGGGGGGGGGGGGGGGTGGGGCATGTCCTTAGTCTCTATGTAGTTCCGTCTCTATATCCATGCCGAATGCCCGGACATAGAATCCGGTGATACCGTGGTTCGGGGTGACTAATTTGCTATATTAGCCTCAGGACACCATAATTTGCTATATTAGCTTCAGAACACCATAATTTGCTATATTAGCTAAGGTCCCTATAACTAAAAGTCATTTCTCAAAAAGGACTTGCGTTAAACTTCCCCTTTTAAAATATAGGGGGTTGAGTTTTTGAGCTAAACTTCAAGGGGACAAATTGTTATTTACCTAATCCAAAATTTAGGGGGGGGGGGGGGGCATGGCTCCTCTTAGTCTGTATGTAGTTTCGTCTCTGCGTCTATGCTGGAGCCCGGACCCTGAACCATAGTGATATCGTGGTTCAGGGCGACTAATTTGCTATATTAGCCTCAGGACACCATAATTTGCTATATTTGCCTAAGGACACCATAATTTGCTATATTAGCTAAGATCCCTACAAGTATACATTCGTCTTCAGAATGAGTATATATTTGTCTTCAGAAAGTGTATACATTCATTTTAGAAAGAGTATCCATTCATTTTTAGAAAGTGTATATATTCGTTAGGGTTTAGGGTTTTGGATAGGTTTAATGTTTAGGATTATCGTTATGTTTAGTGTTTAGGTTTAGGTTTATGGTTTAGGTTAGGTTTAGGTTAGGGTTTAGGCTGGGTTTTAGGTTAGGTTTAGGGTTTAGGGTTTAGGTTACGTTTAGAATTAGGGTTAGGGTTAGGTGTAGTGTTTAGTTTTAGGTTTAGGGTTTAGGTTAGGGTTAGGGTTGTTGGAAATAATTCCATGGTAAAGGCACACAGCGGAAGCAAAGGATATGTCCGAAGATTGTGAGCGGTCTGCGTTACATATCAAAACTTTCATTGAAACTATCTACACTTACGTGTATGAATCTAGCATGGCAAAGACGTGACCCCCTAACGTCGATATAGTGAAGAGAACAATTGAGCATGCATGCTTGTTCTATCTACATTAGATCTATAAGTTAGAAGTTATACCTCTGTGCGAATTCTTTCACCGCAATAAATTTCTTCTTTGTCGATGGAGATGGCCTTGGATCTGCTCGATATAGTTTCGGAGTAACGGCCATAACCTTTTACTCCGAACTCCGATTGGGCTAAAATTTGGAAGGCACCTAAAGAGCTTTGAGATGCAACTTTTGCAAGTGGTTTGAGGTCATTTAGAGTTCTGTAGATCCTAAAATCATAAAAATACTGTTGATCTTCTGCGTAAAATCTGGACAGTAAAAGATTGCGGGAAGCGCCTTCGAGTTCACCCGATCTCGCACGATGCACATCAGCTCATCGATGGATCTTTGAGCGCCTCCATGCGACGAGCCTTCTTCGTCTTTGATTAATCACACGAGGAAGAAGAGACATATCCAAACCCATACGCACACGCGAGGAAGACGAGAGAGGAGAAGAAAAGGGGGGATAACGGCTAGGGTTTCATCCACTAGAGTCGGCCCCCTCTCTCCTCATCCATATATAGGGGCCGGTCCCGCATACCTTGCGTATGAGGGTTGTGGCCGGCCCCCCCTATTCTCTCTCCCTCCTGCATGTTGCAATAGGCCGGCCCCTTAGTTGCCATATTTGGTCGGCCCCTTGGTCAAACCTCCTTTAAAAGAAATCCCCCTCCCCTACAAGCTTGTTTGCAACTCCTACAAGCTAGGGAGGGGCGGCCCATGTGTGTCCCCATGTGCTAGGGTCGGCCAACCTAGCGCATGGTGATATTTTGATTTCCTAAAATACCCCAATGCCTCTAGTTGGTTGCCTTTCTCGCTTGGGAACTTGCATGGCTCACTAACATGGGTTATGACTAGTGATTCCACTATTACTGGGTGCCCTCAGTAAACACATAGGGCGCCCCTAGTAAAATCAACTAGTCAACTCGCAATACGAACCGGTGTATCACACCCATGTATCTAAGCCCACTAAGATAAGAAGATGACTACGTGTGTCTCTGCACTACTCCGGGATTTCCCCTAGTGCACACACGTACCAACGCATTTACCGTTCACTAGTGCGATGCACACACGGAGCGTAGGGTTATTAGGGTTGGACTAATTACTTCCTCTAATTGCGCCCTGTGAATCGAGGAGATGGTTTAAGGACTGTACATTATGTGGATAAGATAGAACCTTCAGGGAAAAGGGTTCATGGTTTCCAACTTGGACTCGATCGACACGCTACTCGAGTGTTCCATCAACCCTCTAAGTTCGAGTTAACCTGCGTAGCCACCCAGAGTGCGACACAGGCTGCACTCTAATCCCCCTTGGACTTACTATACGTTCTTCGTATACCCCTGCTCTCCGCTTAGTATGGTAAACCCGTTGTTCCTCTACTTGGTGCCATGATGTAACTCGAGCGGTAGAGACTAGCGTTAGACTCGAGTGCTTATATGACTCGGTGTCTTTCAGGTTGACCATATATGTCACACCTCCGATTACTCTACCGAGTAACCGGATCCGGTCAACAGTCCAACTGATGACCACCTAGCTAAGGTTTAATACGATATAGGTTAAACCAAAGAACACATCTCCCGTTAGGGGTGTGGATAGCCTGCAGGAGTGGCACGTTGATACGATGCCAGCCGGGTAACCCAGTACACTGTGATTTTAGATAACATAACTGGACCCTCACATATTGGTGCGCCAAAGCACCATACAACTGGTTAGCCTACCAGACGTGGCTCCTTGGGATTTTCAAGATCGATTAAATACTTGTTTGTAAGTCTGAAATACAAAAAACTATACAAGATCGAATTATTGGATGTAATTCGATAACGATCCGATTAAATCCGAACCAACTTCAAAAGTCAAAAGGTGAAAACTTATGATTTTCAAATACTTCGACTCTAAATTAGTCAATCGGAGGACAAAATTTTAAAATACCTACTAAATATTTGCTTATAAGTCTGAAATATAAAAATCATATAAGTTCAATTTATCGGATATGATCCAATAACGATCCGATCGAATTCAAATAAAGTTCAAAAGCCGAAAGACAAAAACTTATGATTTTTAAATATTTGGACTCAATATTAGTCAATCGCAAGGCAAAATATTAAAATATCTACTAAATACTTGCTTGTAAATCCGAAATATAAAAAACCATACAAGTTCGAATTATTTGATGTGATCCGATAATGATCCGATCGAATCCAAACCAAGTTTAAAATCCGAAAGACGATAACATATGAATTTCAAAAACTTAGACTCTAAATTAGCCAATCGAAGGGTAAAATAACTAATTTAATATTTTTAACATCTTTTTATATTAATTATAGGTGTCAACCATTTTTGTAACAAATATATGTTAATTGTATGAGGTGAGACATCAGGAGGATGAGAGCACCAGTGTTGGTGCCAGGACGACGGCGTGAGGGGTTGAGGGAACGCAGCTAGGGAGTTTTTTGATTGTGTATAAATACATTCGTAATGTATTTTGGAAAAAATATTAATATTATGATATACTTTAGTGTATTATAATTATCTATGATTGTCAGGTACATGTTTTGTGTGTTGTGGTAATATAAAGTGTAATATGAAATATATAATGATAGGAATTAAATAACCATATTTTTGTATTTTTTTAAAAAAAATTAAAGTTTTTTTACCGACAGACTATCTAGTTTTCGTTGGTAAAAATAAATTTATTAAATTATATATTAATAAATATTACCGACAGTAAGAAAGATCCGTCGGTACTACATCTATTATTACCGACAGACTTATGTTTTACTGTCGGTAATAATATTGTATATACCGACGGAATAGTTTGGTCCTTCGGTAATAATATTTAATAATTTTTGTAAGAAATGAGATATTACCGACGGGCGATAAATTCTCGATATTAATACGATATATACCGACGGTTATATTTATTCCATCGGTAATAATTTTTAATAATTATTTTAAGTAATCATATATTACCGACGGATACTATTTGTCCGTCGGTATTAAGATTTATTACCGACAGAAATAGTATCCAGTCGGTATTTTCTTTTCCGACGCCATTTTTTTCGACGGAAGACGAAAGAAAAATTGTCCGTCGCCATATAATTATACCAACGGTTATTTGTTATTACCGGTGGAATATGTCCGTCGATAATAATAGTTTTTTTTTGTAGTGATCTAGGTGTTTGATGACAACATAGATCTCTAACTAGCCTTGCCTTCTCTAACTTGAATAATTTCCAAGAGGTGGAAGACTCTCAAGAGGTCATTCAAGTATGAGTGCAGCCTCTATAAATATGGATCAAAATGAAGGTTGGAGAGATGGGGAGAAGGGAAGAAGATAGAAGATGAAGTCCAATAATGAACTCACTAAAATCTTAAGAATCTTCCTCCTAACTTTTTCCAAATCCCAAAAACTCAATAGCCCTCAAAGAGCTGAATAGGGGGTGTATTTATAGACCCCAACAACCTTAGGAGATAAGCTAGGCTTAATTAAGACAAAATCTAAACTTTAGAAGGGTCTAAAACAATCAAGTCGTGCACCTGATTTCCACGTGGCAACTAGCAGTTGGTTGAGCCAAACCGAGTCAAATTTTTTTCGATAAGTTCTACGTTGAGATCGTGTTCAAGACTTGAAGTCATACGAACGATCTCCACTTGGGGAGTCATGGTGCATGACAAACCACTTGCAACTCATGTGGCGTCACGTGCACAACTACGTCGTTTGTGAGAATGTGCTCTCTATAAGTACAAGTCGTGCGTATGACTTGAGTAGTGCACACTACTTCAAGTAGTGCACAAGACTTTGCTGTTTTGCACACCCGACACCCTAGGGTTTTTGCCCTAGGTGTCAATCGACGCAAAACCAAACATGTAAATGTGATCAAACATTAAAAAATAAACATTTTAAAATGTATTTTATGAATGAACACACAAGCAAATATTCAAATGGAAAAGATGTGTTTAGTGCAAGCAGTCGTGTTACCTAGCTATCATATGCTTGTGAGGTAAGTCGATCCCTAAAGATGTCGATTGCGTCGAGCGATGGTATGTTGAGTAGGTTGATAGGGCAATTTTGTGAGGGTATTTTGAGTATTTTTGTTTGGCGGTGGTTCATGTTTATAAATATGTGAAATTCCTAATACGTGGGTCATTGGAAGTTAAGTTGGTGAGTCAAATAGTTGCTCATTGATTTGCTTTGAAATAAAGTGGGATCTACGTGAAGTGACGTCATAGTCACATATCCAAATCTTACGGAAAAAAACCTTCTTTCTATTTTGTGACTGCATCTTGTTATTATCGTTGTTTTCCTTAACACCAAATGCCAAAGGATATATTTACTTTCGACAAACTTTCCTTTTCGTTAATAATCTAATAGAAAATTTTAAATCCTCTTAATATCACTATTTTAAAAAATTTAGGTGTTAATTATTCGAGAGATGCTTTTAACAATTGCGTGGGCTTCATCCTAATCGAGCAATCCAAATAGATGCATCCCATGTTTTAGGGTGGATAATCTCAACTATTGCATATGCCCATATGTTACTGTACTTTTTAGAGCCGACGACTACGGTCATGTCAAGTTCTACTGAATTATGGTTTTTTTTTGTTGGACCGGCTAGGCAATCAATGGACATGCCGACATGCTGCTAGGCAAGGGCTCAAAGAGGTCCAGAGATTGAAACGAGAGAGGCATCAACTGTTACTTATTAATTCCATAATCCCGTGAACATGGCATCAACCGCTAGGATTCACACGTGCAAACTAGGCACAAAGGCCTTGAGGGAAAGTTCGCTCCACTGTATCCATACTAGGAGTCAAATAAGGAACCTCTCCAACATGTGAAAGAAAAAGTACGTACCACTGAATTTTGGGTTAGACATGCTCCCATTGGAACTTTGTTGGCTCTCACCATCCAACGCGAAGTCTACGAGGCTTTTTTCCGTGAAGGATTTCCTCATAAAAATATTTGTGTGGTGTTGTAGTTAATATTCTAAATGCAAACATTGTATACCTATGTCCAGAACTTCACAGAAACCTATAAATTGATTATCTTTTGCAAGCGGGGGGAAAAGAGAACTACCAAATATCTAAACACTATTGCATAATGTAATATTCTGCGGTAAGTAGAGAACTTAAAAACACTTAATCTTTAATCTGCCAGAGTCTAGTATAGTGCTTATTGATCAAGGCGATCATAGGAGGTAATAACTTTGTAGAGACCGTCGCGCTCCGGTCATACCTTCCATAGGTCCCTCCAAGAGGGATCTACCAGTAGTTAGTGTAATTTTCATGTCTACCTCAACATCTACTTCAGTGGGGATTTTATCTCTTAGTGATCTTTTAGCATCTCTATGTATATCTTGGGCGGATTGTTTTCTAATTTGCATGTGGATATGATTGTGAGATGACCAAGATCTGGATTTACGGAATCCGACAAATGATGGCCACTATTGATTTGTCCTTGGTTTGTTTGTAATCTTTATTTTCTTTTTGCATTTGAACTATGTTTGCATCTTCTTAGATAATGTTTGTATCATATCTATCTTTGGATTTGTCCGTTGTGTGCTTCCGCCGTACAAAGTGTGATCGAGTTGAAGTGGGAACGTACATAGTCACGCAACCAAATCTTATAATAAAACTGTCTTTTCTTTGCACGATTATATCTTGCTATTGACGTTGTTTTCCTTAGCACCAAATGCCAAAGGGTATCTTTGCTTTCAGCTAGCTTTCCTTTTCCTCAATATTCTAATAGAAAATTTTAAATCCTCTTGATTGAAGCATTTAGAATAGTTTAGATGTTAATTATCCGATAGATGTTTTAATTAACATTAATTGCGTGAGCATCGCTTAATAGAGCAATCCAAATAGATTAATCTCATGCTTTGGGATAAACTTAACTATTGCATATGCCCACACGTTACTGTACTTTTTATAACCGACGATTACGGTCATGTCCCACTGAATTGTGGGTTTTTTTTTTGCTGGACCAACCAAGCGATCAGAGGCTGGATAGGGCGTTGGAGCAAGGGCTCAAAGAGGCCCAGAGATCGAAAAGTGGGAGGCAGCAACTGTAATCGATTAATTCCATAATCCCATGAACACAACATCAACGGCCAGGATTCCTACGCATAAACAAGACACAACGGTCTTGAGGGAAGGTTCAGTACTCCACGATGTCAATACCGGGAGTCGAACATGGAACCTCTCCAACATAGGATAGAAAGAGAGAGAGAGAGAGTACGGTCCACTGACTTGCGGATTAGACACGCTCCCATTGGATCTTTGTTGGCTCTCCCCTTTGCGGCCGTCCATGAGCCACTCCATGTACCTTTTGGCATGCACAGCACGTGCATGGATATTTGTTTACCGACACACCAACAGCGTGGGATGGTCGACACTTGGATTTCAGTGGTGACGCAATCCATCTCATCATCCATTGAATGTAACCACATCAATCATATACACACCCACCCACCCACCCACACATACCTCCTCTATTCTATCTCGGCCCACAAGAAAGAAAACCACGAATTAGTACTAAACAAAAGCGACCCACAGCGACCGGCCGGCTCTTATCCAAAACCACCAGCAAAGCAGAGAGGCTAGCTTGTATATAAATCCCACAGTGCAGCATCAGCTGAGGAGTAGCAACTTAAGGCTCAGGAGATTTGGAGCTGGGTTTCTTCTGCTCTCTGTGATGGCAGACATAGCGATCCTGGTGGTGGAGGAGTTCGAGAGGCGGCGGAGGTGGGAGGAGAGGAGAACCGACGGGGTCGAGAGCGGGGAGAGGGCTCGCAATCCCCGCCCCTGTGCTGTCTCTGATCGGGTTGTCGGGGAGGACTTGAATCTTCCGAAGGCGGTGGAGGCTGCGAGAAGGGCGGTGCAACCCAGGAGCTCCATTAGTGTGGCCGCGTTTGATGGCCTCTTCTCTGCTTGATTTCTCTGTCTTTCCTCTGTTTGATGTAAGCTGTACATTATCTGCCTTCCGTGTGTTTCTCCCTACTTATTAATTGGTATATAGTCCGTATAAATTGTAAATATTTGGCTCTATTTAATGCTAATTATACTTCATATATGGTTTTTTTATTTATTTAGGAAAATTTTGTACATACCACCTAAGTATACGTAAACTAGATCCGTTTCCCACTGGATTCTCAATCACTTGTCAAAATCTATGAAAATGGCAACTAGATCGTTTCTTATACCCGACGAGCTCATCAAACCTTAGTACATACGTTTAAAGGGATGCTATTGGGGAAAGAAGGGGAGGCAAGTAGACATCGGGTTTGATGGGGAAGAAAGTGATCGCGGCAGAGGTAGGCCTACTTGGAAATCTTAGACCCGATCTCCTACGGTCCGCTTTCTACATCAGTGGCCGACCCACTCCAACAATGGGAAAGAAAGAGGAGTTGGTGACCTTATCAGCGTACGAGAGGTATGCTCGGCACTACTCGTCTCCAATTGGCGGCGCTTTGTCAGCGAGAAGCCGGTGGAAGTTGGTTGTTCAAGAGGGGCGAGGAGTTTAACTGCGATGTATTTGGGAGAGGCAGGGGTTTTTATTTTTTATTTTTTATTTCTTGAAGAGTAAAAAATGAATAAATAAATAGGGCAACCAGTTACAGAACACGACTTACGTACTCATAGTGAGTAAGTAGAAGCAGAGGGATCCAGATCCCTACAGTAGGAAGACCAACAAGTTAGCTACCGTAGGCATCTGGGCCCAAAGCCAAAAGCCAAAAGCACAAAAAGAGCAATACACTACAGTATCAAGCCAAAACAAGCAGGGAAGTAGAGAAGATACCCAAGGAAGTGCCTTCACTAACGATCTACATCCCCTACAATCGCGAAGACGATGAGCTAGAAGGGCTTGGGCCCTCCAATATACTCTCGAGCTACTCCAGCTCCAAACGGCCTGCAAAGTTATCCAGCCTGGAATCTCAATTGCCATCCTGCTAAAGCTCTCCACATCGATCCCCAGCATCACCGAACGTTCAATTGGCATACTAAAGGGTTCACTCCACTATCAGCACCTCCAGATATGAGATGGCCCTGCCATAATCTTGAAGCATCAACAAACAAGGTCCCGCCAAGACCTTTAAAGGTAGATTCCTTCCGCCAACCTCGTCCTGTTCCAATCAACACAATCAGCAGCTCGGACTAGAGCGAGGAACTCAAATGGCTTGGGCCCTCCAAAATTATGCTAACAGACAATGAACAAACTTGGATCCAATCGCCACAATTCAACACTGGGAAGCCCACTAGCTACCGAATCTCCAGCAGCTGTTGGTCGGTAAGTTTCCCCAAAAGGTGAAGGCAGCTGCTCAACACCCCATGAAGCCCAGCATTGCCCGCCCAATCCGAGCAACAAAGACTCCAACCAAAACTTCAAGATGCTGATCAGCAAAGGCAAGAAGAGTAAGGGCCCTCCTCCACCGAACACCCCAAACTCCACTCCAAGAAGACAAACAGGACGTCGCCAGGCTCCGCTCCACACCCAAAGGTCGAGGCAAGGGATTAGAAGGGCTTGGGCCCTCCAAAAGACTAATCCTTCGGGAACTAGAAGTCAAGGTCCAAGCCACTCCCAAGCACCAATCTGACACCCAAAAGCCTTAGCCCATAACCACTCCACTCCAGAACAAAGGCAGCACCCCATTCCAGAACTCGACCAACTGAGAAGAGATCAATCTACACCAGCACTAAGTCGCCAAACTGCACCAAACCCTGACACAAGCTACTGTAGGCCTTGGCGGACACTGAGGTCCTGAGGTTCTGAATCCGCCCCTTCATGTGTGTTGAATTCCGACTGAATGTAGGGAGACAAAGCTCAGGCAAGGTGGTCTGAAAATAGTAATCACCTCTAAGCTAGAACAGTTTATAAGGATTTCCACAAAACGAGACGCCACTTTAGAGATGATCTCTGAAAACGACCCGAAAACTCCTTCATACATCCTACTATTTCGTTCCCCCCAAAGCACAAACACCACTGTAGTGAGGAGAAGCTGTCCAACTAGGCGATGAGGCCCCTTCGGGATGGTCCCCAGGAATTTGCAAACCTTCTTAATAGTATTACCAGCAGTTATAACGCTCCAACCCATATTAGAACAACATTTCTCCCATAGAGCATAAGTCCACGCACAACGAAAGAACAGATGCTTAATATCCTCCTAATCCCTTTCACAAAGGAAACATCTATGAACCAAGGAGACGCCTTGACGTTGGATCCACAAGATAGTAGCTAACCGATTGCGCACAACCCTCCAAGCACAGAAACTGTGATTTGGCGGAGAGATCGGGTTCCAAATTATCTACGCACCTATATACATCTCATATAATAACTATCGATCTTTATTTATTAAACGAAAACATAAAGTTTTACAAGCTTAGAACACATCAATCCTAACAGCTAGTACTCGTAGCCCGTCTAGGGCCTGCAGTAGCGGATTGTTGCATCTCTTGGACAGAGGCTGCTTGTGGCCGTGGCTTACAGCCCACCCATGGCTGACCCTGACCACATGCGACCAGCTCGCACGTGGCAGAGGACGTCGCCCAGTGGCCGATGCTCGTAGCCCGCCCGGCGCTTGCAGTAGCGAATCGCTGCGTCCCTTGGGTAGCAGATCGCTGCGTCCCTTGGGTAGCAGATCGTTGCGTCCCTTGGACAGAGCAACATCTTCCTCGAGGCCTCATTTGTGAGGTACTGCGAGTCTAAGCTCTCTACAAGAGGCCGCCTATGGCTAGTGCCAACAGCCCGCCAGGAGCTGATCCCGACCACATGCGATCCGCTCGGACGCGGAGGAGGTCGCCCGCGGTTGGTGCTCACAGCCCGCCCGGCGACTATCTCGCACATGGAGAGATCGCCCCGTTTGCTAATAGGAAACTTAGAATAATATCTACGAACACCCATAGCTCGCTCAGGAGCTCGTCAAACCAAACACCCACAGCTCTCTTAGGAGCTCACCTGATCATGCAAACGGCCAAGGAGTCTACCTGCTGATGGTAGAAGAGGTTCTGAAGGTCCCCCCCTCGACCAGGAGCTCACCCTCTTCCCCGCAGAGGTCGCCCAAAGTAAGGTAGTATTAAACCGACAAATGTTATCACCCCCGTGGAGCTACATGGACGATTGCAGTCCACGGAAGCCGGGCAACGTCGGTCTAGAACCTCCCAGACTATAGCTTTTCAGAATCTCCACCTAGCAAGGACAAGATCGGTGCATTCTTCTTTACCACCACCTGACAGGCTAAACGACAAAGGCCATGAAGAGCCCATGTGGGCTGGCACATAGGAGCATAGAAGATGCTAGAAAAACCATCACATGTCAAGCTCTGACGGGCTGCAAAAGGCTATAAAGGTACCACCCCCAGCTCCAAAGTACAGGTTTAAAACCCAAAACCCTACCACTTCCAGCTACTATAGCTCTCTCTTGTTGATACCTGGTCTGACTTGAGCGTCGGAGGGTCTGCGCACCCAAGAGAGCTAGCCGTTCTCACGCTTTCTCTGTCTTGCAGGTCGACCACACGATCCAGTGAAAAATATCCCCCATCACACACCACGTGTGGTCGGCCCCCTCCCTCATGGTTTTCATATAGGGGTCGACCCCTAGCAACTCCTTAAAGCTAGGGCTGGCCCTTGCTTCTCTCTCTCTCTCCTTTCTATGTAAAGGCGGCCCCCTATGGCACCTAGATGTTGACCCCCCCCCTTTGGTCAAACTCTTAAACTCGCCTGCCCTCTCCTTGATGTTTGCAATTACAAACCCAAGAAACAACGGGGGCTGACCATGCCTTTGTCCTCATGTGGGGGGTGGCTACCCTAGTGTGTGGTGGTGCCTTTGGTTTCCCAAGGCACCCCCACATCTCTAGTTGGTTGCGCCTCGCATCGGGAACTTGCATGACACGCCCAAGTGAATTATGACTAGTGCTTTCACTATTATTGGAGTGCTCTCTGCAAACACCTAGGGTGCCCTTAGTTAAGTCATCCGATCAACTCACAATATGTACTGGTGCATCGCACCCGTCTTACAAACTATCACTTAGGTTATGACCTTGTGTGTCTCCGCACTACTTCAGATTTACATCCTATTGCACACACGAGCATACATAACTACCGTGCACTAGTGCAAAGCACACACGGACCGTATTTTAATCGGACTAAATACTTCACCTAGTGAATTAAGGAGATGGTTCGAGAATCATATAAGATGTGGATAAGGTGGAACCTTCAGGGACCAGGGTTCATAGCTTTCAACTCGGACTCGGTCAACACACTATCCGAGTGTACCATCGACCCCCTGAGTCTAAGTTAACCTGCGTAGGCACCTAGAGTGCGACGCAGGTTGCACTCTATTCCCCCTAGACTTACTATGTTTTCTCATATACCCCTGCTCTCCGCTTAGTTATGGTAAACTCGTTGTCCCTCCACTTGGTTCCATGATGTGACTCGAATGGTGGAGAACACCATCAGACTCGAGTGCTCATATGACTTGGTTCCTTCCAGGTCTCTTGCTTATATCTTACCACTGATTAGCCCATCGAGTAATCGAACCCGATCAACAGTCCAACTGATGACCACTAGGCCTGGATTCGGTATGATCTAAGTCAGATCAAGGAACGCACCCCCGTTAAGGATATGGATGACTTGTAGGAATGACATGCTGATGCAACGCCAGCTGGGTAACCCAGTATACCTAGATTTTAAATCACGTAACTGGATCCTCACAATTTGATGCACCAAATCACCACACAACTGGTTAGCCCACCAGACATGGTTCCTCAGGGTTTAAGACCGTTTTACCCTAAGCAGGAACACGGCTTTGTGTACCAGTGTCTGCTCACTGATCTGTGCACCGTGTTGGTTCTGTTCAGCCATAAATATTATGCCTGGTGATGACCATGATGAAGACTCTCCATGCACCGTCATCGTCAATAGCTTACCATTATGAGGCGACCAACTTGATCATAGTTGCGAACTTATTTGGGTTACATGGGACTAACCCACTTAGTCTTCAACTCAGTGAATTAACATGTTGCCATGGCTCTTTGTTCTAATAAGAACACATAACTGTATTACGTACCAACATGCATCTCATAGAATAACATTCATTCTTTACTATTAAACCAAAACTCAGAGTTTTACAAGCTTAGAACACACCATTTCTAACAAGTGATGGCTGGCGGCGGGTGGTAGACGGTGGCTGGTGAGATGACGATAAGTTCTCAGTGACCGACGGGGTGTGGTGGACACGCGACAGCGACGAACGACCGATAAATTTAATTTGTTGATCAATCCAAACAGTCGTCATAAAATATTAGTTTAATTTACTGATCAATACAAAAAACAAAAAAATCATATATAATAGTTGATCTGACATCCGATTTACTGACTTTTACTTTGCAGGTCCGTAAAACAAACCGACCCTAAGCACCTGGTACTTGGGATTTAAGCACATTATAGGTTCGCGAACCTTACTGTTTGTAACCACATGTGTGCGTTTCTCGAAATTTAACACATTAGTTGGGACTTGGGAGTGGTAACTCGATTCTGCCATATATTTCAAAACCGTCGTTCGAGAGTTCCCATAGGTTGTGGTCGACTCTAGTCCAATTCAAGATCATAAAATCTCAAACCCAACCCAACCCAACCAAGAGAGTGGTAGGGTTGAAAAAATCCAACCCTAATCCTAACCCAACCATTTAGCTCCATGACCTAACCTAGTAAACCCAAATTGGATTGGATTATGATCAGCCCTACCCCAACGCAAGGTCACAAAATCTTAAACCCAACCCAACTCGGGTCAGGTTAAAAAAACCCAACCCTAACCCTGAAATAATCCATTTAACCCAGCGCAAACCACAAAAAAGGAAAAACAAAAATGGACGCCGATGGGGAGCACCACCATCGGCACGCCACCAAACCACAAAAATGGAAAAACAAATATGGACGCCGCACTGCCGCACATTGGCGGGATACATATTTGTTTTTCCTTTTTGTGGTTTGGTGGTGTGCCGATGGTGGTGCTCCTCTCGCCTATGTGGCAGTTTTGTTCCCGCTGGTGGGTGGTTTTCTCTGTTTGCGTCAGCATGTGGCGCCTCTTGGAGATCTGATTGTGATCCCCCCTTGATGTACCCTCCCCCCCACCCAAAAAAAAGAGGCCATTTTTCCCATTTCAGGGGGGCTTAGTGACCGGTCCTTATAACAAGTTTCAACTTCTAGTAAGGACGTGAATAAGTCCCATTTCACATCAAGGTCTCTGGACAAGGAAAAGAGCAACCAGATTGAATATGACAAGGGTATGGGTGTGATGCACCTATTGTGGTTGTGTGTAAAAGTATTCCTCCAAGCACAATAGGGAATAGTCCAGAGGGACTTAACGCTAGGAGCAAATATTAGCCACACTTAACCTTAAACGGAACTTGTTATAGCGACTGATCACTAATTTCCCAAATACCTTATCAAACTAATAACATGTATAACTTGTACTCATAACAAAATTGTATAGTTGGTGTAGCTTACATATTTAGTTGTGGATGATCCTATAGATTCCTTTTTAGTTATGAAGCTTGAAACTTTTGTAACCTGATTGTAACTTGATTTTTCATTTATAAATTGGTCGGGGGCCGCCCAACCCCCCTCCTATGAACGGATTCTTAAAATACGAAAACCTTAGATATTTTTATACTATTGTGAACATCGGGCAATGCTCGGGAAGAAAGCAAGCAAGATGGAAGGGGGAGGGAGAGGTCTTCTTTTGTAAATCGGACGATCCAAATCTAATTTCCTTAATTGGCTTAGATCGGATGGTCCAAGTCCAATTACAACAATTATTGTTGTGCTACAGTAATTGATGTGTTTTTTGTTTGAATCAACACTACCTAAACATCCCTTACGCTTCCCGTACTTTTTCCCAACTATTGCATTCACTAGAGACTTAGGTATTGTTTGGATCTTGTGCAAATAAAGGTGGGTTTCTATTTGCACATGTAATTCTATGTCTAGTTTTTGCTATTTTAGATGTACAACCGGTTGTACAGGTTTAAATATGTACTGCTAGCTGGTTTTTTGAGAAATTGTCTCATCCCGTGAACAAATAGAAACCACCACTTATTTGCACTTGTGATCCCCACTGGAGAAACCAACGTAACCTATTCCATTGAAAATATGTACAAATGACAAAAACATACAAACAATTATAACTATGAACATATGTTTATTTGCATATGCATTACAACAATGCATCTGCAAAGAAACACATGTCATATATACAAAACATCTAAACAAGCCCTTAAATAAAGGGAGAGACAACAGGTGCATTGTAATTGAGGGATTTATTATATATTATAGTATAGATAAATAATGGACATTATAGTATCCTTCATATGTATGATATGAATCAATAAATCTATCTAAATAAGTCCAATTATATGTGCCGCTAGCTGAATCAATAAATATAGTATGCTTCATATGTATGGTAGGACACTCGCAGTCGGCTTTCATCAAGGGAATGAACATTCTGAATAGTGTGGCGATTGCCCAGTAGGTTCTTCTCCACCTTCGGGAGACCAACAACGAGGCGATGCTTCTCAAGCTGGACTTTGAGAAGGCCTTCGACAAACTAGAGTGGGGCTTCCTGATTGAGAGCCTCTAGCGCAGGGGCTTCCCTTCCAGCTAGCTTGATTAGATCTGGTATTGCCTATTCTCCTCCAGGCTTTCATACCTCATCAATGGAGTCAATGGGGACTCTTTCCAAATGCGCAAGGGGGTCAAGCAAGGGTGTCCTTTCTCCCCTTTTCTCTTCATCCTGGCGGTGGACATCCTGGCAATGGATCGGGCTCAAGCGCTTGTCCTCAGGTTTCTCCTTCTTAGCTTCCAGCTAGCGTTGGGCCTGCGCATCAATTTTGCCAAATCTGCTATCTACTACCTGGGGACTAACTAGGACCTCCAATCTGATCTGATAGCCATTCTTGGATGTAGCCTGGGTAACCTACCCTTCAAATACCAGGGCCTCCCTATTTCTGATCGCAAACTGCTGAGGGATCTATGGCTTGAGCTTATCCAGAAGTTGGAGAGGAGGCTTTCCGGGTGGAAGGGGAACCTTCTTTCGATCGGAGGGAGATTCACGCTTGTCAACTCGTTCTTGTCCTCCATATCGACCTACTACCTCTCCTACCATCTTTTGGAATGGGTCATTAGCAAGATTGACAAGTTTCATTAGAGATTCCGGTGGAGAGGGGCCTCGGGTGATTCCGAATCGTACCCACTCCTAGCTTGGGGCAGTGCTTGCAAGACTAAAGAGTAAGGGATCTGGGGATTATCAACCTGTGGGAGTTCAATCAAGCCATGCTTGGGAAGTGGTGGTGGAGATTGCATAACGGGGTGGGAGACATCTGGCGAGGCGTGGTCACGGCCAAGTACGTCCGAAAGTTCTCCGCTCTACACTCTAGATCACGGGTTTCAGGATCTATCTCTTCCTTCTGGTGAGGAATCTCTAGGGTTCGGCGATCTACCGATGCGGGAATCGACTGATCGCGGGGAATGGAGCCCTGGACGGAGCATCTCCACCAGTTGGGCCAGCTTCTAGAAGTTCTGGGCTAGGTGTTCCTCACCGCAGAGGCAGACAGAGCGGGTTGGCGCTGGACCACTTCCGGCGAGTTCTCGGTCCGCAGCTTTTACCAATTCCTCAACTTCAGGGGAGCGTCCTGCCCACCGGCTTGGGGGCAATCTGGCGGGCTAAATGCCCCCCCCCCCCGACCAAGATTTTCATGCTCCTCGCTTTCTAGATCAAGATTCTCATGAAGGTTTGTCTCATGCAAATGAATCATTCAGGGGTGATCGTCCCAACTTGTACCCTCTACAGGTTGTGGGATGAGACCATAAACAACTTGTTGTTGGGCTGTGAGTTCTCCAAGCAAGTGTGGACTCACTCCTCCCTTGTCTGAACCGTCAATCACCTCGGGCTTCCGTTGAGCAACTGTGGGGGACTTGGAGGCGCAGGAAGTTTCGGGGACCAGATCGTCAGGGCTGGGATATGCTGGCCATTGGGATCTCCTGGGCGATCAAGTTTGAGCGGAGTCGGAGGACCTTTCAAGGGAGGAGCATCCCGACAGAGTGTGTCATTCCCAGATCAAATCCATGATCCACCTTTGGGCGTCCGGCGCCACGGCAGGGCCCCGGGCTTTTCTACTTGATCTTTGTAACGTTGTGGGCTGACTGTATTGTATTCCCTCTCATTTCTTGTCAATAACTGGTAGGGGTCTAGGCCGAACCCCCCTACTCTCCGAGAGGGATTCATCAAAAAAAAAAAAAAGGTTCAATTAAAATGAAGTTTACCAACTTAAGACTAGGCGAATTATTCGGTGGTCAAGGGAGTAGCCAAATAATTCATTAGTTGTCCACAAATATATTTTAAAATAATTCAAGAATTTTAAGAATAGATCACAAATTAACCTATTTTAAATAATTGTTATTTTATATAAATAAAAAATACTCCGGATTTGTCGACATCGATGATAGAGGTGGAAAATGTATTTGGAATTCTTTGTTGACATTCATAGAAAACTATAGAAAGCAAGCAATAAAGAAAAAGAGTTGTGATGGAAACCATCAAGAAACTTTTCGGAAACTTAGGTCATCATCACATGAATTTTCCAAGAATGGTACAGACAGGACATGGGATGAGAAACTTGCTGGAAGCTCGCACAACATGAAGAGGTCAATCACGGGCTAAAGGTCCATTGAACCAAAGGAAGAAGAAAAAAATAAAAAAAAAGGACAATTCAAAGCTCAAAGAAGCATTGTAGCTAGAGAATTGGTCCGTTGAAGCAAACTGTGTTACGCAGAAGTTTCTTAGTCTGCATGAAATGACTCTAACTAGTGTATTGGGCACGTGTGTTGCACATGCAATAGTTGCTGATCTATGGGCTGCTTTTACACGCGCACAAATTAAAAATAGTCAATTTAGTATAGGGTATGGACAAATGAAATAATGATAGGGGCATATTGATAATTTTTATAGGGCATAATGGAAAGTGTAAGATCCGACCCGGCTCATATATATATATATATATATATATATATATATATATATATATATATATATATATATATATATATATATATATATATATGGGGGCGGGGAGCCTGCACCCGAGGTGCAACAACAACGCTGCACCTCAACCTTGTTTTACCTGCCTAGAAGTTTTGGAATTGGGTGAAATTTGGTGAGGGTGTTGTCTAGGTTAAGATGATCATCCTCACAAATTTTCATCAAATTCCAAAACTTCTAGGGGGGTCAAATGGTCGAAGCAAAATCTGCAGATTTTAACGGTGACTGCGGACGGCTGATTTTGCTTCAATCATTTGACCCCCCTAGAAGTTAAGGAATTTGATGAAAATTTGTGAGGATGATCACCTTACCCTAGACAACACCCTCACCAAATTTCATCCAATTCCAAAACTTCTAGGTAGGTAAAACAAGGGAGCGGTGCAGCGTTAACGCTGCACCACGGGTGCAGGCTCCCCGCCCCCTATATATATATATATATATATATATATATATATATATATATATATATATATATATATATATATATATATATATATATATATATATATATATATATATATATATATATATATATATATATATATATATATATATATATATATATATAGAGAGAGAGAGAGAGAGAGAGAGAGAGAGAGAGAGAGAGGGGGAGAGAGAGAGAGAGAGAGAGAGAGAGAGAGAATATGGGGTATGATCTGACAGTCCATTTGCTCAAATGGGTTGTCATCGGCAGCCGTCCGATTGCTGAGATCAAACCGTCCAAAAAAATAAAAAAATAAAAACAAAAAAAATCTATTACAGCTGTTACAGCTGTTCTCCTCTCTCTCTCTCTCTCTCTCTCTCCCTCTTTCTATCTCTCTCTCTCTCTCTTCAGCATCCCGATCCCTCCGGTGAAGACCCGACCCCCTCCGGCGACCCAGTCCCCCCCCTCGGCAGCACCCTAAACCCCTCCGGCAACCCCCCGACCGCCTCCGGCCACCCTGTCCCCCTCCGGCAAGACCCCGTCCCCCTCCGACAGTCCCTCGTCCACCCTGGCGGATCTGCCGGTGCTGCGATCGGTGCCGGGACGTCAGGGGTCTGCCGGAGGGTGCTGCCGGAGCTACCGGGAGGTCAGGAGTAGCCGGAGGGGGTCGGGGGTCACCAGAGGGGGACGGGGTGGCTATTAGAGGGCGTCAGAGGGATGCCGGAGGGGGATGGGGTGGCCGGAGGCCGTCGAGGGGTTGCCGGAGGGGTTCGGGGTGCTGCAGGAGGAGGACGGGGGTCGCCGGAGGGGGTCGGGTCTTCACTAGAGGGGATCGGGGTGGTAGAGAGAGAGAGAGCAACAGCTGTAACAGCTGTAATAGATTTTTTTGTTTTTTATTTTTATTTTTTAGACGGTTTGATCTCAGCAATCGGATGGCTGCCAGTGACAAGCCCATTTGAGCAAATGGGTTGTCAGCTCATACCCCGTATTATATATATATATATATATATATATATATATATATATATATATATATATATATATATATATATATATATATATATATATATATATATATATATATATATATATATATATATATATATATATATATGAGTAGTGATCGGGTGCGGAACTTGCGAAAATCCCTTATTTGCGAATTCCAACCGCAGTCGTCCGATCAACCGATCGAACGATCGGTATTCACCCCGCCCACTGACCACAGCTGTTACTGTGGCGGGCACAGTAACAGCGATTTCGGTGGGTGGGGTGAACCCTGGCCGTCCGATCGGCGTGAATCGAACGGCCAAATACCTCTCCGGCCGGTAAAAATTTTTAACCGTTCGATCGACTGATCGAACGGGTGAGATCCCGTGGGAAACAATCAAATAGGACAAAAGATAATGATTACAATCATTACCTTTTGTCCTATTTGATTGTTTTCCACGGGATCTCACCCGTTCGATCATTCGATCGAACGGTTAAAAATTTTAACCGGCCGGAGAGAAATTTGACCGTTCGATTCACGCCGATCGGACGGTCAGAGTTCACCCAACCCACTACCTTTTGTCCTATTTGATTATTTCCCACGGGATCTCACCCGTTCGATCATTCGATCGAACGGTTAAAAATTTTAACCGACCGGAGAGATATTTGGCTGTTCGATTCACACCGATCGGACGGCCAGATTTCACCCCACCCACCGAAATCGCTATTACTGTGCCCGCCACAGTAACAGCTGCGGTCGGTGGGCGGGGTGAACACCGATCGTTCGATCGGTTGATCGGACGGATGCAGCTGGGTTTCGCAAATAAGGGATTTTCGCATCTATTCGGGGTTTCGCAATAGATCTGCCCTATATATATATATATATATATATATATATATATATATATATATATATATATATATAGAGGAATGGGATGCTGCCTATCAAAGCAGCGTTTTTGCTGCTTTGAGACATTGTTTGACCATCCTAGAAGTTTTGGAATTTGATGAAATTTGGTGAGGGTGTTGTCTAGGGTAAGATGATCATCCTCACAAATTTTCATCAAATTCCAAAACTTCTAAGAGGGTCAAATGGTCGAAGCAAAATGCTGCAGATTTTAACGGTGACTGCAGACAACTGATTTTTCTTCGACCATTTGAACCCCCTAGAAGTTTTGGAATTTGATAAAAATTTGTGAGGATGATCATCTTACCCTAGACAACACCCTCATCAAATTTCATCAAATTCCAAAACTTCTAGGATGGTCAAACAATGTATCAAAGTTGCAAAAAATGCTGCTTTGATAGGCAGCATCCCATTCCTCTCTCTCTCTCTCTCTCTCTCTCTCTATATATATATATATATATATATATATATATATATATATATATATATATATATATATATATATATATATATATATATATATATATATATATATATATATATATATATATATATATATATATATATATATATATATATATAGAGAGAGAGAGAGAGAGAGAGAGGAATGGGATGCTGCCTATCAAAGCAGCATTTTTTGCAACTTTGATACATTGTTTGACCATCATAGAAGTTTTGGAATTTGATGAAATTTGGTGAGGGTGTTGTCTAGGGTAAGATGATCATCCTCACAAATTTTCATCAAATTCCAAAACTTCTAAGAGGGTCAAATGGTTGAAGCAAAATCTGCAGATTTTAACGGTGACTGCAGATTTTGTAGATTTTGCTTCGACCATTTGACCCTTTTAGAAGTTTTATAATTTGATGAAAATTTGTGAGGATGATCATCTTACCCTAGACAACACCATCACCAAATTTTATCAAATTCCAAAACTTCTAGGATGGTCAAACAATGTATCAAAATATATATATATATATATATATATATAGAGAAAGAGAGAGAGAGGAATGGGATGTTGCTTATCAAAGAACCGTTTTTTGCTGCTTTGATACATTGTTTGACCATCCTAGAAGTTTTGGAATTCGATGAAATTTGGTGAGGGTGTTGTCTTGGGTAAGATGATCATCCTCACAAATTTTCATCAAATTCTAAAACTTCTAAGAGGGTCAAGTGGTCGAAGCAAAATCTGCAGATTTTAAAGGTGACTGCAGATTTTGCTTCGACCATTTGACCCTCTTAGAAATTTTGGAATTTGATGAAAATTTGTGAGGATGATCATCTTACCCTAGACAACACCCTCACAAAATTTTATCAAATTCCAAAACTTCTAGGATGGTCAAACAATGTATCAAAGAAGCAAAAAACGCTGCTTTGATAGGCAGCATCCCATTCCTCTATATATATATATATATATATATATATATATATATATATATATATATATATATATATATATATATATATATATATATATATATATATATATATATATATATATATATATATATATATATATATATATAGAGAGAGAGAGAGAGAGAGAGAGAGAGAGAGAGAGGAATGGGATGCTGCCTATCAAAGCAGCATTTTTTGCTGCTTTGAGACATTGTTTGACCATCCTAGAAGTTTTGGAATTTGATGAAATTTGGTGAGGGTGTTGTCTAGGGTAAGATGATCATCCTCACAAATTTTCATCAAATTCCAAAACTTCGAGGGGGTTCAAATGGTCGAAGCAAAATCAGTCGTCTGCAGTCACCGTTAAAATCTGCAGCATTTTGCTTCGACCATTTGACCCTCTTAGAAGTTTTGGAATTTGATGAAAATTTGTGAGGATGATCATCTTACCCTAGACAACACCATCACCAAATTTCATCAAATTCCAAAACTTCTAGGATGGTCAAACAATGTCTCAAAGCAGCAAAAACGCTGCTTTGATAGGCAGCATCCCATTCCTCATATATATATATATATGAGGAATGGGATGCTGCCTATCAAAGCAGCGTTTTTGCTGCTTTGAGACATTGTTTGACCATCCTAGAAGTTTTGGAATTTAATGAAATTTGGTGAGGGTGTTGTCTAGGGTAAGATGATCATCCTCACAAATTTTCATCAAATTCCAAAACTTCTAAGAGGGTCAAATGGTCGAAGCAAAATGCTGCAGATTTTAACGGTGACTGCAGACGACTGATTTTGCTTCGACCATTTGAACCCCCTAGACGTTTTGGAATTTGATGAAAATTTATGAGGATGATCATCTTACCCTAGACAACATCCTCACCAAATTTCATCAAATTCCAAAACTTCTAGGATGGTCAAACAATGTCTCAAAGCAGCAAAAAATGCTGCTTTGATAGGCAGCATCCCATTCCTCTATATATATATATATATATATATATATATATATGAGGAATGGGATGCTGCCTATCAAAGCAGCATTTTTTGCTGTTTTGAGACATTGTTTGACTATCCTAGAAGTTTTGGAATTTGATGAAATTTGGTGAGGGTGTTGTCTAGGGTAAGATGATCATCCTCACAAATTTTCATCAAATTCCAAAACTTCTAGGGGGTTCAAATGGTCGAAGCAAAATCAGTCGTCTGCAGTCGCCGTTAAAATCTGCAGCATTTTGCTTCGACCATTTGACCCTCTTAGAAGTTTTGGAATTTGATGAAAATTTGTGAGGATGATCATCTTACCCTAGACAACACCCTCACCAAATTTCATCAAATTCCAAAACTTCTAGGATGGTCAAACAATGTCTCAAAGCAGCAAAAACGCTGCTTTGATAGGCAGCATCCCATTCCTCTATATATATATATATATATATATATATATATATATATATATATATATATATATATATATATATATATATATATATATATATATATATATATATATATATATATATGAGGAATGGGATGCTGCCAATCAAAGCAGCGTTTTTTGCTGCTTTGATACATTGTTTGACAATCCTAGAAGTTTTGCAATTTGATGAAATTTGGTGAGGGTGTTGTCTAGGGTAAGATTATCATCCTTACAAATTTTTATCAAATTCCAAAACTTCTAAGAGGGTCAAATGGTCGAAGCAAAATCTGCAAAATCTGTAGTCACCGTTAAAATCTTCAGATTTTGCTTCGACCATTTGACCCTCTTAAAAGTTTTGGAATTTGATGAAAATTTGTGAGGATGATCGTCTTACCCTAGACAACACCCTCACCAAATTTTATCAAATTCCAAAACTTCTAGGATGGTCAAACAATGTATCAAAGCAGCAAAAAACGCTGCTTTGATAGGCAGCATCCCACGTTTTTTGCTGCTTTGATACATTGTTTGACCATCCTAGAAGTTTTGGAATTTGATAAAATTTGGTGAGGGTGTTGTCTAGGGTAAGATGATCATCCTCACAAATTTTCATCAAATTCCAAAACTTCTAGAGGGTTCAAATGGTCGAAGCAAAATCAGTCGTCTGCAGTCACCGTTAAAATCTGCAGCATTTTGCTTCGACCATTTGACCCTCTTAGAAGTTTTGGAATTTGATGAAAATTTGTGAGGATGATCATCTTACCCTATACAACACCCTCACCAAATTTCATCAAGTTCCAAAACTTCTAGGATGGTCAAACAATGTCTCAAAGCAGCAAAAAACATTTGACCCTCTTAGAAGTTTTGGAATTTGATGAAAATTTGTGAGGATGATCATCTTACCCTAGACAACACCCTCACCAAATTTCATCAAATTCCAAAACTTCTAGGATGGTCAAACAATGTCTCAAAGCAGCAAAAACGCTGCTTTGATAGGCTGCATCCCATTCCTCTCTCTCTCTCTCTCTCTATATATATATATATATATATATATATATATATATATATATATATATATATATATATATATATATCTATATATCTATATATATATATATATATATATATATATATATATATATATATATATATATATATATATATATATATATATATATATATATATATGTGTGTGTGTGTGTGTGTGTGTGTGTGTGTGTGTGTGTGTGTGTGTGTGAAACTGTATTATCTACACAAGTTAGAGAGACAATCGGGTTTCAGGTTTTGGGTTTCATGTATGGGTATTGCGGTACCCATATCCATACTTGAAAGTTAATCTGGTAGAGTTTCTATACCCATAACTTATAGGGCTGCAACTTGGGCAAGTTTGACCCGACCCAACCTGAGACCAACCCAAATTTTGGGTGGGTTTGGGTTGATGTATTTGAAGATTGGGTTGGGTTAAGGTTGAAAAAATACAACCCGAGTTGTATTTGGGTCGGACTCGGGTTGAAGGGTCGGGCATCCCAACCCAACTCAAACCCAAATACTCATGTATATCTATTAGTCGGTTATATATAGGTAACAATCACAACCATTTTGAGTATTCATATGTTGAAGGTCGCAGTCGTGGTTATCACAGTCAGTCCCATATTATTTATTTGCTTCTTGCTTATCAAATAAAGACATTATCTAATGATTTAGAAAATGAATGGATAGAAATGCAAAAAAATTGTACGGCAATGTTAGCAAGTATAAGTTTTTTTTAAAGATTTTGATCTTCAATGGATAAATTATATAAAAATAAGTATACCTGAACATGCACAACCCGACCCATCCTACCAACTAGGTTTAACCCGAGCCCAATCCGAGCATAGAAATTTTTGCTTGTGTTGAGCTTGGGGTTGGAGGTTGGGTTGGGTTAGGGGTTTTAGTACATGGGTTGGGCTTGGGTTGACCCCCAACCCGTCCCAACCCGCCCAAATTGCAACCCTAATACTTTACCAAAGTCTCGTAAAAAGTATCTAGGTACCCATACCCGAAAGTTAAAGGGGTAGAGTTCCTATAGCCATACCCAACCTAAACCTTGTACAACCTACACACATATCATACCCAAGCCTTGTAAAATCCTTGTACAACCCATACCCATACCTGAAATACATTTGTACCCAGACAAGATGTTTCGGGTCGGGGTCGGGTCACAAGTTAGAGGGGCAATTGGGTTTCGAGTGTGGGTGTTGGGGTATCCATATTCATACCCTGCCCAAATATTTTATTTGATGTTGTTTTAAAACAAAGGATTGAGAGGATAAAATGGAGAACAAAATAATGGACGGAAGGAAGGAAGAATGAATGATATAGTGGGTTAGTGGGATTGCCCTTTCTATTATAGCCCTTGTTTTTTTAATAGATACATAAGATTCAATTAATTAGTGGAAAAGAAGAGAAGGGCAAAGTGAGAAATAAAAAGTAACATGAAATGAAGAATGGGTTAGTGAGTTAGTGGGATTGTTATTCCCATAATAGCCCTTGATTTTTTAAATGGATACATAAGACTCCATTGATTAGTGGTAAAAGAGTAATATTTTAGGATGGTATTTGTCAGTGCAAAACTTGGCCGACGCCTTAGAGTGGGACCCACCAGCCTTGTCTGGTTCCACGAAAACGAGAGTGAGACCCGCCAACCCTGCATGGGGTCCACAAAGACTGTTTAGAGACTGATAAATCCCCTGAGTATTTACTAAAACCCCGGATATTCCTAAAGCTCTATAAATAGCTAACTAAACCAACAATCCAGGAGGAAATTCATTATTCCCAACTCCACTTTCTGTTTTTCAGATCTCTTCGCGCCTTGTTGAATCAATAGATTCCTTGCGCTTAGTTGTCATAAACAAAAATTAGATTTCCTATCAAATGTTTCCAAGTCAAGCTTTAGATTTGACTTACACCTTTGAGGGATTGGTTGCCATTACAAACTGATCAAGAACGAAAATGCTAGCTTTGATACCAGTTTCTTTAGTTGCCATACATTCATAGGCGGGACCCCACAATATAGATCAGATTACAAATCAATCATCAGATGAATTAATAGTGGAACACAACAATAGTAGATCTAACAAAGCACAAGGCGAGAAAAATCCGAAACATATAAACAAAAACACATAGAGAAAAGGTAACTTTTATGTGAAAATCCTTACAGAAGAAAAACCAAGAAGTTACAACAGACACTCAACTTCCTCGTGAAAACCCCAATCACTTTTAGTTTTTTTTTCTTTCCAAAATCTCACTAAGTACTAGGAATTGAAAGAAAGCCAAAGAAACATACGTCGAAGATATACTTGATGAAATCGATCAACCCTCCTGGTGAAGAACTACCCTCTTCCCTAGTCCCCGATATAATATGCAAGCTGGCCAAGTTGAAACCTGGTCTCTCGTGGCAAGCTGGAGAAGATGAAATGGAGTAATTTTGATATTTCACTATAAAAGACATCACATTAATTACAAACCTGACATTTTTGTCCATTTTTAATCTTATTTCTTAAGATGGCAGTGGTGCGGTTTGAAACCGAAAATCGTGATAAACCTCACCTCATGATGCGGTTTTGGTTTGTCAAAATATAAAACCGTAGCGGTGGGGTGTGGTTTTGGCTTTTGGTTTCGGTGTAGCGGTGCAATACGGTTTTGGTGTGGTGATTCGGTGTTACAATGCGGTTTCGGTTTTGCCCAAAACCTCACCAATGCGGTTTCGGTTTTGCCCAAAACCTCACCGAAACCGTACCGTTACCATCCCTATTTATTTCGAATTAATTTTAAAGTATGATCCTATCTGATATATAAAATCAGTTTTTGGTTCTTTTCAGTACAACACCCAAAAACATTAAATTGTGATTTTGTGTCCTCTATAAGCCAAACACCATCAAATCTCCACTATTATAACAATTGGTCTAAATAATTCTTGTATTTCATGATCGAAATATATTACAGTTATATCTGAATGTAAAGGAATAAATCACATGTTTCAAACTTTTGATGACTTCAATGAACAATGACAGGTTTTTCTAAAATGTACATGAATGCCTAAGACATTTTCCCAGTTTTTAACTGTTTATTGAGATGGTATACCTCTTTCTTTTCTTTGGTTCTTTCTTGGGGGACTTAGGGAATGGTCCCTGACAAGAGATCAGTTTTAGCTAAAGAACAGTCATATTTCAAGAACAAAAATATCCCTCATTGTGCTTCAAATATTCATTTCAATGCCACTTATTTCTAAACTAAATCGAATCATGAACCCTAAAATCTATAGGCCATGGGATGAATCCTAGATCTAATCCTAATCCTAGACCTAATCCGAACTGAACCCCTCTGTCTATCGCCCTCCTCTTGTCTCTGCTGCTCGCCACCGTCGGAAGACGTCGGCGAGCAGCTGCAACTCATGCCGCAGCTCGCGCCGGCCGCTGCCACCTTTGCTGCTCCCGCCACTGCTCGCCACCATTGCTAGAGAAAAAAACATAAGAAAGGAGGAGAAATGGGATGGCATGTATTACCCGTCCATTTCACCCCCAACAAACTGTTGTCAGAACCTTACACACATTACCTCTTCTTCTTGCCATCTTTCTTTCTTTCTTTTTTTTAATTTTTGGGAGAACCACTCAGCGTCTCATCTGCACGAGGTTTATCCAGTAGACTGTAGACCCTAGCAGTCGTGAAGTCAGATTCAATCCCAAGTGTCAACTACAAGGAAACTTTAAAATATTCTTTCTGACTTCCTTTGCACAGTACGAAGAAACTTTAAAACTCAGCTGGCTGGCACCCTCGAACTACTATGATTTTCCTCCGTCGACGGAGTCCCACAAACTACTATGAATTTTCTCAGTCCATTGACTTTGAGGCAGCCCACACCAAGAATCCCTTACCGGATGTTGATTTGTGATACTTCTAAATAAGCTTTGATGGTGCCCAAAAAATATATCACCGGTTTGTCATCCACGCAACAGCAACAGAAGAGGACACGACGAGACGGCAAAAGTCCCCCCCCCCCCCCCCCCCAGACAAACTCAAGATTCGAGGTCAAACCTTTTTTTGGCTCACACGCGGAAGAGCCTGTCCGTGGTTGGTGCTCACAGCTCGTTCGGGGACCCTGACCGCATACGATCAGCTCGCACGCCGAAGAGGCCGCCTGCGGCTGGCGCTCACAGCTCGCCCGGAGCTTATCCTGACCTTATGCGATCAGCTTGCACGCGGAAGAGGTCGCCCACAGCTGGTGCTCATAGTTCGCCTGAGGCTTACCCTGATCGTATGCGACTAGCTCGCACGCGAAAGAGGCCGCCCGTGGCTGGTGCTCACAGCTCACCTGGAGCTCATCCTGACCGCATACGATCAGCTTGCACACAGAAGAGGTCGCCCATGGCTGGTGCTCACAGCTCGCCCGGGGCATACTCTGACCGCATGCAATCAGCTCGCATGTGGAAGAGATCACCCCCGGCTAACTCCCTCTTACAGTAGTGAATCGCCACGTCCTGTGGACAAAGCAGCATCTTCCTCGAGGAATCATTCATGAGGTACTGCGAGTCAAATTTCTCCACACAACTCGCCAGCTGAAAATAGTATCTCGATCTCCGCCCATAGCCCGCCGAAAGCCCAATTCTAGCTCACACGCGGAGAGATTGCCTATGGCTAACAGAAACTCAGAAGGATATCCGCGAACACCCACAGCTCGTCCTAATCGCACGCGATCGGTTCGTGCGCGGAAGAGGTCGCCCCAGGCATATTTTAAAGAACCCCTCGGAAGATTCAATGCCCATAGCTCGTCCGGGAGCTCGCCTAATTAGCTCACGATTGGCTCATCCAGGAGTTCGTCCTTTTTCCCGCAAAGGTCGCCTACAGTAAGGTGGTACTAAATCGACAGATGTCACCACCCCCGTGAAACTACGTGGACAACTATGAGCCCCACGAGCCGGTCAGAGTCGGTTTAGAACGCCCCAGACTGGAGTTTTCCAGAATCTCCACCTGACACGGACAAGACCGGAGCACCCCCCTCACCGCCTGGCAGGCTAAACAACAAAGCCCATTAAAGGGTCTATGTGGGCTAGCACGTGAAGGTGTAGAAGGTGCGGGAAAGAGCGGCCACGTGTCAGACTCTGCCAATCTGCATAAGGTCTATAAAGGTACGATCCCAAGCTCCAAAGTACATGTTCGAAACTCAGAAACCCAAACATTTTCTCACTACTCAACCTCTCCACTTTTGAACCTTTACTGATTTGAGCATCGGAGGATCTGCGCTCCTCACGGAGCCAATCGTTTTCACATTTTCCTTGCCTTGCAGGTCAAGCACCCGAGCCAGTGAAAATTTTCCCCCGACATTTGGCACCATCTGTGGGATCTTTTGACTGGTTCCCGTGAGAACGCCCATGACCACACGGTCGAAAGCTGTGCTTTCGTAGGAGACCCAGATGGCTCCTGCCACTCGGGGATAGAGATGGGCGAAGGCCCATGCTGAATCTACACGGAGTGGGACGCCGACACAAGCTTCCCAACCCCCTGTCCCTCTCAGTGACCAGCTCTTTATAGAGATGTTGTCCACCCAGCGGGCCATGATGGATGAGTTGACGTTGCTGCACCAGGTTCCTTCGGCGAGCAAAAGAACATATCTTCCCTCCCTCAGGCTAGAGCAATAGAGGGAAGGATCAGCAGGTCAATCCCGATAACCAAAAGTGTCGGCAAGGGCCATTCCCCCTGTGCGACCTCCTCCGATCTCAGCGTCGTATCAACCTATGTTGGCGACCACGCAGCGGGTATTCCAACAGGAGCCTCATATGGGAGGCATAGTCGCGAACAAGACAAGAGAGTCAGCTTTCGGGCGACTTCAGCGGCTGGTCACCCAACGTTCCAGCAATAAGTTGACTCTCCCTTCGGTCCCCCCTCGCCGATGAAGCCAAAGTGCAGATTCGGACGAGTCAGAGGCGAGGTCTTGAGGGGGAGATAGTAACCTGTGCCATCAGCGTGAGCGAGAACCCATGAAGGAGGTGTTACCCCATGTGGAGACTCGTGAAGTGACTGCCTCGCGCCAACCTTTCCCAGCACCGAGGAGGCTACCTGCGAAGTGACAGAGCGATCGCTAAGAGGTAACCCTTGAGCACCGCCGTAGCAAGGGTGCGGACCGGCCTTGAGGAAGCGTGCATGATCGCATAGGGCCAGTGCAGCCGCTTTGGGGAAATCGCCCCGAGTGCTAGCGACAACATAACATGCATGTCGACCTTTTAGATGATCTTGCCGCTCATGGAGGTAGCTCGCCTTTCACAGACGAAGTTCACTAGGGGGTTTTCCTCAGCATTAGACCCCACCAAACTTCGTGCTGTTTGATGAGTCACAAGACCCCGTGGACCATCTCTTGGCCTACCAGAAGTTATTGTTTTTTCAGGACCAGGACCACGTTCTGTGTCATGCGTTCCCGAGCAACTTGACTGGTTCAACCTTGAACTGATTTCATAAGTTGCTCTCCCATTCCATTCCTAACTTCACCACTCTATTTGGGCTGTTCCTGGAACAATACCGTTGTAACCAACAACTGCCTAAGAGGATCGAATCATTGTTCATCCTGACCATGAGAGCTCGGGAAACCCTTCGATGCTTCTCAACATGGTTTCGCAGCACCTACCTTGCCCTAGAGGACTCAGCCGATTAAGATCGGACGGTTGTGATAGCCTTCAGGAGCGCGATCCTCGAATAAAGTAAGCTGTACGATGCCCTCATCATCTCTAACCCCCGCACAATGGTCGAGCTTTTCGCCCTTGTCTCGCAACACATCAAGCTCGAAGATGTGGTTCTCTATCGAAAAAGAAAGATGGTTGAGCAGTGACCTCCTCTTGATTTGCGGCCTCTCGTTGTTAAAGCGGTGGAGCGGTGCGAGGCGCCCCCTACGGTGCTAGTTGTCACCAGTAGCTTCAGCTGTGATACCTTTGGAGGCACCAATCATGCCGGCTGGAAGACCGGCAAAATGGCACTTGCCTCCAAATCCAGAGAGTGGGATTTCACGATAATGAGCCTCTCTCCCGAACAAATTCTGCATCAAGTCCAGAACGAGCCTTTTGTCCAGTACCCTCCTCCCCTTCAGCAGGGTGAGTCCAGCTCCACCGACAACACCAGGTGATGTTCATTCCATAAAGGCGTCTAGTACCACACCAATCGGTGTCGAGCTCTGAGGAACCATTTGGAGGACCTCATCGGTTTAGGTCATTTGGACCAATTCATCTCGCCATCACGGCGATTCGAGGTCATCCCTATGCATATCCCAAGAGAAAGAGATCGGTCGGGACCAGCGGAGCCCGCACTACCGCTACCTCCCCTAGGCGGACCGACAATTTGCCACACCATTGCCAGACACCTAGGCGAGCTGAGGTTAAGCAACGAGGTACGGCGGCAAGTAAGAGAGGTGGAGTGAACGCAAAAGGTGTACTCTATCTCGCTACTACCTACTTTTCTTCAAACCCCTCAACTGGGAGCCCACGACTTCGCGTGGTTCTCAAAGGATGATATGGGCAGTGTCGCTACTCTACACAATGACCCTCTGGTCATACGCCTCATAATGGCCAATATGGAGGTGTGGCGCATTTTGGTCGATTCCGAAAGTGCCATGGACATCCTTTTCCTTTCGGCTTTTCAACGGATGGGTCTGCGACATGCCGATTTGTCTCCAGCTACGGGCTCTCTTAGCGGCTTCACAGGCGAGGTGGTTAAAGTTGTTAGAGAGATTACCCTGACCGTGATAGTGGGTCCCGAAGCTCAGCAAACCCGGTTCGCTATGGTGGATGGGCAGTCCGCTTTCAATACCATCCTTGGGCGACTTTGGCTTCGGTAGATGAATGCAATGCCTTCGCTCAATCATCAATCCCTCAAATTCCCCGTTCCTACGGGAGCCATGGTTATACGAGGTGATCAGGTCGCCGCCACCAGCGGAAGCAGGACATCTACCACCTTACCACCGCTGGCATCGCAGAGGCCAAAAGACTGGCACCCTCTTAGCAATTAACTGCTTCTCCATGCGAGCTCCCTGACAATCCAAATGTAGGGACTCTCTGACCTTGTGAGACACCCACTTTACCCTGACGGTTATCCAGGGCAGGTGGAAGCGGCATTGGTCAAGAACATGGTGCAGGCAGTCGCCCTATAGATACTGCGAAGAGGAAATCCCCTGTTGCCGAGCCCCTCCAAAATATTGACATCAGAGATAATGGGATCCCAAGGGTTACCCACCTTGGGACATCATTAACCGAAGCCGAAGTCCTCCACTTAATGGTTTTTCTCAAAGACTACGAGGACGTGTTCGCTTGGAGCTTCACCGACATGCTCGGAATCGACCCCGAGGTCGCCTGCCATCGCCTCCATATCTTGTGCGATTTTCCTCCGGTCAAGCAAAAAGCTTGGCATATTCCGGCTACAAAGGTCACCGCGGTTGCGGCAGAGGTTGAAAAGCTAGAGCAAGCTGGCTTCATTCGTAAGGCTTATTTTTCTGAGTGGATCTCCAACATTGTCGCGGTGCCAAAGAAGAGCGGGGCTAATCGACTGTGTTTAGACTTCTCCGACCTTAACAAAGCTTGCCCAAAAGATGGATTTTTCTTCCCCAGAATCAGAGCTCTAGTGGATACTATTGTCGGATTCCAGGCTCTCTTATTCATGGATGGGTACTCTGGATATAACCTGTGGGGGAAAATCTTCGTGCCGACCCGAAGACTTTGCCTCACCAGTCAATTGAAGTTGATGTTGACGTCGAAGATCGTTGGTCGATCTATTGATTGAAGTTGAAGCCTTTTGATATGCAAACAGAGAGAATGTTGACACGAGGTGTGATCTTGGAGTTCAGCCGAAGCCTACGTCTCCGTGCTATAGGGAGCAACCCGAATTTACTAACACTTATGTTAAAGTGATCTCGACAGGCCGAGTATCACTGAAAACTCCCTGATCTCTTCGAAGGAGAGAAAAAGATCAAAGAGAGGTGGAAGATGGGAAGCTGAGAAATTCTAGAGCTCTGGATTCTGAAAACCAGATCTCAGAGTGGAAATCTGAAATTTTCGGATCCATTTACATTCGAAGGCTCTGCTATTTATAGAATTTCTAGGGAGGAATTCCTGGGTAAATGGCGGTCTCTGCTGCTGTATCTGGGGATCCTCCAGGTAAGGCTGATGGGTCCCGCTGTGGTACTCGGGGGCCCACCAGGCAGGGTCGGTGGGCCCCGCTGTGGTCTTCGGGGACCCACCAGGCAAGGCCGGTGGGTCCCGTTGTGGTACTCGGGGGCCCACTAGGCAGGGCCGGCGGGTCCCGCTGTTGTTCTTCGGGGGCCCACCAGGCAGGGCCGGTGGGTCCCGCTGTTTGCAGACTTCTTGCCAAAATTTGCACCCACAGTTACCCCCTCCAAGTTAGCTAAAAGACCACCTTGGCTGGCTTGGATTCGTGGTGCAAAGCTAACGACCCCCTGTTATACGCGTAGAGGAACTTTTGTCGAAGGTTAGCGAAAAAATAGACTGATCAGTCAAATTTGACTGATCGGTCAAACTTGACTGATCGGTCAATTTTGACTGATCGGTCAGACTTAACCGATCGGCCAAACTTGACCGATCGGTCAATTTTGACCGATCGGTCGAATTCAACCGGTCAAGGTTGGAGTGATCGGTCAAAAAACATAGTTTTTTGACAGATCCAGTAGAAAATCGATCGATCGGTTGATTTTGACCGATCGGTCAATTTTGACCGATCGGTTAAAATCAGCCGGTCAAGGTTCGGGTGATCGGCAAAAAACACAAGTTTTTTGCCAGATTCAGTAGAAAATCGACCGATCGGTTGATTTTGTTCGATCGGTCAAGTTTGACCGATCGGTTAAAATCAGCCGGTCAAGGTTTGGGTGATCGGCAAAAAACACAAGTTTTTTGCTAGATCCAGTAGAAAATCGACCGATCGGTTGATTTTGACCGATCGGTTAAAATCAGCCGGTCAAGGTTTGGGTGATCGGCAAAAAACACAAGTTTTTTGCCAGATCCAGTAGAAAATCGACCAATCGGTTGATTTTGACCGATCGGTCAAGTTTGACCGATCGATTAAAATCAGCCGGTTATGGTTTGGGTGATCGGCAAAAAACACAAGTTTTTTGCCAGATCCAGTAAAAAATCGACCGATCGGTTGATTTTGACCGATCGGTCAAGTTTGACCGATCGGTTAAAATCAGCCGGTCAAGGTTTGGGTGATCGGCAAAAAACATAAGTTTTTTGCCAGATCCAGTAGAAAATCGACCGATCGGTTGATTTTGTCCGATCGGTCAAGTTTGACCGATCGGTTAAAATCAGCCGGTCAAGGTTTGGGTGATCGGCAAAAAACACAAGTTTTTTGCCAGATCCAGTAGAAAATCGACTGATCGGTTGATTTTGACCGATCGGTCAAGTTTGACCGATCGGTTAAAATCAGCCGGTCAAGGTTTGGGTGATCGGCAAAAAACACAAGTTTTTTGCCAGATCCAGTAGAAAATCGATCGATAGGTTGATTTTGACCGATCGGTCAAGTTTGACCGATCAGTTAAAATCAGCCGGTCAAGGTTTGGGTGATCGGCAAAAAACACAAGTTTTTTGCCAGATCCAGTAGAAAATCGACCGATCGGTTGATTTTGTCCGGTCGGTCAAGTTTGACCGATCGGTTAAAATCAGCCGGTCAAGGTTTGGGTGATCGGCAAAAAACACAAGTTTTTTGCCTGATCCAGTAGAAAATCGACCGATCAGTTGATTTTGACCGATCGGTCAAGTTTGACCGATCGGTTAAAATCAGCCGGTCAAGTTGAAGTTTCGAACCTGCCTTCAGAGAAGGTAGTACAGCTTGTTCTTTCTTTGTGATCTTCGGACAAAGCTTTGGATGTTGATGGAGTTTGATTTTTTCTGTTTTGAATCTTTGGTTTGCCTTGATTGGTTTCTTTGAACCGGCGGTCCGGTTCACTTGGACCGGTGGTCCACTTGGACCGGTGGCTCGTCTGGACCGGTGGTATAGACGCCACGTGTACCTGCAAAAACACACGATTTGATATGGTGAAGACACGTGTCTTCTCGATTTGTGCGTCTGAATTCCTCAGAATACTTAAGCTTCTCTGGCTGTCATTTTCGCCTCACGCTTTCAGAAAATTTTCGAAGTCCAGAGCCTTTTGCTTTCAACTTCTCGCTCTCTGTTTCCTTTCGATCGGTCAAATGGCTTCTTCTGGTAGTTCGAAGAAGAGTGCAGTTCCTTCCAAGAGGAAGGGCAAGGAAGTTGTCGAAGTCTCTTCTGCTCCGAAGGGCCGAGGCAAAGGCAAGGCTGAGTTGATCGAACTTGGCCAGTTGGGCAAGAGGCACCAAGGAGTGGGGTTCGCTTCTGCACCGTCAAGGCCAGAGCACATCCCTAAAGCGAGATTTGTCCTCTGCCCGCAGCTACCTTTGGAGGCGGAACCTGAGTTTGGGTATAATGTTGGCAGTAAACTGACAGACATGAAGAGGGAGAAGCTGTAGGAGTTGCTGGCAAGTTTCACTGAGGGGAAGGTCCGGCCAGCGCTTCCGGGAGTTCTATCAGCTTTTGGAATCGACAGGAGGACAATCTTTGTCTCGTACGCGAGCAAGGAGCAAGTGATGGGAACCATCGTCACGATCGGCCAGCTCAACTGCGGACTGCGCCTTCCATTGCCTCCTTTTGCCGCGAGGTTACTGAACACCTCTTGTCTCTGTCCCGGGCAGGTTACTGGAAACGCCTGGAGGATTATCTACGCTTTTTGTCGCGTGGAGTCTGACTTCCAGAAGGAGCTCAGGGAATGTTATTCCAGCCTCCCTGAAGGTGAAGAAGCCCGGATCGAGCTAGGGTATTTTTTCTATCACTATCGATGGGCCTGGAGGAAAGATAGCCCATTCTACAATCTGACGGGTGTCTCTGCCCTTCGCCCGATCATTGACACCATCGGCTTGGACAAGCTCTACACTGACTGGCCGCTATCGGTGTCCGGTGCATGGACTCCTCTGTCTGTTCCTGAGGTTCCCCGGTACAAGGTGCACAAAGAGGTAGATATGTACAGTGCAGGAGGAGCTCTCTCGTGGTCTTCGGAGCGAGTGGGAGCTGTCGACAATCTCTTCTTGGAGTTGACATGCGGGACTCGATCTTGAAAGCAATTCTCGAATTGCCCGGTTCGACACGGCAATGCCAACCTCCTCCACCGATCGAAGCTTCGTTATGAAGATAACGAGGTCATCTACTCGGATTATGAGGAGGACCCTCAGTCAGGCAAAATTGTTAGAAAACTTCGATTTGAGAAGAAGGCTTACGGAGCTAGGCGCAGCTTGCCCACGGAGGAGAAACTGGTGATACCTCGCCAAGGCCAAGCAAAGAAGAAGAGGAAAATCCCCATCAAGCAAGAGGAGGATGAGAAGAAAAAGGATGAGGAAGATGAAGAAGAAGAAGTAGAGAGAGAGGAGGAAGGTGGAGGTGAAGATGAAGATGAAGAGGATGTGGGTGGTGATGATGATGATGATGAAGATGCTGATGACAGCACTGGCAGCGACGGGGGAGAAGATGGAGACGATGAGGGTGATGAAGATGACGAAGAAGATGGGGGCAAAGGACATAGGGGTGGCGAGGAAGAAATTCCTCCCACCCCCACTGGTAGTGCTGAAGGACATGGGGGTGGTGAGGAAGAAATTCCTCCCACCCCCACTGGTGGTGCTGATGAGGACTCATAGCCGATCCTCATAGACGAGGCTAGGGCCCGCAAGATGGAGGGGGTTATGGATGCAACGGGCGATGGCCCTAAAGTGATTCCTGCTTATCACTTTGGGGATTTGAAGAAGAACCCACTGCGCTTCAGAATTAAGCTATCGGGGAGTGGTGGGGTTGGAAGCAACCCCACACCCTTCGATCAGATATCTCCCGAGGTCCCTCGTCTCGAAGGAGCGACTACGAGCGGGGGTATGGATGTTGAACAACCCCCACCCCCTTCGCGCTCCTTGGCTGAAGAGGCGGCTGCTCTCATGGCGGGGCTCGATAATTCGAGCGGGCACGAAGATAAAGGGGGAGCCTCACCTCCTCGAGATGTTCCCTCTCCCGCTCACTTGGAGAGAGAAAGCCGGGTGGGTGATGCTACTTCCCAACCCCTGCCAGAGCCAACCCCCATCAAGGAGAAATCGACCCCCAATGGTAAGAGCTCCGACCGTGGGAAGGGAAAGGCTCCTCAGGTCGATGCTTCAGGTATCTGTACTAACTTGCCTTGATTGTCTTGCCTTTGAAGCTTGAAAATATTCTAACACTTTGAACTCTTATGTCGATTGCAGGTACGCCTGTTGGCTCGACTCAGAAGATAAAGAACTTGGGTGATATTGATATCAACCACCCTACTAGCATGATCCGGAAGCTTTGCAATCTTCCGGAAGCTACTTTTGAAGAAGCCTTCGATCGGCTAGATGTAGTGGTATGTGCATCTGCTTGATCCACTATTCGAGTTGTATCTTCGGAATAATTCTAACTCTCTATCCATCTGCAGAGCTCAGCAGTTTTGAGAATCACAAGCACTCTCTCCAGGAGGGCAGGAGAACGGGAGGCTGCATCTGAAGTATCCCGTTTGATAGCTGAACTGAAGGTTACTCGCGAAGAAGTAGACCAGCTGAGGGAGGTACTGCGTTCGAAGAAAGAGTCTCTCAAGGCCAAGATTGAGGATCTTCGTAAGGAGAAGCTGGAGAGCAAGACGCGGCTGGAAGGTTACGAGGCTCGGGGTCATGAGCTCGAGTCTCTGAAGACTCGACTCTCCAGGGTAGAGACCTTGTCCTGTGACCCCGCAGCTGAAAATAAGGAATTGAAGGAGAAGCTTGCTGCTCAGAGTAATGCCTTCGCTGCCAAAGAAGAGGCTCTCAAGAAAGAGTTAGAGCACATGCGAAGTGAATGCGCGAGTTACAGAGAGACGACTGAGAAAGTGGTGGAAGCACTTAGGGCCCATGGTAGTAGTGTGCGATCTTCCAAGGCTTCTGCGGCGAGCAAAGCTCGAGATGGATCCGAAGGAGAGAAGTCGCGCGCTCCCAGTGTGGCTAAACCCTGATGTATTTCTACCTTCTTTCTTTGTTGCACTTTATAAATTTGTGATATGAAAAGGCTCACTGCTGTACTCGGCAATTTTTTGATAATAGAAATCTTTTTGGTGCTTGAAAGTTGGATGTCTCTTGAGTTGAATGTCTTTGAATATCATGTTCTGGATAGCATTGGAATAGATATAATATTTTGAATGTAAGGGGTCGAGTCGCAACTCGATTGCCCAAACTTATTGTAACTTGAAAATTGAACTTGAATTCGTGTAACATTTGAATATGAGGGGTTGAGTCGCAACTCAAGCACCCAAACCTGTTAGACGATATCGAAATTGATTGAAATTGAATATTGAAATTTCAAGGTCAGTTTAACATTTGCCAGTAAGGGGTTGAGTCGCAACTCTAATACCCAAACTTGTTAAAAGACTTGGTAACTTGAATATGGTCAGTTTAACATTTGCTAGTAAGGGATTGAGTCGCAACTCTAACACCCAAACTTGATAAAAGACCTGGTAACTTGAATATGGATAATTTGAAACTACTTCAGAACTTGAATTGAAAAGCTGAACACTTGCATATTGGAACATTTGAAAGAGAACTTTATTCATCATGGTATTTACATCATGGATAGAACAACTTGAGATGTCTAGAATTCCAAGCTCGAGGCAATCTATCTCCTTCTGGTGAGATCAGTCTGTAAGAACCTTTGCCTCCCACTGATTCAACGATATAAGGACCTTCCCAGTTGGGAGCTAGTTTCCCACTGCTGTGTTCCTTTCTGTTGTAGAAGACTGCTCTAAGGACCAGACTGCCGATTGGGAATTGTCGCTTGTAGACTTTCTCATCATAGGCTCGTTTGATCTTCTGCTAATACTTTGCCACACGAAGGGAAGCTTGGTCTCGTAGTTCTTCAGAGAAGTCTAGATTATTGATCTGAAGCTCTTCGTTGATTCCTTCTTCAACTGCTCTGGTCTTCAGAGTACTTGATATGTTTTCTGTTGGGAGTACTGCTTCCGATCCATATGTTAGACGAAAGGGTGAGAACCCTGTTGATCTTCTCGGAGTTGTGCGATATCCCCAAAGGACTTCAGGTAGGACCTGTTCCCACAATCCTTTCTTGTCGTTGAGTTTCTTCTTGAGTATACCAAGAATAGCTCTATTGGAGGCTTCAGCTTGACCATTGCATTGAGGGTATCTTGGAGTTGAATAAAAGAGCTTGATTCCGTTGTTCAGACAGAACTCACAGAACTTGTCAGAGTCGAATTGAGCTCCGTTGTCGGCAACAAGAACTTGAGGTGTACCAAACCTTAAGAAGATGTTATGTCGAATGAACTTGATCACTTCATCATCGGTCTCTCGAAAGAGTGGCACGGCTTCAACCCATTTGGTGAAGTAATCAGTGGCCAGCAGTAGATACTTCTTCTTGCTCGGAGTTGGAGGGAAAGGACCCAAGAAATCTAACCCCCATTGATGGAAAGGCCAGGGACTTGATAGTTGATGAAGCTCATCTGCAGGGAGATGGATAGCTCGAGCGTGTCGTTGGCATGGCTCGCATCTTTGAACAACTTGTCGAGCATCTTTTGCCATTGTAGGCCAGTAGTAACCTTGTAGTTTCGTCTTAGCTTCAAGAGATCTTCCTCCCGAATGATTCCCACAAGCTCCAGAGTGGATATCAATCAGGATTGCCTGTGCTTGTTCGGGACCAATGCACTTGAGCAACATCCCGTTGTAAGATTTGAAATATAGATCTTCTCCTTGTAGAATGTAGCATGGGAGCTTCCTTTGAAGCCTTCGGGCTTGATTTGGATCTTCCGGTATTTTGCCATGCTCGAAGAAGTCGAAAATTGATCGTCTCCAGTCTTCAAGCTCACTTGTAGTAGTGAGGTTCAATGTCAGTTGATCTCCACCCCCAGATCTCTTTGTGGTAGCAATGATCTGTTGTTAGGGGGTGGTCTTGGGCACTTCCTGATAATCAATTTGTATTTGCCTTCCTCCGAGCGAGTCTCCAAGGACGGAGGCAGCATTAGCTAAAGTATCTGCTTCACGATTCTCTGCCCTTGGAATTTGAACGAATTCAGTATTTATGAAGCGTTGTTGAAGACGTCGTACTAAGGCCAAATAGAGTTGCATTCTTTCTTCACGAGCTGTGTACTCTCCATTGATTTGCCTTATGATCAACTGGGAGTCGCTGTAGACGATGATTCGATCTATCCTCAGGGATTCTGCCATTTCGAGTCTGGAAATGAGTGCTTCGTATTCGGCTTCGTTGTTAGTGGCATTGAACCCTAGGAGAGTGGCCTTCTGTAGATGATCAAGTTCGGGGGATACTAAGACTATCCCAGTTCCCAAACCGATCAAACTTGAAGCTCCATCAGTATAAAGCTTCCATGGAGGAGTTACAGCAATAGCTTTGAGACTTGGATCAATTTTTATCGCAAGGTTGATCGGAGTATTGTCCTCATCTTCTAAGCGCATGTCGACATCTTCTTCCCAAGTGATGGGGTCTTCAACTGGAAAGTCAGCTAGAAAATCAGCAACAGCTTGACCTTTGATAGAAGTGCGAGATTCGAACTGAATCCCCAGAGCACTCATTTCGATCACCCATTTGGTCATTCGACCAGCTCGACCGGCTTTGTCAACGATATCTTTGAGCGAGTGTTCTGAAATGACAGTGATCTGGTGGGAGACGAAGTATGGTTGGAGACGACGCGATGCAGTGAGCAAGGCCAGGATGACCTTCTCAGTTTTTGAGTAGCGAGTTTCAGCTGGAAGAAGAGTGTGGCTGATATAATAGACTGGATGCTCGATGCCTTCTCTTCTACTGAATAGGACCGCGCTGATCGCTTGATCGGTCACAGCGAGATAGAGCCACAAGTCTTCTTTTGGAAGTGGAGCAGTCAGGATAGGAGCTTGCACCAGATATTTCTTGATGCCTTGAAAAGCTTCTTCACAAACAGGACTCCATCCCGATGTATCTGCCTTTCATAGTTTGTCGAAGAGAGGCTTATATTTGTCTGAAGACTTTGAGATGAATCTATTGAGGGCAGTGAGTCTTCCAGTGAGACGTTGTACTTCTTTCCGATTGGTAGGCGATGGCATGTCGAGGATAGCTCGAATTTGATCGGGATTGGCTTCAATACCCCTCCTGGTCACAAGATGACCCAGGAATTTGCCAGATTGAACTCCGAAAGCGCACTTGGCTGGATTGAGCTTCATGCGATACTTTCGGAGGACTTGAAAAGTTTCCGCCAGATCAGATAGATGCTTCCCTCTAGTGGAGCTCTTGGTGAGGAGGTCGTCGACATAGACTTCGACGTTGCGACCGATCTGATCTTCGAACATTTTTGTGACTAACCTTTGATAGGTAGAACTAGCATTTTTGAGGCCGAATGGCATTACATTATAGCAGTAGAGACCTCGGCTAGTCACAAAACATGTCTTCTCTTGATCATTCGGATGAAGCGGAATTTGATTGTATCCAGAGTACCCATCCATGAAAGACAATAGCTCGTGGCCAGCAGTGGCATCGACGAGTCTATCAATCCTTGGCATGGGGAATGGGTCTTTGGGGCAAGCCTTATTGAGATTGGTAAAGTCGATGCAGACTCTGACCTTTCCGTTTTTCTTTGGAACAACAACTATGTTAGAGATCCAGGTAGGATACTCTACTTCACGGATGAAGCCTGCTGCGAGTAGCTTGGTGATTTCTTCTTGAACAGCAACTTGCAGCTCTGGTCGGATGGTGCGTGGCTTTTGCTTGACAGGCTTCACTTCTTCTTTGATAGCAAGTCGGTGACAAGCGTCATCTGGATTGATACCAGGCATGTCTTCGAAACACCAGGCGAAGACGTTGATATTGGACTTGAGGAAGGATACCATGTCTTGCGCTTCTGCGTCGCTAAGACCGGTACCAATAAATGTTTGTTGAGGGAGATCTCCACTGCCGATATTGATAGGGATGATTTCTTCAATTGAAGGTGAGGCTACCTATTCGATTGGTGGGGGTTCGGTCAGCGGAATCTCCTTTGATTGCTATTTGGAAGGACCAGCTTCGTCTCGCGGCCGCTTTGGAGGAGCAATATTGATCTTCCGATCTGTTTTAGCCGCGGCAGCCTCACAAGACCTCCCAGCTTGCTGATCGCCTCGAATGCAGACGATGCCTTCTCCCGTTGCAAACTTAAGAAGTTGGTGATAAGAAGAGGAGATGACATTGATCTGGTGGAGGAATGGTCGCCCGAGAATGGCGTTGTAGCTAGACACTCCTTCGACAATCGCAAATCTCACCGAGACTCGAGTCTCCTAGCTGAGGTCGATGGTGAATCTCGACTCACCCACCGTGATGCTTTGTTCGTCGTTGAAACCAGTGATCACAGTTGGAACGACGTCAAGGCTTTGATATTTATGTCCCAGACGTTTGAAGCAGTCTGAGAACATAATATCGATGGAACTCCCGGTGTCGATGAGGATCCGATTGACGGTGCTTCCGTCGATGATGAGTTTCAAAACCAGGGGGTCTTGATGTGGAGTATGAACTCCTTGAAGATCGGTGTCGTTGAAGACGATGGACGGCCAAGCAAGACCTTCGATGGGCTTCTCGATCCAGGTATCTTCTTTGTTTGCAGTAGATCGAACATGGAACATGCGTCGAATCTGTCGATCGACTTCCTTCCCGGTCACTGATTGATTGTGCAATGATCCATGAATGCCAAAGATATTGGCATTCACGGTGAGAGGTGATGGGTTGGAAGAGATCTGATGAATCCAGCAAGCCTTTTTCCCCTTTGCAGAGGATCGACGTTGATCTTGTCCCTCTTTGGTGAATTCATGGAGATGGCCTTCTCTCAGCAAGTCTTCGAGATGAAATTTTAGTCGATAGCACCGATCGGTAGAATGGCCATGGCTTCGATGGAAATCGCAATAAATAGTTTTGCCTGCTGTGAATTTGGAGTTTGGCTGAAGAGGATTGGGCCTTCGAAGGAACTCCTCGTGTTGAATGCGATCGAGGATCTGTTCGACCAGCATATTCCACTCGGTGAAAGTGGTCTTCGTTGGAGATCGACGCCCGTCATTCTTTGATCGTTTGTTGGCTGGAGGGGCTGCTGCCTCAGCGTTGTGAGCTTTGGCAGCATACTTGGGAGCTTCTCTCTCTACCGGTCTTCGCTTCGTTTCTCGCCCTTTTCGAGCGACTTGATCATCTTCAACCTCGATCTCTTTCTGGATTCGATCGAACATAGCTCCCAGAGAAGGAGGGGGATTGCGGATGAAGTCATTGTAGATGTGTAGATCGAAGCGGAGGGCATTCTGGAAAAAGCCAACATGATGGCTTCATCATCCAGATGTCTTCCAGATAGGGCAGCATGCTCGTTGCGAAATCTCCTCGTGAAGCTGCGGAGAGTCTCGTCGGCACCCATCCTTAGCCGATAGAGAGAGTCGAGCTTCTTCTCTGGCTTCAGATTGAGCTGATAATGTTGCACAAAGAGGTTTGCCAAAACACCGAACTGGGTGATGGACCCAGCCCGGAGATTATGATACCAGTCGAGTGACGGCTCATCGAGACTTCCTGCGAAGGTGCGGCAGAGCACGTTGTTTTCTTCTTCGTGCGGTGTTAGAGCTTGCTTGAAGGCAAGTATATGGAGAGTTGGATCTCCTCTGATGCAGTTGAATTTGGGGAGGATAGGAGTTCTCCATCCCCTTGGAAATGTTGTCTCGAAGAGACTTCGATGGAGAGGTCCGGCGGAGGAATACCCATCTCTACGACCGTGTCCTCGACCTGGATGTAGATCGAGAGGTAGAATCGAGAGGTCTTGTTCAGGCCTCTGAATATCAGCGGGTTGGAGTCGGTGGTGAAGGTCCGATCCGAGTCCGCGTTGGAGTGGAATGGAAGGGAAGACTCTACTCTTTGAAGGAGCGCCTTTTATTTGGTGCTTCCTTGGTATATTGAGCTTTGAAGGTGCCCTCTTGTCGCAGTTGCGGCCAAAAGACGATTGGGAAGACTCGTCATCGAGGCGGTCCCAAACACTCTGCTTCCAGGGGGCAGCAGAGGGAGTTGGGTCATGTCGAATCCTCTCGAGGGCAGCAATGCCCATTGACCTCCGTTGCTCGGAGTGGATTGAATGTCGAGGAAGATCGACCCTCTCACTTGTAGAGGGGATAGGTAGAGCGATCCCAGCCTCGGAAGCTGCTTTCTTAAGAGCATCCCTCTCAGCGGTGAGGGTGGTGTTTTGCTTCGCCAATTAGAGGAGTTGGAAGTCGACCGCCGAAATTTGATAGGTCGATGGAGGATTTTCAGCAGGAGCGGGGGCTGTTTGCCCAATTGACTGTCGTGCGGGGTGGACGATCGGTCGATCGATAGATCTTCCACTCCCTGAACGAACCCATATGTCGGGGACAGCAAGGGGCTGTCCGAAGTTGAGCCTTTGACTCATCGATCGAGTCTCAGGACGAGCTTGTTGTTGAGTGTTACTTCCTTCTGGTTGACCCTGGTGTTTCGTCCTCGCCATTCAGAGAGCGAAGGGTGCAACGAGAGTGCCGATGTCCGATCAGTTGTATGATCAACCGAGGAGGCGAGGAAGTTTGGCTATCAAGATCGGTTGTATGCTCAACCAATCAAGTAGTAGTGGAGAGAGCTCGACTTTTTGCTCGGATCCCACAGACGGCGCCAAACTGTGGGGGAAAATCTTCGTCCCGACCCGAAGACTTCGCCTCACCAGTCAATTGAAGTTGATGTTGACGTCGAAGATCGTTGGTCGATCTGTTGATTGAAGTTGAAGCCTTTTGATATGCAAACAGAGAGAATGTTGACACGAGGTGTGATCTCGGAGTTCAGCCGAAGCCTACGTCTCTGTGCTATAGGGAGCAACCCGAATTTACTAACACTTATGTTAAAGTGATCTCGACAGGCCGAGTATCACTGAAAACTCCCTGATCTCTTCGAAGGAGAGAAGAAGATCAAAGAGAGGTGGAAGATGGGAAGCTTAGAAATTCCAGAGCTCTGGATTCTGAAAACCAGATCTCAGAGTGGAAATCTGAAATTTTACATTCGAAGGCTCTGCTATTTATAGAATTTCTGGGGAGTAATTCCTGGGTAAATGGCGGTCTCTGCTGCTGTATCTGGGGATCCTCCAGGTAAGGCTGATGGGTCCCGCTGTGGTACTCGAGGGCCCACCAGGTAGGGTCGGTGGGCCCCGCTGTGGTCTTCGGGGACCCACCAGGCAGGGCCGGTGGGTCCCGTTGTGGTACTCGGGGGCCCACTAGGCAGGGCCGGCGGGTCCCGCTGTTGTTCTTCGGGGGCCCACCAAGCAGGGCCGGTGGGTCCCGCTGTTTGTAGACTTCTTGCCAAAATTTGCACCCACATAACCAGATACCACTTTATCCTGACGACCAAGAGAAGACTGCTTTTTACTTCGGAGCGGGATACCAAAAACTATTCTGCTATCGGGTGATGCCGTTCGGGCTAAAGAACGCCGAAGCAACTTATAAAAGGTTAGTCACCCACGTATTCAAAGATCAGGTTGGCAAGAATGTTGAGGTCTATGTGGATGACCTATTGGTGAAGAGTCAGGAACGAGAAAGGCACGTTGCCGACCTCAAAGAAGTGTTCAAAGTTTTGAGGAAATTCAAGATGAAGCTTAATCCAATGAAGTGTGCATTCGGAGTGACCTCTGGCAAGTTCCTAGGGTACCTGGTTACCCATCATGGGATCGAGGCCGACCCTAAACAAATCAGGGCGCTCGTCGAGAAACCCTCGCCGAAGACACGGAAATAAGTCCAGATATTGAGCGGGCGGATTGCGACGCTAGGATATTTTATATCGAAATCTTCCGACAATTGTCGGCCTTTGTTCGAGCTGCTTCAAAAAGGAGCTGCCATCCGTTGGGATGAAAAGTACAAACTTACATTTCAAAGAGTCAAGGATTACCTAGCTCGTTCTCCTATACTGGCAGCACTCAGAGTGGAAGACAAGCTCGATATCTACTTATCTGTGACAAAGCACGCGGTGAGCACCGTCCTCATTTTAGAGGAAGTGAAGCTGGAGAAACCTGTGTATTCTGTAAGCCATACCATGCTCCCTACCAAACTGTGGTATCAACCCATCGAGAAGGTTAAACTAGCTTTGGTTCTAACTGCGAGGAAGCTCTATCCCTACTCTTCAGCGCATCCCATCAGAGTCATCACTGAGCACCCCTTGAAAAGTGCGCTCTCAAAGCCTTCGGTGGCCGGGAGGCTTTATCGTTGGTTTGCCGAGCTTAGTGCTTATGGATTGAAATACCTCCCGAGAACGGCGATCAAAGGGCAAGCCCTTGCTAATTTCTTGGCAGACTTCCTGCCTAAAGAGCTAGTTCTACTGCAAGAAGATGAGCTGACCGAAGTGCACCCCGAGAAGGCGAGGTTCCTTGAGGAGCCTTGCGATCGCTTCCTGACCGAATTGGCAGCCACGGGAGATTAGAAGATCTTCATCGACAGCTCGTCCAATGTCTCAGGAGTCAGAATCGTGCTAATCGTCAAAGAGGTAATACTCAAAAAAGCCATTCGATTAGATTTTACAGCCACGAATAACAAGGTGGAGTACGAAGCGCTCTTGGACGGCTTGGAGCACGCTAGTGACATTAGTGTGAGAAAGCTTGAAGTCTTTAGTGACTCTCAGCTAATCATTTGCCAAGTCAACGGTGACTATGCCTCTCGGGATGTGCGAATGGTGAGCTATGTGGGTCTCGTGAAAAGCATGACCTTGAAATTCAGAAAAATTTCATTTGAGCATATTCCCCTATCCGACAACAAGCGAGCTGACGCCCTCACTAATACGACCTCCCTGCTTGGAGGTCTCAAAGTCCGACAGATAGTGATCGAAGTGCAAGATCACCCTCGGATCCAATTGGGTGAGAACGCCGTGAATCAAAACTCGTCCAAGGTATACCCCGTCGGTTGGACAGCACCAATAATTCACTATCTTCGAGGAGGCAAGCTCCCCGGCGATAGAAAAAAAGCTCGGCGAATAGAGAAAAGTGTCAGGCGGTATCTCATCCGATGGGGCCACCTTTTTAGAAAATCCTTCGACGATCCCAACCTCAGGTACGTAGAGCCCCTTGAGGCTGAAGAAGTGCTAGATCGCCTTCACTCTGGAGAGTTCGGCAACCACTCTAGTGGGAGGTCTCTAGCAGGGAAGGTAAGAAGCAGGGATATTGGTGGCCCCCCTTGCTCAAGGCGCTATCAAAACCGTGCAGAAATGCCTTCAATGTCAAAAGCACGCCACAGTTAGCCACTTTCCCACAAAAGAGTTGCACCCTTTGGTAAGCCCCTAGCTTTTCCAACAATGGGGACTGGACATAGTCGAACCTTTCCTTATATCTAAACAGTAGAAGAAATTTATCTTGGTCACCACAGACTACTTCACCAAATGGGTGGAAGCAATCCCGCTGGCCAAGATAAGAAAGAAATAGGTGAAGTACTTCCTGTGGAAGAACATTTTTTGTAGATTCGACCTGTCTCGTGTGCTTATCACAGATAATGGATGCCAGTTTGACAACCGCTTGATCAAAAGCTTCTATGCCGAGTATGGGATCGATCTGAGATTTTCCTCTCCTAGGTACCCCCAAAGCAATGGGCAAGCCGAAGCGACTAATCGGGTAATCCTAGACAACCTCAAGAAGAGGTTGGAAGGAAATAAAGGGCTTTGGAAGAAAGAGCTCGATAGAGTACTGTGGGCTTATCGAACCAATCTACGTCGCTTGACGAATGAGTCGCCTTTCAGCCTCACCTACGGTTGCGAAGCCGTTTTACCCATAGAAGCGGAAGTGCCATCGGCAAGGATGCTCGCTGTGGGTGAATTTGATAATGATGACCTACTCATCGACTCCCTTGACTAGCTTGAAGAACGGAGGGAGCTCGCTAACCAACATCTTGTCAGCTATAGACAAGAGATGAAGCGTTCGTATGACAAGAGAGTCCGCCATCGGGCGTTCAGATCGAGCAATCTTGTAATACGAAAGGTGTTCGCCAACACAAAAGAACCCAACGCCGGAAAGCTCGCTATAAACTAGGAAGGCCCCTATATAGTACATGACGCAAAAGGATCAGGTGCCTATATTTTGATGACCGCAGATGGTGATCTCCTAGAGCAACCTTGGAATGTCGTCCATCTTTGAAGATATTATTCTTAGCACGAAGGCTCCCTATTGTAAATCATTTTTGTGGAATGAAGGGTGTTTCAACTTGATTGAATGGTATTTTCGAAATTATGCTCGATAGTTCTCTAAAACATCAGCTCGAACGCGGCTTCTATAGAGGACCGACTCGCACACGATCAGCTCGCATACAGGCCCCCCCTCCCCCCAAAAAAAAAACAGTCCGTTATCATGCGGGCTTAAAGCAAGACCGGGTTTCTTAGTGGCCGTTCTGGATGAACTTGAAATCACCGAGGTAGTCTGCTGTCTAGGGGACTTTAAACATGACCAAGGTCCTTCAAATTCACATGCCATGATAGGAAGCACCCCAGAGTGATTTAGGGGGACCTGGATGGGCAACAACCCATTCAGGCGACCTGAAAATCTCTTGGTAACCCCTCAAAGTTTGGAGTTGGCGAAGCCACCGCGAGGAGCGAGTGCTGCCAATGTCCGAGCTGAGGTCATGTCCAGTAGGCAGGGTTGCAGAGGGAACTTAACCAGGCAAGGGGCAGCTAGCACTTGATTTATTTTCCAAAATAAAATATTTATTCCTTGAGTTATGGACGTTTTTGAATTATTAGATTTATGTTTTGTTGATTTTCCGAGCTCAATGATCGAACCGACTTTTTCCAAGCATATCGTGATTCTCGCTTGCATACTATTGTCTTTTTTATTTTTTACGTAATTTAGCTGCCTCGCTCGGGGTAGGGCCCTTGAGACCGTTGAACGATCTCACACGCAAACTTAGATGGAACAGCCAAGACACAGAAACAGTAAAGATAACTAGTGATTCATTATAACAAGAGTTGTTTACAAAAATAGGGTGCCGAGCTCAGGGTCGGCTTGTGTCCACTTCGCTGTTGTTCCCCTGGCGCCACTTCGTTGACCTCTCGGTCTTATATCTTTCCACCGCATCAATCGCACCCTTCTGAAGGAGCTCGTCCAGTTGAGCCTGGAGGCGGCTTTGTTGGTCTTGCAGATTACGGGAGTGCGTCTCCTTCATTGTGGCGATCTCGGCTTTTATAGTGATCGCCTCGCTCCGGAGTTGGGGTGGTTTCTGCTTGCGCTGCCTCCTTCGCCTTCCGGGCCTTTTGAAGCTCTGGAGTTGATTGGGAATAGGCTTCCTCGGTGAACATCAGCTCAGACGTCAGGGTGGCCACTTGCTGACACAACTGATCCAACATGGCCCTCAGCTCACCAGACCAATCCGCTTGATGGAGTCAGTGGATGTGCTCATCAATCCGGAGCTCGGAGCCCAGGAGAGAGTCATCGAAGAGAGCGACGAGACTCCCCCCAGCGACAGTGACCTTCTCGACAAGGGCCTGGTTCCTCTTCTCCACCTACGAAAGCCAAGTAAGCAGTCTAAAAGTAGAACAGGGGGAAAAGAAGAAATGCCAGGGCGTTACCCCGGCGACCTTATCAAAAATCGCCATGAATAGAGATCTGGCAAAAATGTTTCTGCCAAAGATCTTGTGGAGGTAGTAAGGAGTCCTGGATTCTCGCCTAAGGAGGGTGAGGTCCCAAAGGCCTCTTGTCCATCAGAGCCCGCCGTATGGGGAATGGAGGCCGCAGGCTCGGCTATCGTCTGATCCGAGGGAGGAGCCTGTGAGGTGTGACCATTCCCACCATCCGGGCATGGGCCACCGGATTCCCGCTCGAGGCCTCAGAGCCTGAGCTCGAGGACTCGAATCCGATGGGCCCTAAAGTGGGAGCCTTGTAGACTAAGCCCCCCAGGTCGCCAAGAGGATTGGCGACCTCGGGGGTGCTCGAGTCAGCAAAAGACGGGGACTTTGGGGGCAAGGTAACTTGGGCACCCAGGAGAGCGGACCCCTGGAAGGGCTGGGTTGGAACGATAAGAGCTGGGGCGGCGACAGAGGTTGGTGGAGCAAGCTCCTCCTCCTTCGAGCTAAGATCAGCATCAGATCCTAGGCCCACTTCTAGCATGGCGGCCTTCTTCTTCTCGGCAAGCACCCGGGTGAAAGCCTCCTGGGTGCGGCGGACGGAGTCGCCTTGTCCACTGGTGACATGGGGGGTGGGCCGGGCGGTCATCGCTATGCGGGAGCCCCTAGAGCGGAGCTCGCGGTAGTAGGGGTGGCAGGGGTAGCAGGAGGAAAAACAGGAGGAGCGTGAAGCTGACCTGGGGTAGAAACGCTGGCAAGAGGAGGTAGAGGCGGAGCATTCTCGGCCTTGTCGATCATCTCCATAGTGTCGATGTCGGCGAATCGGATTGGAGATGCCCGTTTTCTTTCACGAATTTTCCCATGAGGTCTAGGCGGCTTGGGCCCCTTTGCCTACTTATATCCGGCGGAAGACGGTGACCTTCATCTTTCATGCCATCGTCTGCTTGGTGGCGATGGCTCCTTTCTTGGCATCCCTCATCTGGAACGTGAAATCAGGCGTAATAATCTTCTTGGGAGTTCTCCCTCCCAAGAAGTCTAAGATCGCGGCGTCCAGAGACTGCTCCCTCGAGGCTGAGATGCACTTCTTCGCCCCGGTCCGGTACAGGCTAATCTCCTTGAAGACGGGTAACGGTGGCCTGCCCGGATAAGAAGGCACGCCCATGTGCCGCCCTTGCCATTCCCCGGTGACCACGAACGGGTACTCCTTCCAATACCTATCATTGTTCTCGATGGAGGAGAAGGGGAACACCTCGCTGGGGCGTCCTACGAGGTAGAAGACGCTGCATCCGACCTTGTTGTATGTAGAGCCCACCTTAAGGAACCACTTCTTAAAAAGGTACGAGAGTGGGATCTTCATGTTGAGGTGTCCTTGAGCCGAGAATAGGGATGGCAACGGGTCGGGTTTGGGGCGGGTCAGCCCTATCCCAAACCTGGCCCATTATATTTTATCCCGCCCCATATCTGTCCCAAACCCGCGTCGGGTTTTGAGGGTAATTTTCAAACCCGTCCCAATTAGCATTGGGAAAACCCGCCCCACCCCGCCCCGTTTATACATTGCGGGGGCGGGGCGGGGCGGGTCGGCTTTATAAAAACTACATATTTAACTTCTTGGGCCCACCTAATTGTAGCTTTACATAGCAAATGTTCCTCCTATATTACGATCACACAGTTATAAGCACAAGTCAACTTATTATATGATCTTGATAAGTTATATACCTAGGTCGGGTCGGGGTGGTTGGAGTAAAACCTGAACCCGACCCGAACCCGATCAGGTTTCAAATTGATATCCCAAACCCGCCCCAAACCCATTTTTCAGCATCCCAAACTGATCCCAGTAGGGTCAGGTAACCCGGTAAACCTGAATAATTGCCATCCCTAGCCGAGAGAGCCCGTACAGGATCCCCCAGGAGTTGCCTGTAAGCTGAGCGTGGCACAATCCCGCCAACTCCAGTAGCTCTTCGGCCAGGTGACTCAGGGGGAGTCTGAGCCCAGACCACAGCAAGCCCACTAAGACGATGGTCCCAGTGGATAGTCTCCCCGAGCGAGACATAGGGGATAGTAGAGCTGGGAAGAGATATTGCCGGCAACGTGCAGACTCTCTGGGACGGGCTCGTCGCCTGCATCTTTGAACCAGACCACGGCGGGCTCGCACAAGGGGACTTCCTCTTCCTGACCGTCTGGAGGGATGATGAAAATGGGGACGACGATGACGGGCTCGCCATGGGAGGTCGCCACATTGGAAACATGAGTGGAAGAGGTCACCATTAGAAGATAGAGGAGAGTAGGGCGATCTAAAAGAAAGAGATATTTCACAGTAAAAGTGAGTAAAAGCCCTTACCCACCCTATATTTATAGGCTCAATAAAGGCATTTGAAGTGATCGGCATTTAATCCAGAGCTCGACGGGCGAGGCGACGCAGCGGCAACCAAAGCGACAACCCCCTCTCTCCAGATCTTAGATTGACATATGTCCCTATACGTGTCCCCTCGCATGCGCTGACAGCAGCGACGCCAGTAGCGTCCCGTCTGGCAGATATGTAGCCGATCTCCGACTAGTCAGTATCTGCCATGTGTCGTGACGCTGTACGAGGCGATTAAAAATAACATGATGATGTATGGCACCTCGGGTCTCGATCCCATGCCTCATTAATAAGATGATACGGGCAGAGATCCAGATCTTCATGATTCCCAAAGTCGGCAGCCACTTGGCCCGCAAAAGGAATCATTGATTAAGTCCTAGACGGGCTACGGTCGTTCTGGATGCTCGCCCATCTAGGAGGGGGTAATGATGGTGCCAAAAAAATATATCATCGGCTCGTCGTCCATGAGGCAGCAGCAGAAGAGGACACGACGAGACGACAGAAGTTCCCCCCCATACAAGCTCGAGATTCAAAGCCAAACCCGATTTTGGCTCACACACGGAAGAGGCCGCCCATGGCTGGTGCTCACAACTCGCCCGAGGCTTACCCTGATCGCATGCGACCAGCTCGCACGCGAAAGAGACCGCCCGCGGCTATTGCTCACAGCTCGCCCGGAGCTTACCCTGACCGTATGTGATTAGCTCGCACGCGGATGAGATCGCCTACGGCTAGTGCTCACAGTTCGCCCAAGGCTTACCTTGACCGCATGCAACCAGCTCGCACGTGGAAGAGGCCGCCCGTGGCTGGTGCTCATAGCTCACCCGAAGCTTACCCTGACCGCATGCGATCAGCTCACATGTGGAAGAGGTCACCCGTGGCTGGTGCTCACAGCTCGCCCAGGGCTTACCCTGACCGCATGAGATCAACTCACATATGGAAAAGGTCACCTCTGGCTAACTCCCTCTTACAGTAGCAGATCGTCGCGTCTTGTGGAGAAAGAATCATCTTCCTCGAGGCCTCATTCATGAGGTACTGCAAGTCAAAGCTCTCCATGCAACTCGCCAGCTAGAAAGAGTATCTCGATCGCCTCCCGTATCCCACCGAAAGCCCAATTCTAGCTCAAACGCAAAGAGATTGCCTCTAGCTAACAGAAACTCATAAGGGTATCTGCAAACACCCACAGCTCGCCCTGCCCGCATGCAATCGGTTCGCTTGGATAAGAGGTCACCTCGGACATAGTTTAAAGAACCTCCCCTCAGAAGATTCAATGCCCCTAGCTCACCCGGGAGCTCGTCCAGTTAGCTCGCAATTGGCTCAGCCATAAGTTCGCCCTCTTGATCGTAAAGGTCTTCTACAGTAAGGCGGTACCAAATTGATAGATGTCAACACCCCGTGGAACTACATGGACAACTGTGAGCCCCACGAGCAGGTTATACTCGGTTTAGAACGCCCCAGACTGGAGTCTTCCAGAATTTTCACCTGGCACGGACAAGACTGGTGCACCCCCCCCCCCCCCCCTCACCACCGCCTGGCATGCTAAACAACAAAGTCCATTAAAGGACCTAGCATGTGAAGGTGTAGAAGGTGCAGGAAAGAGCAGCTATGTGTCAGACTCTGGCAATCTACAAAAGATCTATAAAGGTACGATCCCGGCTCCAAAGTACAGGTTCGAAACTCAGAAACCCAGACATTTTCTAATTACTCAGCCTCTCCACTTTCGAACCTTCACTGACTTGAGCGTCGGAGGGTCTGCGCTCTTCACGGAGCTAGCCGTTCTCACATTTTCCTTGCCTTGCAGGTTGAGCACCAGAGCCAGCAAAATTTTCCCCCGACAAGCTTATATCTTGCAGTGGTGCCGATGATGACCGGTGGTGGTGGGAGATGATGAAACATGGTGATGGTGCGTGCTGGTGGTGGTGAGCATGATTACAGCGGTGGTAGTGGTTGTGCATGGTGTGTGGTAGTGGTGGCGTGTAGTGGTATCGCACGAGGGAGTGGTTGTGGTGGTGTTGTATTGGATTGGAAAGGCAGCGAGCCGGGTTTGGCACGAGTTAGTTCTATTTCAAACCGTCACATTAGAAAATGACAGAGTAAATATTTTAGAGAAAAAATATTGTAAAGAGGGAAAATGATGCAAAGAGAGAAAAAGTTTTAGAGAGTAAATATTTTAGAAAAAATAGATATTGTAAAGAGAGAAAATTACAGAGAGAAGAGAATAAAATTGTTGAGAGAAATATTATAAAGAGAATATTGTAGAGAGAGAAAATATCATTATAAGATAAAATAATGTAGAGAGAGAACATTGTAGAGAAAATACTATAGAGAGGAAATATTGTAGAGAAAATATATCATAGTGAGAAAATATTGTAGAGAGGAAAAATATCATAGAGGGAAAACACTATAGAGATGAAATATATCGTATATAGAGAGAAAAATCATAGGGAGAAAATATTGTAGAAAGGTACTATTTTAAAGAGAGACAATGTTAGGAAGAGGAAAAATATTTTAGAGAGAGAAAATATTGTAGTAAGAGAAGATGACATAGAGAGGAGGAAAAATATTGTAGTAGGTGAAAATATTGTAGAGAGGAAAATATGTTAGAGAGAAAATATTATAAAAAGATAAAATATTATAGATGGAGAAACTATTGTCTAGGAAAAAATACTATAGAAAGAGAATATTTAGAAAAAAAATGTTATAGAGGGAGAAAATATTTGGGGGAAGGGGTTTACGTTAGATCTCCCTCGAATTCGTCATCCAATGGTTGAAATGGATTTGAAATCCATCAAATAATGAGTCTCAAACGAGAAAGGAAAGACCCAAACCCGCGCACAGTATGATCATAGTGCGGTGCGCACTACGAAGACAGAGCGAACTATAGGCGTTTGGGGATAGGTGGTACCCAGAGCGGTGCGCACCATGCACGGTGCGTAACCCCAAGACAGAAAAGCTGTTGGGGGGTCGAGGCTGGCCTAGGGTCTTTGCTGCGAATCAAGCCATATATACTTCAACAAAAGGTACAACACACTTTGTATGGCTCCGCTTGTTCTTGATCGGTCATAAATATGATCCCATCGATCGAAAAAATTATTTACTCTATTTCTTGCTTTGCTAGCAAAATCCGATCGATCGGTAGAATGGCCCGATCGATCACTGGTTCCAATAAGGCTTTTCTTGGTTGCTCGGATACCCTACCTTTGTAGGGCCCACATTGTGTGGTAAACGAGGGGCAATGTCTCCTACATCAGATTCATCAAGTGGTATCAAAACTCTATAGAGGCAAAATAAGTTGGTATTAGAGCAATCCAATAAAAACTAGTCTGAGCAAATATGGAAACGCATAGCCAGACGACAAGGTGCACTAACAAATTAATGTGGCACTCAACCCAAAAATCCACAAACCCAACAACTAACTGGGTGTTTGGCCTGAGGAAAAGTTGTTCCGCTTAAACCTCATCTAGAAAAAGATAATCTCGTCAATTACTATTTCTAATGTAATTTGATGGCTCAGTGTTTCAGTTAGCGTAGAAACGAACGGAGTGATATATTATCGTTTCCAAATCCTTCATTCCTTCGGAACAAATACTATCTGTTAGTTTAAAAATATGGAAATGGGAATATAAACGAACGGTTTTTGAATGATACCAAACACCCCCTAAATGACCTGAGGGCGAAACTATATAAACCAATGTAATTTCCTACAACTTCCCAAGTATTGAAGCTTTCACTGAGATAACAAAAAGTTAATAGTCAATGCAGAAAAAATGCTAATCAAACAATAATAAAGAATGACTACTTTGTTTTTTAGGCAATGAGTGTAAGTCCCTGATGTAGATGATGGCTCGAGTCAAACCCGCTTCTCGATCAAAGTCGTGCGCATCATCTTCCCGGGTCATGCGCACGACATGGAGAGGTCGTTCGCACAACTACCCGAAATTGTCGATGCGTCCTTCCTCGCTCGATGAGGTCGAGAGCAGGAAAGTCGTGCGCACGACTTTCCTAGTCATGTGCATGACTTTGTCTGGCATACCTGGGTCAACCCAATCGTATATGATTTGGACTTTTCTTTTTGGGGCTATTTAATTAGAATTTCGGGATTAAGCTTATGTAATATATTCTCTTGATATATAAAGGGGTCTAGGGTTTTGAAAAACACATCTTTGATCTTTTGATCAATCTTTTTAGAAGAGATGATTGATTTTGGTAGCGGCTCTTGGTGAAGTTTCTCGTGGAGAAGATGAACCCGGGGGAGGAGCTTGCCTTGCTCCTCCCCTGAGTTGTTGAATAACTGATAAGTGGCATCCACGACACCGTGTTGGAGCACCGCTTTATGGGGGCTTGGTGACCGATCCAATAGAAATTTTACTTGAAGGAAAACCTAAAAAAGACCCCCTTTCCAAGGAAGATCTTTCAGGCATGGTGGCCTAGCTATGAAAGACGAGATCACTTTGCGAAGACCGAGGCCATGATGGGGTGTGTCCAAGAGGAGGAGCACAAGTCGTTGAGAGATCCTTGATGCTACGATAATACTTAATCTTATAGATCGTGACTGATGAGTATCTAGATCATGGCTTTTGTAGAACCTATGAAGGTTATCACTACAGAGATTGCCATGTGCGATCTGTTCAGTCAGATCTGTCAGATCTTGGGAGAGAGCCACAAAGAGATAGAGTTTTCTTCTTTATCTATCATGAAGTATGTTTTGGTCGGTTCTTCTCTATTGGTGGTTTTTTAAATGATAGTTGGTATATTTTGGAGACAATATGGTCTCCATTGATGCGCATGATTATCTTTTATGGTGAAGAGATAGGTGAGGATTTGTTAGAGATCATGAAGTGCCATCGGATATAATCATGTATATCTCTTCATAGTGGATTCCTAGAGGAGCTGGTTATTGGAGAGAGGACATAGCCCCAGTTGGGATGGACCACTATAAAATATGTATCCCTCTTGTCTGTGATTTTTTTGAATACTTGTGCCATATCGGATCGGTGTAGTATGGGATGCACCGATGGAATCTGATATTTTGGGGATCTGCGGTGTTGGGCCATGTATTCGCATCTTCGTCCCTTCTCTATGTCGGACTTAGTCTTGTCCACTGCGTAACAAACTGGTATCAGAGCTTTGGCTCGGCATGAGATTGCTCTGATTCAAACAAACTTTACTCATATCAAAGCTTTTGGGTTGCTTCTTTAGAATACCATTGCGGAGTCACCGATCGGCAATTATTCCAATCGCCGACGAGCCAGTTGACATGGTCGTCGTCAAGTGGCTGGTAGAGGTGTTGACAGGCACCAGCATGAGTCCTTACAAAGCGACTAGTGGAGGCACTGACTGGAGTTTTGGGAGAATGGAATAGAGAACTTCTTTTGGTTAGATCTTGGTGGCATAGAGCATAAGTGGGTCCGATATTATCGGTCCTTGAGAGGTGACAGTTTGAGATCATCTTTCAGATGAATCTTGTTGTTTGGAATGTAAGTAGTCATTGGTACTATAATCAAGATTGCAAAGAAAAAGTGAAGAAGAGTTGACATGTTTTGCTTCAAGTTCCGCCCAGGGACAGGGTCAGGTTCAGTGCTATCATATTTCATCAGATATGGAGTCTGATGGAGGGTTATCTTGGCGGCAACTCATGATCTGTCGAAATTACAGTGTTCTTGATAGCGGTGGCCAGTTGTTTGTTCACACAATTGAATTTTCAATAACTCAATATTATGGTGGCAAGTTGATAACGGAGGTGTCATACTCAGGTACTGATAAGAGGGCCATGTTGGAAAAATCCTATGATAGAGGTTTGTAACGGAAGCGATTTACCGATCGAAAGATTGTGCAAAACTTTTATTGAAATAAATATATATGTGCATGCACGTGTATGCACGTGAATCGAATACCCTAACAATAATCTAGCGATACGATTTAACTAGCATGAATGCAATTCGATTCTATGCTAGATCTACGAGTTAGGATATGACATACCTTCATTCAGATCTTTTAACCGCAGATAATTGTCTTCTTTGTCGATAGAGATAGAAGATAGTCCACGAAAAAACCAAAGATACATGGGAGTCGAAGCCTTTAATGTTTATCCAATCTCACACGATGCACGGTGCGCCAACGAAGGTCTCTAAGTTCTCCCTTACGTTAGCCCTTTCGTCTACAAAGAAACCACCTGAGGAAGACAAAGTCACAAACGAAGGGATGCAAGAGAGAAGCGAGACAGAGAGCTTGGAAGAGGGGGGGTCGGGTATGGCTTCAATAGAGCCGGCCACCCCTCTCGCTCTTGTCCTTTTGATGAGGCGGGCCCCCTAAGGTTGCATGTGCAATTTGTTAGGGCCGACCCCTAACTTGTCTCCCTTTGTTCCCTTGCTTCTAGGGGTGTTAAATCCCAAGTCAACCCATGTTCCATATTCAATAAGGCCGACCCCTATTAAAGAGCTCCCCACTCCTACAAACAAAGAGGGGATGGCCATGCATGTCCTCACACCCATAGGGCTGGCCCCACTAGTGCACAGTGACATTTGGTTTTAACAAAAAGCCCCTGTGTCACTAATTGGCCATCTTACATGAGTGAGAACTCACATGACAATCATAAGTGGAGTGCACTACTGATTTCACTAATCACTGGAGTGCCCTTAGTAAACACATAAGGTGCTCCTAGCAAGTCAACTAGTCAACTCGCAATAAATCCCGGTGCATCGCACCCATGTGGTGGGTCCACTTATGGTAATGGATGACTTTGTGTGTCTCCATACTATTCTAGAGTTTCCCCTTAGCACACACACAAAGCTACGCATCTACCGTACACTAGTGCGAAGCACACAAGGTACATAGGCTTGGAATTCTTATTTTCTCTAACTGCATCATATGTTTTGAAGAGATAGTACAAGGGCTGTATATAATGTCAATAAGGTGGAACCTTCAAGAACCAAGGTTCATGGCTTCCAACTTGAACTCGATTGACATTCTACCAGAGTGTACCATCGATCCTCTGAGTCCGAATTAACATGTATAATCAACCAAAGTGCGACGCTGGCTATACTATATTCCCTGTGGACTTACTATGTTATCCCACATACACCTGCTCTTCGCTTAGTAGTGGTAAACACGTTGTTCCTTCACTTGGTTCTATGATACAACTCGAACAGTGGAGAATATCGTCAGACTCAAGTGATCATATGATTTGGTTTATTCCGAACTGCGTACATCATACCTTTGATTACCCTACCGAATAACCGGATCCGGTCAATAGTCCAACTGATGACCACCAGGCCTAGATTAAATATGATGCAAGTCAAACCAAGAAATACATCTCCCATTAAGGGTGTGGATGGCCTGCAGTAGTGGCACACTGAAGCGACGTCGGCTGGGTAACCTAGCACACTATGGTTTTGGGTCAGAAAACTGAACCCGCACATAATGGTATACCAAAGCACCACATAACTGTTTATCCCATCAGTAATGGTTCCTAGGGTTTAGGACCATTTTATTATAAGCAGAAACATGGCTCAATACACTGGTATCTGCTCACAAATCTGTGCATCGTGTTGGCTCCATTCAGTCACAGACATTGTGCCTAGTGATGACCATGGTGAAGACTTTTATATACTGTCACCCTAACAATTTAACATGATGAGCTGACCAACCTGATCATAGCTGCAAATTTATTTAGGTTACATGGGACCAGTCCATTTAGTCTTTAACTCGGTGGATTACCATATAACTGTTGGAAATAAATCCATTGTAGAGGCCCACAGCGGAAGAAAAGAGAAGGTCCGAAGATCGGGAGCGGTGTGTGTTACATATCAAAATTTTCATCGAAACGATCTATATATACGTGTATGAATCTAGTATGGCAACTACACGAATCCCTTAATGACGATCTAACATGAAAGAACAATCTAGCATGTATGCATGTTCTATCTATGCTAGATCTATATGTTAGAGATCATACCTACGTGCGGATTCTTTCACCGCGACAAGCTTCTTCTTTGTCGATGGAGACGGGATCGGATCTGCTCAATATAGCTTTGGTGCGATGGCCATAACTTTCTGCTCCGAACTCCGATTAGGCTGAAATTTGTACTGCAGGTAGCCAACTTCGAGATGCAACTTCTACAACAAGTTTCACCTCGTTTGGATTTCTGTACCTCCCGGAATCAAAGAAATAATACTGATTTTCTGTGCAGATTCTGGATAGCAAAAGGTTACGCGAGATGCCTTCTAGTCCATCCGACAAGCCTTCTCCTTCTACGAAACACCACGCGAGGAAGACGAGTTGCCATCCAATGGTGCAAGCGAGAGAGAGAGAGACGAGAGAGGAGAAGAGAAGAAAGGAGAGGGGGCGACTAGGGTTTCCCCATGCCATGGCCGGCCCCTAGGGCTTGCATGGCCGACCCCCCTCTCTCCTATTTCCTTATATAGGGCCGGCCTATCCATATGGATAAGGCAAGTACGGTTAGGGTTGACTGATTTAAACCTTCTCCCTATATATCTTTTCTTTATCTCTATCTTTTCCTTAATTTTGAAAACGGTCAAAACTAGCCCATTTTCTGTGCCTCATGATCGGCCCTTTCATCGGAGGCAACAACCTCCTGAAACCAATGGGGCCGGCCTTGACCAGTCTCTCAACACTTAGGGCTGGCCCCCCTTAGTACATAGCGACGCATGGTATGACTAAAATGCCCTTATGTCACTAGTTGGTCGTTCCTCGTGTACGAGACTTTGCAAGGCACACATAAGTGAAGTGCACCAGTGATTTCACTATTCTCTGAGGTTCCCGTAGGGTGCCCCTAGTGAAGTCAACTAGTCAACTCGCAACATGTCCCAGTGCATCGCTCCCATGTGGCAAAGTCTACTTATGGCAAGGAATTGCTATATACGTCTCTGCACTAACCTACGATTTTTCCTTAGTGCACACACGTAGCTACGCATCTACTGTGCACTAGTGCGAAGCACTCACGGAGCATAGGCTTGGACTTCTCGCTTCCTCTAACTATGTTCTGTGTTTCGAGGAGATGGTATAAGAACCATACATAATATCGATAAGGTAGAACCTTCAGGGACCAGGGGTTATGGTTTCCAACTTAGACTCGATCGACACACTACCCGAGTGTACCATCGATCCTCTGAGTCCGAGTTAACCTGCGTGGCGACCCAGAGTGCGACGCAGGCTGCACTCCAATTCCCCCAAACTTATTATGTTCTCCCTCATACCCCTGCTCTCCGCTTAGTATGGTAAACTCGTTGTCCCTCTATTTGGTGCCATGGTGTAACTCGAGCGGTGGAGAATACCGTCAGACTCGAGTGCTCATATGAATCGGTTCCTTCCAAGTTGATCACATACATCGTACCTCTGATTACTCTGACGAGCAACTGGATCCGTCACCAGTCCAACTGATGACCACCTGGCCAGGGTTTAATACGACGTAGGTCAGACCAAGGAACGCACCTCCCGTTAGGGGTGTGGATAGCCTGCAGGAGTGACACGCTGATGCAACGCCAGCCGGGTAATCTAGTACACCATGGTTTTGGATCACTGCATCCGGATCCTCACACATTGGTGCGCCAAAGCACCACACAACTGGTTAGTCTACCAAACATGGTTTCTGAGGGTTTTGGACCATTTTACCCAAAGCAGAAACACGGTTTAGAGCACCGGTGTCTGCTCACCGATCTGTGCACCGTGTTGGTTCCGTTCGGCCACAGACAATGTGCCTAGTAATGACCGTGGTGGAGACACCCATACTCTGTCATCCTAACAGCTTATCCTGATAGGGCGACCAACCCTAATCAGAGCTACGAATTCATTTAGGTTACATGGGATCAGTCCCTTGAGTCTCCCACTCAAGAGGATTACCATGTAGCCATGGCTCTCTGTTTTGTGGTCAGAATACGTACTAAGGTACATACCAGGATGCACTCTTATACTATCAACCATACATAGCTAAACTATAGATTTTTACGAGCTGTAGACCTCCTCAATTCTAACAATCTCCCACTAGGTCTAACGAGGAATAACGGTGTTGAGCTCTGTAGCTTCTACATGCTGCCCAAAAGCCTTTGCAGGAATTCTCTAAGGGAATTGGCAATATTGTCTGTAGATTCCACCTCAGTACCGCTACTTGCATTTCCTCCTATAACTATCAGATCAAGTGGAGTTTGTACTTGATGGGTTTTCCCTCATTGTGGTGCCTAGTCTCCTTGGACCTTGCTTACCGCTCTTCAGTTACAACAACAGATAACTGAGCCTCTGGTATGCGTCCCAAGTTCTCTAAGAACTTCCTAAGCCTTACCACCTGATAGACTACCTCGCACGCATCAATGTGCTAAGCCTTAGTGGTGGAGTCTGTGATGCACTTGCTTCACACTCTACCAACTACCGCTACTAATCCCAAGATAAAAATAATCCCTAAAATTGATTCTCTGAAACACACATCTGACACCAAAGTCAGATCATGTGTGTCCAATCGATATCTGGACCTAGGTTCGACTGAAACTGACCCATGAATCATGCTACGCAATAGATATCTAGCCTCGTAAACCGAATCTGGCTAGAATCTTATCTTCATACGTAGCCTGTGACAGCAAGAGAATCTTGCTCTGGTAATCTTGAGTTACCTTGATTCCCGTAACATAACTCACCTCACTAGGGTCTTTCACATCAAATTATGATGACTACAAACATTTACCGTAAACAATATTCCTACGTTATTTTCAATCAGTAGAATATCATTAATGTAAAGTACTAAGTACACCCTTGTAGCTATTTTACTTTTCTTGTACCCACTTGGTTTATCCTCATTCTGATCAAATTCGTGTGAGCGGATTCCCTTGATCAAAATAGATATTCCAACTTGGATGCTTACATTAGTCCATAAATGGACATATGCAACTTGCATTCAATATCTTCCTGACCTACTGACATAAACCCTGGGGCTGTATCATCCATATGTCCTTTCCAAATTCCCGTTAGGGAATAACTGTCTTGACATCCATCAACCAGATCTCCCAACTATAATGGGCTGTAATGGATTAAGAGGATCCAAAATAGACTTAGGCATAGCTACCAGTGAGATGACTTTGACATAGTCAATTCCTTCTCCTTTTGCAACTAATCTAGCTACTTAAGTCTTAACCGAGTGCTCTTCTTATACACCTCCTATACCCTGAAGGGTTATAGTGCTATAAGTGTCAAGACTGTTCCAAGGGACATTGATACAAATTTGCCTCTATGGTCTTTTGTCAGTCAGAGCTGTCGGAAGCTCCCACTACTTCTTCATAGCTCTAGGGATCATCCTCCTGAAACTCTGGATTAGCTATCGAAGTTTCTTCATAGTATCTATCAGGAGCTCTGATGGTCCCACAACGACGAGATGGTGGTGGTACAAAAGTGAATCATTTCTACAGTATCTGGTATACTAATTTCTTATATCATCTACTCCCACTACGTTTTTCAGATGCGCACTCTCTACCAGTACCCAGTAGTTCACCCAGAACTACCTTACCGGTAAACTTATGATCTATAATATAATCTTGGTCTAGGAAGATGGTGTTCATAGAAACGATTACCTTCCAAACCTCAAGATCATAGAACAGTCCACCTTATGTCTCCTAAGGATAACCTATAAACAGATATACCTGGAACTTCATCTCCATCTCATCCCTCTTGTCCTTTTGCACGGGTGCAGGATAACCCTATATCTCGAGACACTATAGTGTCAGCTTTCGCTTAGACCATAGCTCTTTATAGGTCTAAGGCACTGATCTAGATGAGAGATAGGTTCAGATTTAAGCTACTGTTTTAAGGTACAACCCCACCAAAAGGTGAGTAGTATATTTGGTAATATTCATTATACTACGGACCATGTCAAACAGGGTCCGATTCCTTCTCTTAGAGACTTCATTCTGACATATCATCCTTGGAGCATTTAACTGGGAGATAATCCCATGCTCCCTCAGGATCCTATGGAACTCATCCGATAGTGACTTATTCCTTCGATTAAATCAAAGAGTCTTCGATCGTCTAGATGCTCTTAGAACCATAGAAGTCAAAATTAACTAACTCCAATACCTTAGTGGCCCTTTTAGTTATTCTACCTTTCAGATTACACTCATAGGTTAGAAGGATCTCCGATGAATCTGTGAACAGAAACTCGGCCTTCTGTTATCTCTAAATTTATCTTAGGCAAAATATCTAAATCAGAGGAGTCACAAATGGGATAGATTCTCCGAAGGATTTAGATGAATTTAAATTAGACGTTGCAGCTGTCATAAAATCTATTTCCAAATTAAGATTAAATACAAAGAGATTATTCTAATATATTCCTCTAGTAATGAAGGTATCTATTCAGTTTAAGATACACACCTACGGTGCTGTCTAAAACTAAAAACTTCATTTACTAAGGAGAAAACAAAACTACATCTCTAAAAATCAAAATCCGTGTTTTGGAAAAACTAAGACAATCATATCTAACAGCTTCCACATCGACTTATGGCATCAATACCTATGTTAGGATTACTTCACTATAAAGTAGCATTCTGCTTTCTTTGAATCTCTGTAGACCCGAAGTCTACATTCCAAGAAGCATAAGAACTGCTACTAGATAGTGATTCAATTCCTAACATCCTGAGGCCATACACTATCTTCAAATATCCCCTATACTTGCCAAAATGGAAACACTTCTGTCCTTATAGTTACGAGACTTAGGAGTCCACACCAGATTCTGCACTAGAATAGTTTTTGATCTCTTATAAGTTACTCCCTTTGGTCCTTCTATAGAAGACCTAGGTTAAGCACTAAAGGCTTTGCCTTTAATCTTGATCCCATCATTTGTCTCTTAGAAATCTCCTTAGAAGTTTTGTGTTTATCATCTCTAACTTGTTAAAGCTAAAGTCTCTGATAACGCCTTCGAAGGTTCCAGACAAGGATGCAAGACAGACGTCTTCCACCACCTCGTCATCTGGCACCATGTCTTTGGAATCTAGTTCGATCTGGAACTCAAGTATGTGTTCCCGAACAAACATACCCTCAGACATCTCGGTACCGACAAGTATCTTAGTGGAAAAGTAATGAATCTACCGACTTCGCTTTTCAGACATCTTCTGCAAATAAAACTTTATTTGAGAAGACCCGGCATATCTCTGACTTACTTCTAAGGAGTTGTCAGCAAGTCTGTTATGACACAGAACTTGCACATCTCCTCAGACTCTCGCTAGTCGTCATATGCCCTAGTCAGTGCCCTAGTGATATCTAGACCCGTTAGGTCTAGTACATGGATATTTAGATTACAAACCAATATACGTTTACTACCCTAAGCATAAGCTAAAGATAGCGCTTCCGCTCTACATAGTTAGAGACCCGATAACAATTCTCTTATGAGATAGTGGATAAGAGAACTATATGGTTGAATGAAAGAATGCAAAATAACTTATTTTATGAATTTTAAAAATAAGCTAATTATATCCAAATGCCAACGCTACCCTCACAGCGAAGACACATCTATGGATTAATTAACCATGTATGTAAGATCTCGGAATCGACTGCACCTGCCCTAGGGGGCATTATGCAGCGTCAATCCACTTACACGGGCCTTTCCTTGACCCAATCCAAATCTGTCAACTAAGGGCTTTGATGGACCATGGTTATCTTTTGGCCAGTGCCACATGATCCCCATTGTGCAAGCAACGGATGCCTCACGTCCACTTCGGATGCTTGCCCACAAGCCTAGGTAGTTACGACACGGGAGTTCATATGGCCCCCACTAGGGTGGTATAAAAAGCCCTTCTCTCCTCATCCCGTAACCACGATATCCCAAAGGAGACTGCTAAGTCATCTGGCATGGAAAAACATAACCCTCACCCTAGGGGGTGTCGAGCTACGCCCTTCCACCCAGACACAAAGCAGTTGGTTGTGGAGGCCAGAGGATCTCTAAAAGTCCTCTCTTACATCCCTTACTAAATTTGAGGATTCTTTTATGCTAGTATGAGTGTACACTAAGGTCATGACAACCTATACACTAGACCCTGGTCATACCGTGCTCCCACTAGCGTTTCAAGTCTTTCATGAAGCATTAATCGATCTCGGAATATCATAGTCCCTGCCTTGAGTGGATTTCTCCACTCAAGGGTCACATTACATATCCTAGGAACATCAATGCTCTGCAAACCTAGCTATCACACTAATGCTCTGGAGCCTAGCCTAAGGTCAGACTAACAGGAAAGATCTTCCACTACCATGGCGCCTCGCTTATAAATTTAATGAATGATGTCATAGTAGAATTCCAACTCATTCTAGGTTTCGATGTTGGCCAAATAGGCACACCCGACTAATCGGGTGTTGACCTAATGGTGGCATAACCAAATATGAGGAATTCATGCTATCATCAAGGGTCAATTAAATAATAGGCGTCACTAGTGGAATCCTATCATAATAAGGTCGCTAGGACCTGAGGGGAAAGGGCATCCCTCTAATACAGATAATCAAATTATCGCATCGGGGTTCTCTACAGAAATATAAAGAACAGTAGAAAGAAACAACCACACAACTGAATCAAGTTCAAGGTCCGACCCCTGAATCTGACTAGCATAGCGTAGGCTCTCTGTCTCCTTCGCAAGGCTCCTCGATCCGGTTCAAGCCTCTATATACGATCTTTTGACGCTTTATGCCCTTTGCCGTCATCGTGTACGCATCGCCGGATCGCTATCATCCTCTAAGGTTCCGCTCGTCCTCCCGGTTGTGGATCTCCACGACAAGTCCTTCTCTTCAATCTGTAACCGAAAAAGCTCCAGTACGCTTCGAGCAAGTGCTCGCTCGTACACAATTTTCTAGAACGAAAAGGAAAACAAACCTAAACCTAATAAAAAAGCCTGGGAATCAAGGGTCGTCATCCTCCTCCACTTGCCCGACTATGGCTCTAAAATCTATCCACACACAGAAGAAAATACATCCAGACATATTTGCTAACACGGGGTCCGACCCCCGGTAACAAGCAATCACAAATCTAGATTAATTTTAGAAGCGACGCCCTACAAAAATAATTCATAGAACATACAATATATACTATGCATGATCTACTCGTAGAACCCCGATGGCGGCACATACTATTCATGCGCGCACATAACGGTTTCATGAAAAATATAAAACGCACACCACTAGCATGCTCTGATACCAATTGTTGGAAATAAATCCATGGCAGAGACCCGCAGCGGAAGCAAAAAGAAGGTCCGAAGACCAGGAGCAGTGTGTGTTATATATCAAAATTTTCATCGAAACGATCTATATATGCGTGTATGAATCTAGCATGGCAACTACGCGAACCCCTAACGACGATCTAATACGAAAGAATAATATAGTATGTATGCATGTCCTATCTATGCTAGATCTACATGTTATAGATCATACCTGCGTGCGGATTCTTTCACCGCGACAAGTTTCTTCTTTGTCGATGGAGACGGACTCGGATCTGCTCGATATAGCTTCGGTACGACGGCCATAACTTTCTGTTCCGAACTCCGATTGGGCTAAAATTTGGACTGCAGGTAGCCAACTTCGAGAGCAACTTTTGCAACAAGTTTCACCTTGTTTGGACTTCTGTAGCTCCCGAAATCATAGAAACAACACTAATTTTCAGTGCAGATTCTGGACAGCAAAAGGTTGCGGGAGATGCCTTCTAGTTCACCCGATCTCACACGACGCACGGCACCTCATCGATGGATCTCTGAGTGCCTCCATCTGACGAGCCTTCTTCTTCTACTAAACACCATGCGAGGAAGACGAGTCGCCATCCAATGGCGCAAGCAAGGGAGAGAGAGACGAGAGAGGAGAAGAGAAGATAGGAGAGGGGGCGGCTAGGGTTTCCCCATGCCATGGCTGGCCCCTAGGGCTTGCATGGCTGGCCCCCCTCTCTTCTATTTTCTTATATAGGAAGGAGGTTTCTAGTATTGCCGCATCAAGCGGCTATGGTACCTTAATTGATAAAGAAGATAGCCCGTATTGGGACAATGGGTCCATGCGGAACGCACCGATGTGGGGGTGCTCCGCTCGATTTTGGACGATCTCCAAACTAAAGGAGCCGATAGCTCTTATTTTTCGGAGGCGCTGGACGCACTGGGCAGTCAATTTTTGGTTACGCCCGACAGCCCACTTGATCAATTTTCCATTCACCCGGCCTATCCATATGGATAAGGCAAGTATGGATAGGGTTGACTAATTCAAACCTTCTCCCTATAAATCTCTTCTTTATCTCTATCTTTTGCTTGGTTTTAAAAACGGTCAAAACGAGCCCATTTTCTGTGCCTTATGACCGGCCCTTTCATCTGAGGCAACAACCTCTTGAAACCAATGGGGTGGGCCTTGACCAGTCTCTCAACACTTAGGGCCGGCCCCCCTTAGTACATGGCGATGTATGGTATGACCAAAACGCCCTTATATCACTAGTTGGCCGTTCCTCGTGTACGAGACTTTGCACGGCATACATAAGTGAAGTGCACCAGTGATTTCACTATTCTCTGAGGTTCCCGTAGGGTGCCCCTAGTGAAGTCAACTAGTCAACTCGCAGCATGTTCCGGTGCATCGCACCCATGTGGCAAAGTCCACTTATGGCAAGGAATTGCTACAAGCGTCTCTGCACTAACTTAGGGTTTTCCCTTAGTGCACAAGCGTAGCTACGCATCTACCGTGCACTAGTGCGAAGCACTTACGGAGTGTAGGCTTGAACTTCTCGCTTCCTCTAACTACGTTCTGTGTTTCGAGGAGATGGTATAAGAACCATACATAATGTCGATAAGGTGGAACCTTCAGGGACCAGGGTTCATGGCTTCCAACTTAGACTTGATCATCACACTACCCGAGTGTACCATCGATCCTCTAAGTCCGAATTAACCTGCATGGCCACCCAGAGTGCGATTCAGGCTGCACTCCAATTCCCCCAGACTTACTATGTTCTCCCTCATACCCCTGCTCTTTGCTTAGTATAGTAAACCGCTGTCCCTCCATCTGGTGCCATGATGCAACTCGAGCGGTGGAGAATACCGTCAGACTCGACTGCTCATTTGACTCGGTTCCTTCCAGGTTGACTACATATATCGTACCTCTGATTACTCTGACGAGCAACCGGATCCGTCACCAGTCCAATTGATGACCACCTGGCCAGGGTTTAATACGACGTAGGTCAGACCAAGGAACGCACCTCCCATTAGGGGTGTGGATAGCCTGCAGGAGTGACACGCTGATGCAACGCCAGCCGGGTAACCCAATACACCGTGGTTTTAGATCACTGTATCCAGATCCTCACACATTAGTGCGCCAAAGCACCACACAACTGATTAGTCTACCGGTCATGGTTCTTCAGGGATTAGGACTATTTTACCCTAAGTAGAAATACGGTTTAGAGCACCGGTGTCCGCTCACCGATCTGTGCACCGTGTTGGTTCCGTTCGGCCACAGACACTGTGTCTGGTAATGACCGTGGTGGAGACACCCACTCTCTGTCATCCCAACAGCTTATCCTGATAGAGCGACCAACCCTAATCAGAGCTGTAAAAGTATTTAGGTTACATGGGCCCAGTCCCACTGTGGTCAGAACACATACTAAGGTACGTACCAGGATGCACTCTTATATTATCAACCATACGTAGCTAAACTATAGGTTTTTACGAGCTGTAGAACTCACCAATTCTAACAATAACCATAGCTCTTTGTTCTCATAAGAACACGTAACTATATTACGTACCACCATGCATCTCATGTAATAATTTTCATCATTTATTAATAGATCAAAACAAAGTTTTAAAGGCTTAGAATACATCAACACCAATAATATTTTCGTTATATGTCAAAGTGTGGAAAGACATCAGATTTCTTTCCAATCCGAGTCTTGCACGTGCAGGCTCACGTTAGGGATGGAGCTTATTTGGAGGACTTCTTTAGAGATTATTATTAGAGGCCCTATAAGCTGGGGATTTTTTGACATTATTGGGTATTGGCTTCAGGCGTAGCAGGTTTTGTCGCGAAGTATGGCTACAAGTGATCCATTTTCTCAGCGATGTAGATATCGAAGAATATGTCCAATGGTGCATTGGCTATTTGATAGATGTTCTAGGCATTGGATAGATGTGTCTGTCATCAGAGATGGTGACTAAGCATTCATGGTGGGTGTGTGGAAATGTGACTAGTTTTGCTTCCCTAACAGAGATGGAGGGGAGATTAATAATGAGAATCTCTCGCCAAGGTAGAGATTATTAAGCATTATGTTGGTGGCTTAGAATCCTATTTGGAAGAGAGCTGGTTGGCTTGGAGTCCTATTTGGAGGATAACCACATATTCGCGACCTCTAGCGAGAGCAGATCTTGCAGGATTGCCTGTTGGCACAAGTCCATCGTAGAAGTGGAGCTTATTGGACGTCAGAGGAGACTTCGGACATCCATTGGTGGTGGAGCGACATCAGTTGAGGTAAAGCTCATTTGAACATCGGAGGAGACTCCGAGGGCATAGCCACTGAAAGATGGATAGAGGAGGTGATCATCAGGGACAATGATAGGCCATCGGTATTCAGTTAGGTGCATATACCGGTTAGAGTTGTAGGGCACATATTTGGATGCAGGAACCAGTATGGTACTTTCAGCTCGTCTTCAGGATGCATGTTTGGAACATCGAGGAAGGGTCGATTTGTACCATTAGGGTGCCATTTGGAGCACCATCAGGAAGCAGGTTCGTGATATTTGCATGGTACTGTTTAGCACTATCAAGGTGCTTTGAAGATGATGAATAGACGTCTGGTTTATGATATCTCATCATGGTGAAGATTGTTGATGATGGCTTGAGTCAAACCCGTCTCTCGATCAAGTCATGCGCATCATCTTCCCGGGTTGTGTGCATATCATGTCTAGGTGTCGTGCGCACAACTACCCGAAATTATCAACGTGTCCTTCCTCGCTCGACGAGGTCGAGCACAGGAAAGTCGTGCGCACAACTTTGTCTGGCAGACACGGGTCAGCCCAAAATGGTATACGATTTGGACTTTCCTTTTTGCGATTGTTTGATTAGAATTTTGGGACTATGCTTATGTAACATATTCTCTTGATATAAAAAAAGATCTAGGGTTTTGAAAAACACATCTTTGATCTTTTGATCAATCCTTTTGGAAGAGAGAATTGATTTCGACGGCGGCTCTTGGTGAACCTTCTCGTGGAGAAGATGAAACCTAGAGAAGACAGTGCCTTGCACCTCCCCCGAGCCGTTAAAGAGCCAGCGAGTAACAACCACGATGCCAAGTTGGAGCACTGCTTTGTGGGGTGCTTGGTGATCGATCTCAGAGAAATTCTACTTGAAAGAAAACCTAGAGAATGCCTCTTTTCCAGGGAAAATGCCTTCAGGCATGGTGGCAATTGTTGGGACTTCTCATTAAGTCTCCCTTTTTTTTTCGGTTAATGTGTGAGAGGTCCCTTACAACAGATACAACACCGGATAGTTTCATTTAGCTTAAGATCCCTGTCTTTATTAGTAAACCCGAAACTAACCCCCCCCCCCCCCCCCCTTTTCTTCTCCCCTCTCTCCCGAGCAGCTCCGATGGCGACGGCGATTGCAGCAGAGGCGGCGGGGCAAGAGGCCAACAGCTTCGGCAACTTCGGCGAGCGACGGTGAGCGATAGTTCGGTGGTTCAGCGTGCAGATCTCGGGTCTAGGGTTCATCCCATGGCCTGTAGATCTTAGGGTTATGTTTTGTTCAGTTCGGCGACGGCATTTGGTGGTTCGGTTCAATGGTTCGGTGGCGGCGAGCGGCAGAGGCGGCGTTCAGTGGTTGGGTGGCGGCGAGCAACTCCAACGGCGCCATTGGGTAGCGGCGTTCGGTGGATATGGGCAGCAGTGGTTCACTGGTTTGGTGGCATACCAAACAAATTTTAAAATAATGTGGAGGATAATTTTGTCCACTGTATTTCAGAGTCCTTATGCTTAAAAAAAAAAATTTAATCTCCTTAGACAAAGTTATCACCAACTCCCCATTGTTTTTTTTCGTAGGAAATAAAGAAAGACTTAACAAATTCAGGCATCATCCCAACTAAGTTGGCAATGGGAAGTTGGTTACATCATTTTCCTGTTTAGAATAAGTGTGGGGTGACATTCCAAACTAAGACTTGAGACAATGGAAGTGTGCATTTTCCATTTTCCCTGATCTGAACTCAGCACATGGGTTGGAAGGGAAGCTCGTCAAAAAGGCGATCGACCATTTTTGCTACCCGATTGATTTTGCTGCACTTGTTTACGGCCCAATCATGGTCTGCCACATCGTCCATTAGAACTTCCATCGGACACCGTGGCAGATCACGATGGGGTCATAAGGAAGTGCAGCAAATCAATCTGGTAGCAAAGATGCTCTCGTCAAGAAGACCCAATTGATATCTCGTGGCTGTTTGCATGACCATGGAAAACTTCTACGTGGACCCCCTCTTCTAAAGATTTTCCAGGAAACCCCATTCATCCGATCTATGGCCGGACCACTAGCTGCGTAAATTTTCACTATAAATCTATGATCATCCCCATGGCATAGTTGCTGCATTGTCTTTCCGTCATCGACCATCATCGTTGGGCTCATGCAGATGAGTATGATCACATCAGGGTAATGGTTGGATTTCCTGAAGATCAATCGATCGATCTGACTCATGATGATATGAGAATTTGATTTAATGTGAGATCTCTTGCTCTTTCAGTGGTTTAATCAATGGGAAAGGAGTTTTTGCATGCATCACAAGGCCCCGAAAGATCGGTAATGTCTGCTTTTTTTTTCTATCTATCTCATCTGAAGGTACGCATCTTGAAGAATGTTGTTTCATTGGATCGAGTTCTTCGGACTATGATTTGTGCTAGAAAGATGAATACATTCCCTATATCAAATCTTGCATTCTATCATCTTTGTGTTAATTCTTTCCTAGTCTAGGAGAATCTTGGATGACTAATACTCTGATGTTTCAAAAGAATAAAAATTTTGCTTCCGTAGGATGCTTCAGATGCTCAGTGACGCATTTGGGCTGTTCACGGAAGATTAATATAGTCTTATGAACTATACTTTACACACAGCAACAACCGATGCATCTCATCTTGCCATACCCTGGCCATTTTACATACAATCAAACTGCTCCCTTTCCCGTCCACATCAAGACGGTTCGAATGCATCACATAGCATCTGGAATGCATGCATGCATGATAGTATGGATTTATGTATGTTCGTATGTATATATATGGTCAAGCAACATTCATAATGGTTGCCATGCATATTGTGATTGCAGTATGTCGAACGAACATCCGTCGCAATGCCAACATGGAGAAGCTACGAAATGGCTATCTATTTCCCGAGGTATATAGATATTCTTGCGTATACGTACAATCCATTTCAGGTTTGAACAATACTTGTCGGCTACCTCTTCCGTCAGGGGACCCAGTACATGTACGGTGAAGTGGCATGCAGGTATTGGTGAAGAAAAGTGGGGCCTATATTATAATAAAATGACAAAATAGGGTGATGTGGTATCCCATACAGTAAAACCCTTATCGTGTGCTGGGTCAACCAATGCCTGCATGCCACCTCATCGTGTGCTGGGCCTACGGGCACACCGGCAAGTATAGTCCTTGAGGCTGAAGGAAACGTATGGAGTTGTGTGACTGTTCTTTTTCCCACTAATGGCAATGAAATCAGATTGGCAAGAGACATGCGGAACATATGGAGAAGTATGCAGATGCGAAGGTGATAAGCCTGGGGATTGGTGATACAACTGTGCCTATACCAAAGATTATAGCATCAGCTATGGCTGAGGTAGTCTTTTCTTCCTATTTAAGACATATAAACCTATGAAATCGCTTAAGGTCACTATATATCTTATATAAGTCTCTCTCTCTCTCTCTCTCTCTCTCTCTCTCTCTCACACACACACACACATAACCCAATACAATACTGGTTGGATGACTTCAAATGATATATTTCTTTTTTTACATTATTAAGTTGGTTTTAGGACATTGTTTAATGAAATCAATTAAGTAGGTGTATCTACCAAATGTTTATTGTGTTGGCGCGGAATAACCCTAACATTGTTGTTCCGCCACCTGTCGCTTGCGAAAATGTCGTAGGGTTTTCGATCTGAAGATGATATGAAAAGAAGAGATAATTACACGATAATCGCCAATAAACAAAGAAAGAAACAAGCCATAATTGTTGACGCGGTTCGGAATAGCCCTAGTTCTGCAAGTGTCAGTCACCACTCTTTCAAGAACTATGGATAAGAATTGAAGATACAACCCCTCACCATCTTCTTCCGTTCTTCCGATCTTAGGGAAACAATCATCCTATCTTGATACCGGATCTCCCTTCCTATCTCTTCCACCGTAGAGAAGCTCCGAAGAAGAAACCCTAAAAGCCGTCGACAAATAAACCTCATCCTACCCGTCATAATTGACTAATAAATACTAAAAATCACTTAAATAGAGTGGAATCACATCCCAACGTGGCCATCAGCCTGCACAGAACTTGCTCAGGCAAAATTAAGCTCGTCTTGGTGACTTTTTAGCTGTTATGTGAGCAGCAGTTCTAAAGGATCTTGCCCAGGCGATCCCCATTCCCCCGAGCGAGCTATCTAATAATGAACCAACTCCCAACAATTTGTGCGCACCTTGGTGAAGTTTTCTAGCCACTACTCCCATTCATATCTATTTGCCGGCAAATAGAGCAAATAGAGATTTTTTATGCGCACCTTGGTGAAAACTTCCATGATATAACAAATAAAGAGCAAATAGAGATTTTTTATATTTTCAAAGAATCACACTACAAAAAAAACAGTTATTACCGACGGACAATATCCGTCGATAATATTAAAATTCCGTCGGTAATGTTCTATAGCGACGGAAGATATTTCCGTCGCTGGCTGTCGGAAAAGAAGGCGTCGGGGAAAACAATACGACGGACTAATTATTACCGTCGGTAATAATAATTAATACCGACGATAATATTAAAGCCGTCGGTAATATTTAATCAATTAAAAACTAATATAATATAGTATTATCGACGAAACATAATAATACGTCGGTAATATATAACCATTTTACCGACGGGTATAGTCTATCCTGTCGGTAATACTATATATATTACCGACACATATATATTACCCGTCGGTAATAATATATATATTACCGACAAAATTTATATAACCGTCGGTAATACTATATCTATTACCGACGCCTATATATATTACCCGCCGGTAATAATATATATATTACCGACGGATATTATATGCCGTCGGCACATTATTAATAATTTAAAAAAAATAAAAATATTATTACCGACGGAATAATTAATTTCCGTCGGTAATAATTATGTTTTTTTTTTAATAAATTTACCTAAATAATGTTAATTAATTCCTGTGATTCAATACCACAATATATTACCACAATTTATCAAATATTACCATAATTTATAAAATATTACCGCAAATTTTAAAATTTTACCTAAATTGATAAAAAATTACAGCAAATTATCAAATATTACCACAGTTCCCGGCCGACAATTATAGACAAGAACAAAAAATAACCATATATTACAAAATAATATTTACACAATCCAGAACTGAGAGATGATACGTGTCCTATCTCAACCACCCCCGCCCGCCACCAACGCCGGTGCTCTCATCGATCCCCTGACGCCGCCCTATCTCAACCACGCCCGCCCACCACCAACGCTGGTGCTCTCATCGATCCCCTGACGCCGCCCTGCTCCTGCAATTAACATGTATTTGTTAAAAAAATGGTTTATATCTATAACTGAGTCTAAGCGTTAAAAAATGATAAGTTAGCGTGTTTCGGTTTTGAAATAGGTTTGGATTCGATCCGATCGTAGAATTATCGGCATCCGATAATTCGAACTTGGAATTATTCCGTATTTCGGACTTGCGAGCGGGTTCTAATTGGATATTTGACCAATTTACGCTCCGATTCACCGATTTAGAGTCTAAGTGTTGAAAAATCATAACTTAGCGTGTTTCGGATATGAAATAGCTAGGTTTGGATTCGATCGGAACGTCATCGGATCGGCATTCGATAATTCGAACTTGGAATTATTCCGTATTTCGGACTTGCGAGCGGGTTCTAATTGGATATTTGACCAATTTACGCTCCGATTCACCGATTTAGAGTCTAAGTGTTGGAAAATCATAAGTTAGCGTGTTTCGGATATGAAATAGGTTTGGATTCGATCCGATCGTCATCGGATCGGCATCCGATAATTCGAAGTTGGATTTATTCCGTATTTCGGACTTGCGAACGGGTTCTAATTGGATATTTGACCAATTTACGCTCCGATTCACCGATTTAGAGTCTAAGTGTTGGAAAATCATAAGTTAGCGTGTTTCGGATATGAAATAGGTTTGGATTCGATCCGATCGTCATCGGATCGGCATCCGATAATTCGAACTTGGAATTATTCCGTATTTCGGACTTGCGAGCGGGTTCTAATTGGATATTTGACCAATTTACGTTCCGATTCACCGATTTAGAGTCTAAGTGTTGGAAAATCATAAGTTAGCGTGTTTCGGATATGAAATAGGTTTGGATTCGATCGGATTATCATCGGATCGGCATCCGATAATTCGAACTTGGAATTATTCCGTATTTCGGACTTGCGAGCGGGTTCTAATTTGATATTTGACCAATTTACGCTCCGATTCACCGATTTAGAGTCTAAGTGTTGGAAAATCATAAGTTAGCGTGTTTCGGATATGAAATAGGTTTGGATTCGATCGGATCATCATCAGATCGGCATCCGATAATTCGAACTTGGAATTATTCCGTATTTCGGACTTGCGAGCGGGTTCTAATTTGATATTTGACCAATTTACGCTCCGATTCACCGATTTAGAGTCTAAGTGTTGGAAAATCATAAGTTAGCGTGTTTCGGATATGAAATAGGTTTGGATTCGATCCGATCGTCATCGGATCGGCATCCGATAATTCGAACTTGGAATTATTCCGTATTTCGGACTTGCGAGCGGGTTCTAATTGGATATTTGACCAATTTACGCGCCGATTCACCGATTTAGAGTCTAAGTGTTGGAAAATCATAAGTTAGCGTGTTTCGAATATGAAATAAGTTTGGATTCGATCCGATCGTCATCGGATCGGCATCCGGTAATTCGAAGTTGGAATTATTCCGTATTTCGGACTTGCGAGCGGGTTCTAATTGGATATTTGACCAATTTACGTTCCGATTCACCGATTTAGAGTCTAAGTGTTGGAAAATCATAAGTTAGCGTGTTTCGGATATGAAATAGGTTTGGATTCGATCGGATCATCATCGGATCGGCATCCGATAATTCGAACTTGGAATTATTCCGTATTTCGGACTTGCGAGCGGGTTCTAATTGGATATTTGACCAATTTACGCTCCGATTCACCGATTTCGAGTCTAAGTGTTGGAAAATCATAAGTTAGTGTGTTTCGGATATGAAATAGGTTTGGATTCGATCGGATCATCATCGGATCGGCATCCGATAATTTGAACTTCGAATTATTCCGTATTTCGGACTTGCGAGCGGGTTCTAATTTGATATTTGACCAATTTACGCTCCGATTCACCGATTTAGAGTCTAAGTGTTGGAAAATCATAAGTTAGCGTGTTTCGGATATGAAATAGGTTTGAATTCGATCGGATCATCATCGGATCGGCATCCGATAATTCGAACTTGGAATTATTCCGTATTTCGGACTAGCGAGCGGGTTCTAATTTGATATTTGACCAATTTACGCTCCGATTCACCGATTTAGAGTCTAAGTGTTGGAAAATCATAAGTTAGCGTGTTTCGGATATGAAATAGGTTTGGATTCGATCCGATCGTCATCGGATCGGCATCCGATAATTCGAACTTGGAATTATTCCGTATTTCGGACTTGCGAGCGGGTTCTAATTGGATATTTGACCAATTTACGCTCCGATTCACCGATTTAGAGTCTAAGTGTTGGAAAATCATAAGTTAGCATGTTTCGGATATGAAATAGGTTTGGATTCGATCCGATCGTCATCGGATCGGCATCCGGTAATTCGAATTTAGAATTATTCCATATTTCGGACTTGCGAGCGGGTTCTAATTGGATATTTGACCAATTTACGTTCCGATTCACCGATTTAGAGTCTAAGTGTTGGAAAATCATAAGTTAGCGTGTTTCGGATATGAAATAGGTTTGGATTCGATCGGATCATCATCGGATCGGCATCCGATAATTCGAACTTGGAATTATTCCGTATTTCGGACTTGCGAGCGGGTTCTAATTTGATATTTGACCAATTTACGCTCCGATTCACCGATTTAGAGTCTAAGTGTTGGAAAATCATAAGTTAGCGTGTTTCGGATATGAAATAGGTTTGGATTCGATCGGATCATCATCGGATCGGCATCCGATAATTCGAACTTGGAATTATTCCGTATTTCGGACTTGCAAGCGGGTTCTAATTTGATATTTGACCAATTTACGCTCCGATTCACCGATTTAGAGTCTAAGTGTTGGAAAATCATAAGTTAGCGTGTTTCGGATATGAAATAGGTTTGGATTCGATCCGATCGTCATCGGATCGGCATCCGATAATTCGAACTTGGAATTATTCCGTATTTCGGACTTGCGAGCGGGTTCTAATTGGATATTTGACCAATTTACGCTCCGATTCACCGATTTAGAGTCTAAGTGTTGGAAAATCATAAGTTAGCGTGTTTCGGATATGAAATAGGTTTGGATTCGATCCGATCGTCATCGGATCGGCATCCGGTAATTCGAAGTTGGAATTATTCCGTATTTCGGACTTGCGAGCGGGTTCTAATTCGATATTTGACCAATTTACGTTCCGATTCACCGATTTAGAGTCTAAGTGTTGGAAAATCATAAGTTAGCGTGTTTCGGATATGAAATTAGGTTTGGATTCGATCGGATCATCATCGGATCGGCATCCGATAATTCGAACTTGGAATTATTCCGTATTTCGGACTTGCGAGCGGGTTCTAATTTGATATTTGACCAATTTACGCTCCGATTCATCGATTTAGAGTCTAAGTGTTGGAAAATCATAAGTTAGCGTGTTTCGGATATGAAATAGGTTTGGATTCGATCGGATCATCATCGGATCGGCATCCGATAATTCGAACTTGGAATTATTCCGTATTTCGGACTTGCGAGCGGGTTCTAATTTGATATTTGATCAATTTACGCTCCTATTCACCGATTTAGAGTCTAAGTGTTGGAAAATCATAAGTTAGCGTGTTTCGGATATGAAATAGGTTTGGATTCGATCGGATCATCATCGGATCGGCATCCGATAATTCGAACTTGGAATTATTCCGTATTTCGGACTTGCGAGCGGGTTCTAATTTTATATTTGACCAATTTACGCTCCGATTCACCGATTTAGAGTCTAAGTGTTGGAAAATCATAACTTAGCGTGTTTCGGATATGAAATAGGTTTGGATTCGATCTGATCGTCATCGGATCGGCATCCGATAATTCGAACTTGGAATTATTCCGTATTTCGGACTTGCAAGCGAGTTCTAATTGGATATTTGAAGAATTTACGCTCCGATTCACCGATTTAGAATCTAAGTGTTGGAAAATCATAACTTAGCGTGTTTCGGATATGAAATAGGTTTGGATTCGATCCGATCCGTATCGGATCGGCATCCGATAATTCGAACTTGGAATTATTCCGTATTTCGGACTTGCGAGCGGGTTCTAATTGGATATTTGAAGAATTTACGCTTCGATTCACCGATTTAGAATCTAAGTGTTGGAAAATAATAAGTGTGATAATATAATCTAAACTCAAATTAGTATGATTCATATTTTTTACTAATATTATAAAGATTAGTAAGTACCTGATCATGAGCCACCGCTAGACCGGCTTATGAAGTCATTAAGCCGACGCTCTAGTTCCCTGCGAGCTTCTCTTTCCTCATCGAGGGCCTTCTTCTCCGCCTCAACCCTCTGCTCGAGGGCCTACCTCTGCTCTCGCTCCGCCTCAATCCTCTGCTCGAGGGCCTGCCTCTGCTCTCGCTCCGCGTCTAGCGCAGACTGCAGCTGAGTGATAGCACCGGTCTGGGTGTCCCGTGCCCTCGAGCGCATACCCTCTCGTCCAAAGAAGGAGGAGGGCGTGACTCCAAGGCCCGTACAGAGGACACGGCCCTGCGTGGCAGGTCTCAGCACAGTATCCATCGCTGAGTCGACAGATACTGAGCTGGTGGAGGAGCCGGCCTCGCCCGACGGGGTCACCAGAAGTCGCATCCTCTCCTATATAAAAACAACCAATGATATTCAATGATATTTTATGGCATATGTATAAGAATATATTAACAGTAATTTAATTACTTACCACTTGCGAGGCAACCCTGTCGTCCAGAAATGCTCCATCGATACGCCGCCTCCTAGAGGCCTCAAAAAGGTCAATCCTATTAGGCTCGTGGCCCAAGGACTGTGTCTGTTGGATATATAAAATAAATAGGTGAGTTAATATAACATGTATAGAGTTTTAAATAATAACAATGTTTGTATCATTTACCAGCTGCTGGGCAAGCTGGGGCATGGAGGTCCTCCCCTTCACTGGAGCAGGTGTCGTCGAGGCACTTCTATTCTGCTTGCCTATAGCAGATTTATTCTGTGCAATCGATTAAATTTTGAAACATCAATACAAATTTTTAGTATAACATTAAAACAAGTACGAATCAACAAAATTATAATTATACCTGAAAGCTAAGGGTGGCCCAGTGAGCGACCAAAAACTGTAGAATGTGTAGCGGTGGCGCGTCTCTCGTCCCGGCCGCAGCCTGTACCTCCTCAGCCGGCTGGCCGACCAAGTAACCGTAGAGCTTGTAGAGCTCGTGACGGTAATCTCTGTACCACTCACCCATCGTCTTCCACAAGTCCTCCCGATGGGTGTCGGTTTCCATGTTCTCCTATTTAAATTTCTCCTGTAAAATCAATTTAGAAACAAGTCATTTTATCAAATCAAATTATCAAGAAGTACGATATTATTCTAAAATGCTTTAATGAAACTAACGTACCAAAAACTGCTGATACATCCTCTCCTTATAGGATGCATCAATGTTCTTCCACCCCCTTAACCCCACAATCGGGGCATTCCTCTCCTCCCGTACTATCATGCCGACCCACGTGGCGGCGTCAGAAGCGTGCTCGCCCACAAAGGTCCCGCCGCTCCACTGTAGGGACAGCGGCTCGCGTAAGGCCGACAAGCGCCGGGCCGTCGTCACGCCCCGGTCGCCTACGTGCCTGGTCGACCCTGCAAATAAAATATACATCAGTACTGAAGAAGTATTTACAACATGTATAAAACTTTAGATCTAAACATTACCTGTGGGCGTAGACGCTGTAGCCGAGTGCTGAGCACTGCTCGAAGCTCCGGAGGCTGCGACCACAGCAGGAGCTGGTGTGGAGAGAGGAACAGCACTACCAGATCCGGACGGCTCAGCCTCGGACCCTGGGGTGGCAGCCGGAGCGCTCCGAGCTACCCCACCCCTGCCTCTGCCTCTACGAACATATGACCGTGATGCCATCTGAAACAATTTAATTTACATATGAAACAGTAAGATTTACATATGAAACAATATGAAACAGTTTGATTTACATATGAAACAGTATGATTTACATATGAAACAATATGAACCCGCTCGCAATATGAAACAATATGAAACAATATGAAACAGTTAGACTCTAAATCGGTTAATCGGATCGTAAATTGGTCAAATATCCAATTAGAACCCGCTCGCAAGTCCGAAATACGGAATATAATTCCAACTTCGAATTATCGGATGCCGATCCGATGACGATCGGATCGAATCCAAACCAATTTCATATCCGAAACACGCTAAGTTATGATTATCCAACACTTAGACTCTAAATCGGTGAATCGGAGCGTAAATTGGTCAAATATCCAATTAGAACCCGCTCGCAAGTCCGAAATATGGAATAATTCCAAGTTCAAATTATTGGATGCCGATCCGATGACGATCGGCTCGAATCCAAACCTATTTCATATCCGAAACACGCCAACTTATGATTTTCCAACACTTAGACTCTAAATCGGTGAATCGGAGCGTAAATTGGTCAAATATCCAATTAGAACTCGCTCGCAAGTTCGAAATACGGAATAATTCCAAGTTCGAATTATCGGATGCCGATCCGATGACGATCCGATCGATCCAAACCTATTTCATATCCGAAACACGCTAATTTATGATTTTCCAACACTTAGACTCTAAATTGGTGAAGCGGAGCGTAAATTGGTCAAATATCCAATTAGAACCCGCTCGCAAGTCCGAAATACGGAATAATTCAAAGTTCGAACTATTGGATGCCGATCCGATGACGATCGGCTCGAATCCAAACCTATTTCATATCCGAAACACGCTAACTTATGATTTTCCAACACTTAGACTCTAAATCGGTGAATCGGAGCGTAAATTGGTCAAATATCCAATTAGAACCCGCTCGCAAGTCCGAAATACGGAATAATTCCAAGTTCGAATTATCGGATGCCGATCCGATGATGATCCGATCGAATCCAAACCTAGCTATTTCATATCCGAAACACGCTAACTTATGATTTTCCAACACTTAGACTCTAAATCGGTGAATCGAATCGTAAATTGGTCAAATATCCAATTAGAACCCGCTCGCAAGTCCGAAATACGGAATAATTCCAACTTCGAATTATCGGATGCGGATCCGATGACGATCGGATCGAATCCAAACCTATTTCATATCCGAAACACGCTAACTTATGATTTTCCAACACTTAGACTCTAAATCGGTGAATCGGAACGTAAATTGGTCAAATATCCAATTAGAACCCGCTCGCAAGTCCGAAATACGGAATAATTCCAACTTCGAATTACCGGATGCTGATCCGATGACGATCGGATCGAATCCAAACCTATTTCATATCCGAAACACGCTAACTTATGATTTTCCAACACTTAGACTCTAAATCGGTGAATCGGAGCGTAAATTGGTCAAATATCCAATTAGAACCCGCTCGCAAGTCCGAAATACGGAATAATTCCAAGTTCGAATTATCGGATGCCGATCCGATGACGATCCGATCGAATCCAAACCTAGCTATTTCATATCCGAAACACGCTAACTTATGATTTTCCAACACTTAGACTCTAAATCGGTGAATCGAATCGTAAATTGGTCAAATATCCAATTAGAACCCGCTCGCAAGTCCGAAATACGGAATAATTCCAAGTTCGAAATATCGGATGCCGATCCGATGATGATCCGATCGAATCCAAACCTATTTCATATCCGAAACACGCTAACTTATGATTTTCCAACACTTAGACTCTAAATCGGTGAATCGGAACGTAAATTGGTCAAATATCCAATTAGAACCCGCTCGCAAGTCCGAAATACGGAATAATTCCAACTTCGAATTACCGGATGCCGATCCGATGACGATCGGATCGAATCCAAACCTATTTCATATCCGAAACACGCTAACTTATGATTTTCCAACACTTAGACTCTAAATCGGTGAATCGGAGCGTAAATTGGTCAAATATCCAATTAGAACCCGCTCGCAAGTCCGAAATATGGAATAATTCCAAGTTCGAATTATTGGATGCCGATCCGATGACGATCCGATCGAATCCAAACCTAGCTATTTCATATCCGAAACTCGCTAACTTATGATTTTCCAACACTTAGACTCTAAATCGGTGAATCGAATCGTAAATTGGTCAAATATCCAATTAGAACCCGCTCGCAAGTCCGAAATACGGAATAATTCCAACTTCGAATTATCGGATGCGGATCCGATGACGATCGGATCGAATCCAAACCTATTTCATATCCGAAACACGCTAACTTATGATTTTCCAACACTTAGACTCTAAATCGGTGAATCGAATCGTAAATTGGTCAAATATCCAATTAGAACCCGCTCGCAAGTCCGAAATACGGAATAATTCCAACTTCGAATTATCGGATGCGGATCCGATGACGATCGGATCGAATCCAAACCTATTTCATATCCGAAACACGCTAACTTATGATTTTCCAACACTTAGACTCTAAATCGGTGAATCGGAGCGTAAATTGGTCAAATATCCAATTAGAACCCGCTCGCAAGTCCGAAATACGGAATAATTCCAAGTTCGAATTATCGGATGCCGATCCGATGACGATCGGATCGAATCCAAACCTATTTCATATCCGAAACACGCTAAGTTATGATTTTCCAACACTTAGACTCTAAATCGGTGAATCGGAGCGTAAATTGGTCAAATATCCAATTAGAACCCGCTCGCAAGTCCGAAATACGGAATAATTCCAAGTTCGAATTATCGGATGCCGATCCGATGACGATCGGATCGAATCCAAACCTATTTCATATCTGAAACACGCTAACTTATGATTTTCCAACTCTTAGACTCTAAATCGGTGAATCGATCGGATCGTAAATCGGTGAAACAATATGATTTACATATGAAACGGTATGATTTACATATGAATCGGTGAAACGGTATGATTTACATATGAAATAATATGATATACATATGAAACAATATGATTTAATTATATATGAAACAATTTGATTTAAATATAAAACAATTTGATTTACATACGGTCTAGTCATTTTCTGTCTCATCTCTGTCACTCTCATCGCTTCCCTCTTCTATTATTTGATCTGCATTCGCTGTCCAGTTTATATTATCGACATCTTCATTTTCGTCGTGCACTGCGTCGACAATGATTATCTCATCATTCTGGTATGCATCCAAATCATCATCGACGACCCCCGCATCCTTGTCTCCCATGTCATAAAAATCTCTGGGTGGTGACCTAACTACAATTTGCCAACCTGAAGAGGTATTCTCCGGTGCATAAAATATCTGTTGCGCTTGAGAGGCAAGAATGAATGGATCTTCATATTGGGTATTCAATCTCTTGGCAGTGTTGATGCTGATAAAATCGTATTTGTCGACATTATAACCAGTCCCGCGATTATTAACATCTTACCAATCGCATTTGAATAATACGATCCGATTTTGGCCAAGGAATTTAATCTCGAGAATCTCGTTGAGGACGCCGTAGAAGTCGATATTTTCTAATTCTTCTTGCTCACCGTTGACGACAACCCCACTATTTTGGGTTCTTCGTGATTTTTTACTATCTTTCGTCCGAAATCTATAACCGTTCACGATATAACCATCGTACGATATTGCGTCTTGCAAAGGACTACAAGATAAGCGCCAGAGATCCTCATTCATCAGCGGATCGTGGTTGTCGTGCAGCTCCTGTGCCTATAATAACCACACGACATTCATGATATGAACACATAATTATTGTTCGGTAATGGATGTCAATGAAATTCAGTAATGATGTGAATACTTACGTGTTTCTCGAACCACGATGGGAATTCACGATCATGAATTTGGGGAGCATTTCGAGTACCCCGATTATTAATGATGGCTTTATGCTTCCTGTTTTACCGGTTATGAATTAGATTATAATTAGCACATATACTTAATGAATGGACTGAAAGAATGAGTGAATGATCGTAAAATGCTTACTCAATGAATGGCCACACTTCATCACATTGGCGCAACACATACATATGTGCCTGTTGAATCTCATCTACAGACAATCGACGGGTTTTGTCTCCTCCTACAGGTCTACCCATTTCGGCAAATATAGACAGACCCCCATCGAAGTCTATTGGACCACCGTCATAGTTCCGCTCAAGTTGATTGAATCGCGTGTCTATACCATGTAGGTATCTTGAGCAGAATGTTAGACATTCTTCTGCTAGGTATCCTTCAGCAATTGATCCCTCCGGACGACTTTTGTTACGAACATATGATTTCAATGTTTTCAAGTACCTAATTTGAGAAAAAAATATTTGGATGAATATATCAAGAACGATCAAATACATTGTGCGAATGAGACGAGACGATTACCTCTCGATAAAATACATCCACCGGTAATGAACTGGGCCGCCGAGTTTGGCCTCATTTGCCAAGTGAACGGTCAAATGCACCATGACATCAAAGAAGGAAGGTGGAAATATCATCTCTAACTTGCACAATGTGAGCGCAATATCCCTCTCCATCTGTTCAAGTTGGTCCACTCTAAGTACCTTCGAGCACAACTGTCTGAAAAAAGTGCTGAGCTCAATTAACGGACCGGACACCTCTTCGGTTAAATTCCCACGTATAGCAAGAGATAACAATCGCTACATAAGAACATGACAATCGTGGCTCTTTAATCCAGACAACTTCCGGCCGTTCTCTTGCACGCATCGTGCGATATTCGAAGAATAACCGTCTGGCGTTTTCACAGACCGTAGGAATGCACATAAGGCTACCTTTTGCTGTGAGCTCATGGTGTAGCATGCAACTGGCAACACATACTTATCCCTAATCTCTTGGGGATGAAGTGATTTTCGGATGCCCAACTCCTTAAGATCAAGACGAGATTTAAGATTATCCTTCGTCTTACCGTCGAGATTCAGCAGTGTTCCTATAATGTTGTCACACACATTTTTCTCGATATGCATGACATCCAAGTTATGCCGCAAGAGTAGGCTGCTCCAGTACGGTAGTTTAAAGAAAATACTCTTCTTCTTCTAGTTATGCTCACGCGTAGAATCTTCATGCGTTCTCTTCTTTTTACCTTTTCCAAGTGCCACGGTATCAAGCTGATCCAATTCGCACAAGACTTCTACCCCCGAAAGCTGCTCCGGGGCCTTTGCAAGTTCCTTCTTGCCGTTGAAAGCTCTTTTGTTCTGCCTCCACTTATGGCCGTCAACAAGGAATCTTCGATGGCCCATATAACAGAACTTACCTCCGTTCTTCAACCATAATGAATCTGTCTCCTTATTGCATGTAGGGCATGCCAATTTTCCTTTAGTACTCCACCCGGATAAGTTGGCATATGCAGGAAAATCATTGATGGTCCATAGAAGTGCCGCATGTATCCGAAAATTCTGGCGCAACGAGGCATCATACGTATCGGCCCCAACTTCCCATAACTCGTTCAACTCCTCAATCAACGGCTGCAAGTAAACGTCAATATCATTACCAGGCGACCTGGGTCCGGGAATGAGCAAGGAGAGCATTGTGTATGGATTTTTTAAGCACATCCAGGGAGGCAAATTGTATGGAACTAGGACAACTGGCCAAATGCTTTACGACACACTTATATTCCCAAAGGGATTGAAGCCATCGCTAGCAAGCCCTAACCTGACGTTGCGAACTTCACATGCGAATTCAGGATATGTATGATCAAAATCTTTCCACGTCAGAGAGTCGGCCGGATGTCTCATAATCCCGTCATCTGTACGTTCTCGTGCATGCCACCTCATGTGCTCAGCAATCTTCGATGACATAAACAACCTCTGAAGCCTGTCCCTGAGCGGGAAGTATAGGAGAACCTTTGCAGATACATTTTTTTTCCTTCGACTGGTACTAGACTCGGTATCCGTCTCTTTATATCTCGTTGCTCCGCATATGTGGCATGACCGCGCATGTTCGTACTCTTTCCGGTACAATATACAATCGTTCACGCATGCATCAATTTTCTCATAACCCAGACCGAGATCTTTAATTGTCTTCTTCGCCTCATAGAATAATTTCGGTACTGTCTCACCCATAGGAAAAGCCTCTTTCAGCAACTCTACCAACATATTAAATGACTTATTACTCCAACCATTGAGGCACTTCAAATAAAGAAGCTTTACAGTGAAAGAGAGTTTTGAAAACTTCTCACACCCCGGGTATAGAGGTTGTTCGGCATCTTTAAGCAATCTGTAGAACTTGTCCGCTTCGATATTGGGCTGATCACCTGACGGTGTTTCCGTGCCTATTCCACCTTGCAAATCATGTATCATACCCTGCATGTCATCGTCATCGTCTGTATTAATATTATCATCAGCGATCACTGTGTTTGAAGTTTCACCGTGAGCTGCCATGGGGACTGCATCTAGCTCCTCACCGTGCGAGAACCAACGGGTATAGGTAATGTCAATGCCACGCATTACCAGATCAACCTCACATTCCTCTCGAACCTTCGTAATCACCCTTCCGTAGTCTATACAGGGACACACAATTTTTCCATCAAGCGGTGCAAGACGCTCAAATGCAAAATCCAGAAATTTCCTGACTCCTTCTCTGTACTCTTGGCTCATGCGATTCGAATTACGCATCCAACTCTTATCGATCGAAGACATCTTCGTCTATCTGGCTATACAACACCTGACATATAATTTCAAACAATGTTATAAGACTCCGCACAATTTCAATTTCGGTTCCCGAGTATGGAACACCGAACCAAAACTTCTACAGACCATCCACATCCCTAATGGATGGGTATATTATGATGAGTAGACTAGTCACATAGTAAACCTAGGGTTGGTGGCCAGCATTTGAACTGCTGATAGTTCGAATGCTAGGCATAGCACCAAAGTTATGCGATAGTAAGTCAACAAGTCAGGGAGCCTTATCAAGTAAACGCTTGGGGTCTGACGGTTCTCTCTGTCACTCGAGTAGATTTATGGCTTTAGCATACCTCATATCACACCGAACCGACAAAAACCGACCATTTCGGTTTCGGTTTCGGTTTCGGTTTTGATTTTTCGTAAACCGAAAAAAATATAACCGACAAAACCGACACCGAAACCGACCGACAAAACCGACGCTCACTCTAGTCTAAAAACTACATTTTGCCCCCCATTCCCCCATTCAATTCAGTTTTGATAGGATATAAAAATTCAATGTTTTAATTAAAACACGAAAACTCGACTCGACTCGAAACCTTAATGAGTCGAGTAGACTCGACAACTCGGCTAAAACCCGACAAAACTCGAGTCGGATCGAAACTTAGCCGAGTCGGATCGAAACTCAGCCGAGTCGGATCGAAACTCGAGTTTTGGATCGAGTCAGATCGAAACTCAGCCGAGTCGAGTCGACTCGGCCGAGTGTAGACGGCCGAGTGTAGAGTCGACTCTGCGAGTTTTCAAGCAAAATATATAGGATTTTTAACCAGCCATAACCTTTTTTAACATGACATTATAGAAATTGTGGCAGCATCCACCATCCGTGAAAATCAGCAATGTCAGCAAAATGGATATGGATAGAAATCCATTAAGTGAAGACTATTGAATTGCTCTAACTATGAAAAATAAATCAACAAAATAGATATTTGAAATCAATAAGAGGAGTATTTTGAAATATGGGAAAGCATGTCTAATTAAATGAAAGACTTCATTCATGATCGAAATATGAAAAAAAAAATCAGCAATGCATGGGTAAGATGAATGAACTCCAGGGCATTTGCATTCAAGGAGGAGGAGCTCACCGGGGGGAGGAGGAGGAGGAGGAGCTCGCCGGCGCGCACGAGAGGAGCTCACCGGAGTCCACAGGAGGAGGAGGAGGCGGAGCTCGCCGGTGCGCACGAGAGGGGAGGGGTGGCCGGCCGGCCAGAGGGGGGGAGGGAGGCCGGGGAGGGGGGGGAGGCCGGGGAGGGGGGGAGGGTGGCAGGGGAGGGGGGGGAGGCCGGGGAGGGGGGGAGGGTGGCCGGGGAGGGGGGGAGATTGAGAGAGAGAGAGAGGGGCGGCCGGGAGAGATCGAAACAGAAGAGATCAAAGGGGATCTCGTCTTTTTAATTTATAATAGGGTTTTTACCGACGGGAAGTTTGCCTTCCGTCGGTAAAACTAATCTTTTTACCGACGGTAAATAACTATCCGTCGGTAAAACTCCACCACGAAACCACAAGTTCAATTTTTTCCAGAGGCTCGGTTTGGCACCCTGAGTTTCGTCGGGACATTTTACCGACGGAAACTTAATTACCGTCGGTATGGTACCGACGGACATATAAATTCCGTCGGTATAATTAGTTATACCGACGAAAATTTAACGTCCGTCGGTAAAAAGCACGACGAAAATCAACGTTCTATTTTTTTCCAGAGGCTCGGTTTTTACACTGAGTTTCGTCGGGACAATTTTACCGACGGATATTTAATTACCGTCGGTATATTGCCGACGGACATATTATGGTTGTCGGTAAAATTGGTTATACCGACGGAAATACAATTTCCGTCGGTAAAATATCACAACGATGACATTTTGCCGACGGTCTATATGTAGCCGTCGGTATAAAGGATATTACCGACGGTAAATATGTTTACCGTCGGTATAAATATGCAAAGAAAATTTAAAAAATTGAAGTTATAATACCGACGGATATTATTGTCACCGTCGGTAAAACGTGTATTATTACCGACGGTGATAATAATATCCGTCGGTAAAGACCCTATTTCTTGTAGTGTCAAGACTTTTTTTGCAAAAACCCCTCGTGCTTTCAATCCCGCTGCCATAACAACTTATGTGGGCTGCATTCAACAACAACGAAGAACTCTCGTTGCCATTGAATGTTTTTGGAGACCAAAGATAGAATCAAGCTGGGAGAAATTGAATTTTTTCGTCCATAAGTGAGAAATTAGTATTATTTAAAGATCTCGGGTGGACACATTTCATAGGGTGTGTCTTTCCAAAATGATGGGTAGTCATCTCTTCATATCAAAAGGAACCCATCACTACAACAGAACTGGGCTTTTCCGGCAGGATAATCGGTGGCCAAAACTAATTAAGCCTTGCCAGAAAAAATGGCCAAAAGTGATGGCCTGCTCTACTCGTTGGAAAAAATGGCTAAAAGCGGCGATCAGCTATGCTCGCCGGAAAAGGATGGTCTCTGATGTGGCGGCCACCTTAACCTGCCGAAAAATAATGCCAAAAGCGACGGCCAACTCTGCCTGCCAAAAAAAAAATGGCTAAAAGCGACAGCCAACTATGCTCACTGGAGAAGGGTGGTCTTCGATGCGGTGGCCACCTTAACCCGCCAAAAATTATTGCCAAACGCAGTATGGTGTATGTTGTTACGTTGTATCCCAATTTAAATTATTATTGTTTCACTATAAATACTGATTTGATAGGTTGTATAGTTGGTCTCGTGTGCACTTCGCCTAGATCGGCCATCGTACATGTTTCGTACCTCACCACAGTTAGTTCGGTTCAGGTTGCGATATAACCGACTAACTTTAACCTACGACTATACAATGCTACGTTCTCCGATGCTGGTTTGATTGAAACAGCACTTTGCCTAGATCTGCCATCATACGAAGGCACTACGCTAAGTACTCTGAATCACTGGCATCACGAATGCTCTGTGTTTCTTAAGAACATATGTTCCGCGCCTCACCACATTTAGTTCGGTTCGAGTTGCGACACAACCGACTAATCTACAACAATACGATGCTATGTGCCCCGACGCTAGCTTGATTGAAACGGTACTCCACCTAGATCGGCCGGCATGCAAAGGCACTACACTAAGTACTCTGAATACTTGGCATCATGCATGCTCCGTGTTTCGTCATGATACATGCTCCATGCCTCACCACAATTAGTTCGGTTCGGGTTGCGACACGACCGACTAACCTACGATTGTACAAACCTATGTGCCCCGATGCTGGCTCGATTAAAACGTGCTGGCTCGATTGAAACGACGCTTAGCCTAGATCGGTCAGTATACAAAGGCACTATGCCTTAACTTCGAATCATTGGCGTCACGCATGCTTTATGTGCCATCAGGACACACTCTGTGCCTCACCAAAGTTAGTTAAGTTTAGGGTGTGACACGACTAACTAACCTCCAATGGTACAAAGCTATGTGCCCTGACACTGGCTTGATTGAAACGGCACTTCGCCTAGATCGGCTAGCATACAAAGACACTATACTAAGTACACCGAACTATTGGCGTCGTGCATACTCTGTGTTCCATCAGGACACATGCTCCGCGCCTCACTTCAATTAGTCTGGCTAGGGTTGCGACACAGCCGACAAACCTCAATTTCAATACGACCGACTGGTTTATAACCTCGGTCGATCAACAAGTCCAAGGTCATAGTCTTGGCACCTTGAAGACAAAGTCTGAGGCCGCCGTCTCGGCATGCAAGAAGTCTGAGGACGCCACCTTAGCACTCGAAGACTAAGTCCTAGACCGCCACCGCTGCCTCCTCCGCCTCGGCATGCAACAAGCCCAAGGTATAGCCTTGGCACTCGAAAACAAAGTCCGAGGCAGGCCATCGCCGCCGCCTCAGCATGCAACAAGCCCAAGGCCAAAGGTTTGGCACTCAAAGACAAAGTCCGAGGTTGACCGTCATCCGTCCAAGGTCAAAACCTTGATGCGCTCAAAGACAAAGCCCAAGGTAGCCACCACCGCCTCAGCGCTCAACAAGGCCAAACCTACTACCTTGGTATTCAGAGGTCTGACAAACGACTACGTTCGATCAGACATTCATTGACATTTAAATACAGTTAAGAAGTCTGGCGCAGGCTAACATATCGGCTCGAATCGCCATGACCTCTTCAAAACGGTCATCCAGTCGTATCAGAGTCTATTGCGCAGGGCCACCTGCAGTGCAGACGTCGCCTTCTCCATCTTGACCTTGAGCTCCATGAGCTCCACCTCAGCCTTTAGCTTCTCCTTCTCTTCGAGGAGATGGTTTTTTTCCGACGATATGGACCAACAGATCTATCAACAAACAGAAAATGACTTAGTCTCGAATAAACCGATCGACGCTGCGTTGAAACCGATCGGCGTTACCCCAAAATAGATCGGACTTGAATCGCTTTGCAACGAAATTCACTAGAGCCGACCATTCAAATCGATCGTCATCTCAAAATTGATATGTCTGGAGCTCACTGTATAAGTGGAGGAGCATTCACAACAGTCCACAAGGGAGTTGTGCACTGTCAAACTGATTGGCGTTGTGCATAAACCATCGGCCTGAAGGTGTTCATGGGAGAGTTCACCATGGAAAATCTCGATCTCAAACGGGTCGTTGCTACTCCCAAACCGATCGACCTGGGACTACTTAACAGAAATCTAACCAAGCCAATCTCTCGAAATAATTGCATTGTGTAGAAACCGATCAGCTTTGAGGTGTGTGTAAGAGAGTCCGCCATGGGAGATCTCTCAAACCGATCGATGCCACGAAAACTGATCAATCGGAGTGCATTCCAAGCGACGACGTCACGAGATCTTCAAAATCGATCCATGGCGTGAAAACCGATCGGTCTGGACAGGACCTTGCAAGGAGGCTTCGCTGGCAGAACACCAGAAAAACCGATCGATGCCATAAAAACCGATCGGTTTGGGCGCAATCCATGGGACAACTTCATGAGGGGTTCTCAAAAACTGCTCCATGGCACAAAAATTGATTGGTTCGGGCAGGACTTCGCAAGGAGGCTTCGCTGGTAGAACACCAAAACCGATCGACGGCCTCGAGGTTGATCGGTCCAAGGAGCAGTTGGGTCCAGGTGGAGTCCACGAGAAGACTTCGACGAGATATCTCGGAAACCAATTGTTGGTTCCGAAACCAATCGGTGCAGGTGGAGTCCGCAAGAAGACTTCGACGAAAGATCTAAGAAACTTGTTGGTTGCTCCGAAACTGATCAGCCTAGGGATGCCCCGCAAAAGGCATCCCCTGGTTCGATCTCTAAAACTGATCCTCCTCCTGAGAGCTAATTTGCAGAAGTCCTTGTGGGCCGATCATCGAAACCGATCGCTTGGCATCAAAACAGATACTCCCAGGAGCTGACTTGCAGAAGTCCTCATGGGCCGATCATCAAAACCAATCCTCCCGTGAGCCGACTCGCAGAAGGACTCATGGACAGATCTCCGAAACCAATCGCATAGCATCAAAATCAATCCTCCTGAAACCTAATTGGCAGAAATCCTCGGGGGCGATCTCCGAAACTGATTGTCTGGCATCAAAACCGATTTCCCCAGAAGCCGACTAGCAGAAGTACTAGTGGGCTGATCTCCGAAACCGATCGCATGGCATCAAAACCGATCCTCCCGGGAGCTGACTTGCAGAAGTCCTCATGGGCCGATCGCCGAAACCTTGCCCGGCGTCAAAACCTATCCTCCCGAGAGATGACTTGCAAAAGTCATCATGGGTCGATCGTCAAAACCGATCCTCCTGGGAGCCAACTCGCATAGGTACTCGTGGGCTGATCTCCGAAACCAATCATATTGCATCAAAACCGAACCCCCTGGGAGCTGCTTTGTAGAAGTCCTCATGGGCAGATCGCCTGCCATCAAAATCGATCCTCCCAGAAGCCAACTCGTGTGGGGGAGGATTTCGGCCGTCATATGTGATCTTCCTCCAATAGTCGAGTGAAGGTTTGATCCTTCGGGATGTGGCGCACTTCGAAGTGTTGAGCTGTCACTTGCTAAACTGTCAAGCCAACACTATAGAGTAGAGAGGGGGAGAAAGAGATAGAGAATTGACACAGGATGTGATGAAAGAGTTTGGCTGAAGCCTACGTCTCCGTGCGGTAAGACGCAACATTTGAATCCACTATCACAAGATTAAAAGTAGAGCTACTCTCGACAGACCGAGGAGTGCTTCTTCTAAGTAGGCGAAGGGTGGAGAAGGAGTCTGAGAACTAGAAAACTCGAGGAGTTCTGGAAAACAGGAAGTAGGATTTTGATCTGGAATTCTGGATCTGGATTATTTCACAGGGTTAGCTATTTATAGAGATTTGGTTTATGGGAAATATTCTAGGAATATTCCCCAACATATCTGGGGTTTTGGTAAATATCTAGGAGGGGATTCACCAGGTCCCACTATTGCCTTTGTGGGCCCCAGGCAGGGTTGTGGGTCCCATTGTCGTCATTGTGGGCCCCAGGCAGGACTGCGGGTCCCACTATCATCTCCGTGTGCCCCAGGCAGGACTGCGGGTCCCACAATTGTCTTTGTAGGCCCCAAGCAGGGCTGCGGGTCCCACTATAGGGCGTTAGCCAGATTTTGCACCCATAATTACCCCCTCTCATCTAGGTTGGTGCTAACCCAGCTGATTGGGACTTTCTTGTGCAAAAAACTGGTCCCTCATCTTCGACTTTCTGTCCGGGGTCGACCATCGCGCCTGCCGATCCCTGTCAGGGGCCGACCGGGTGTGCATCTGCCAATCGGGTGTGCAGGGCCGACTGTCATCTATCCGTCGACCCTCTGTCAGGGGCCGATCGTTGCGCCCGCCAACCCCCTGCTAGGGGTCGGCCGAGTATGTGTCTGCAGACCCATTGCGCGGGATCGACCGTCGTTTGTCTCCCGACCCCTTGTCAAGGGCTGACCATTGCACCCGCCAATCCCCTGTAAGGGGCCGGCCAGGTGTATATCTGCCGACCCGTTGCTGGAGGCTCACCGTCGTCTATCTGTCGACCCCCTTTCAGGGGCCGACCGTTGTGCCCGCCACCCCCTGCCAGGGGCCGGCCGGGTGTGCGTCTACCGACCCCCTGCGCGGGGCCGATCGTTATCTGTCTGCCGACCCGCTGCATGGGGCCAACCGTTGCGCCCGTCGACACCCTGCCAGGTGCCGGCCGGGTAAGCGTCTACTGACCCGTTACACGGGGTCAACTGTTGCGCTCACCGACCCCCTTCCATAGGCTGGCCGGGTGTACGTCCGATCGTCATCTGTCTGCCAATCCACTGCTAGGGGTCGACTGTCGTCTGTCTGCCGACCCATTCCACGGGGCCGACTGTTGAGCCCGCCGACCCCCTACTAGGAGCCGGTCGGGGGCGTATATGGTGACTGCACCCATACCCCCTCCCAGCCAGTTAGGTGCTAACCTAGTTAGATGGGACGCCGTAGTGCGAACGCAGGCGAGCAAAGGCGCGGGTGGACGATCGTGCAGGCTAGCAGAGGGGTGAGGGTTCGACGTCGGCAAAGGAGCAGAGTTAGGCTGAGGGGACCCCCTGGGGCTGGGGTAGGCGAAAACCACCCAGGGGGGGTCGGATGCAAACAAAGAGGAATGGGGAGTCGGTTGCAAAAGGGAAAGGGTGGGGGGCCTGATTGCAAATGTAGGAAAAAAAAAAGGGGTGGAAAATCGTGAGTCGGAGCTACGTACGACGAGAAGTAGCGGTCGTATCTGGGGTCGGAATCCGCCGATTTCAAAGCCAGTGTGACCCTTTTATGACCCTCTATAAGGATGGCCATAGACGAGGGTGGCACGGGGCCCAAAAGACCATAGTATCACGATGGAAAGATGGGATAAAAGGCGAGTTAAAAAATCCAAATTGCGTAGGGGAAACGTTGCGAAATCGCGACCCGGAATCGTGTACAACAAGAGGTAGTGGTCGCATCCGGAATCAGAATTCACCGATTTCAGAGGCAGTGCGAGCCATGCATGACCCTTTACAAGGGCACCCAGAGATAAGGGGAGAACATTGTAGACACACAATTTTTTCTAACCCGAATCCAACTCGCATGCACCGACTCAGAGGCAAACCTGACACGAACTCGGACCCGGACCCGACTCGCATGCACCGACTCAGAGGCAAACTCGACATGAACTCGGACCCGGATCCGACTCGCCTACACCGACTCGGAGACAAACCGGACCCGATCCGCGCCGAACAAGAGACCGGGTGGGCCCATCCTCAAGTGGGGCCCACCCGACCCCCCTTCTAGAAACTCGAGCCCCTTACCCGCGGGTAAGGGGTGGCCGGTCATGCAAGAAAAGAAAAGAAAGGAAAGAAAGGAAAGAAAAGAAAAGGAAATAAAAGAAGAAAAATAAAAAAAATACCACCATGTGCGGGGGGAGATTGCATATGATGTCTACATAAGCGTAGATCTACGCCGATCCCTCGATCCGACGGACAAAAAACAAAGACGGGTCGCCATCGACTTTATGTGCAAGAATCAAATAAATTCAAAAATGATTAAGCCATAACTACTCCGCCAGAAAAGTAAGGCAAATAAAGGTTTATTCCCCTCTTCAATGGAAGAATAAATCTTGGATAGTTATGGGAGAGATATTAAAGGGATTCAAATAAATCTTTCCATATCTCTCCCCTCCCCCCTTTACCTATAAATAAAGGGGGAGGGGGAAGGCTCAAGGTAGGGGTGGCAATGGGTCGGGTCGGGTCGGGTTCGGGTCGGGTTGAGACCTATGTATAACAGGAAAATAGCCAACCCGAACCCGACCCGTTTAATAAACGGGTCAAAAATATAAACCCAAACCCGACCCGCCAATAATTGGGTTGACCCGACCCGACCCGTTCAACCCGTTTAATACTCGGGTCGGGTCGGGTCGGGTCGGGTCGGCTGGTGTTTCACAGTTTTGAGTCAAAACCTGTAACAGTTTTGAGTCAAAACCTGGCCTTAGTGGGCTGTAAGCCTGTAACTTATAATTGTAAGCCTGTAACTTATAATTGTAAACCTGGCCTTAGTGGGCTGCAAGGACAATCATTCGGTAAATTGTTCACATGCAACCCTAGCCCTTTTCATTGTTGCATTCGAATGAAAACAAGAAGCACAACTCTCGTGGCGACCACAAAATAAACAAATGAGCTCTGCCCGAATGTCGGTTATTTGCAGGCGGGCACACCATCGTTCAATACGATCCCAGAAGTTTCTCGAGGTGCAGAATCCTCACAAGCCTTACCGCTAATGACATATTGCAGCAGAATTCTAGAACCCCAAACTATCAATCTCATGGTAATACAAACGTGTTGTGCTCCTCACAATTTATTTTGAAAGAGTAGACTGATACATCTTAGAGATTAGGCTGTAAGCCCATATACCAGTAAGCCCATAACCTGTAAACAGTAAACCTGATTATATTTTTTTCATACAAAACCTGATATAGGATAATAGGACACTACCACCCAGCCCCCATAACCTGTAAACCCAAATCCAACAATCTTCATAACCTGTAAGCTCCAGCACATTGATGGGTACAAAATTACAAATAGAGACTTTTTAGAATTAAAGGATGCAAACAACTGAACAAGGTCCAAAACCCAGAGGGCAAAATAATCCAAAGAGAACTCAATGCTCTAAGCCTCTAATCAACATCATCTAGCTGACACTATCCATAATGACATGGCAGTGTTGTTCCTTTTCATTCACAGAATCACAAATGAAGAGAGAGAGAGAGAGGATATCAATTATCAATCCTTAACCAAAGTTTAAAAAGGAAGCGACACTACCACCCAGCCCCCATAACCTGTAAGCCCAAATCCAACAATCTCCATAACCTGTAAGCTCCAGCACATTGATGGGTACAAAATTACAAATAGAGACTTTTTAGAATTAAAGGATGCAAACAACTGAACATTGAACAAGGTCCAAAACCCAGAGGGCAAAAGAATCCAAAGAGAACTCAATGCTCTAAGCCTCTAATCAACATCATCTAACTGACACTATCCATAATGACATGGCAGTGTTGTTCCTTTTCATTCACAAATGAAGAGAAAGAGAGAGAGAGAATATTAATCCTTAACCAAAGTTTAAAAAGGAAGCAGTTATGAAAGAAATGAGTGAAACATCAGCATGGCTTTCATGTATTTACATCACAAGGTTAAGGTGCGAAAGAGAAAGAAAAGAATTCACCTCAAATTCCAATCTAGCATTCTAGCTAAAGTAAGAAACATAATCACATGAAGCATCAGAAATCAATTCCCACCCTGTTTCCTAGGAAACATGCGCCTCTCCCATGACATCCATGTGAGAGGAATTCAGAGGGAGCAGTGGGAATTCACCTTGCCCTCGTAAGAAGCCATCCACATCCTCCAACCCACCAAAGAACCCATGACCCGAATTCTCCTCCAACTTAACATTGTAACTGTACTTGTTAAAACTGAGCAAAAGAACATGAGCTTGCAATTTGGAAGATGCGTTTAATCTTAGATAGTGCAAAAAACAAACAACCCCCAAAACAAATGATTTTTAAAAAGTAAATAGAACACAAAATGTAGATGGTGCAAAAAACACAGCAACGACACAAAATGTAGATAGTGCAAAAAACACAACGACACAAAATGCATTTTCAACTCTCAAACTCGTAGCAACATCACCAATTTCCTACTCATCTCCTCTCCCCTTTTGCTTCAAGGCCAACCTAAAAGAGAAAAACAAATACAAATTAGATATCAAATGAAATAAAGAAAAAATTCAGAATTTGAATATCAAAATATTATAGTTGTAGCACTACTTACCATTATCAATCAAGATTAACCGTATTTGTAGTTGATGACTGAGTTGATTGAGATGCATCTTGATTAATCGTTAAATTCATAATATCTTCAGTTAGCTCATCTAGATTTGGCTCCAAGATGTCTAAATTTTAACATAATACGACATATTAATAAATAGTCAAAATTTGATTTCATAATTACTAAGCAACAATAAAAAAAAATTACCTTTTTCCCCATATAACCAATCACGAGTGCAAATCAAAGCCTCCACAGTTTCAGGCTTAAGAGCACTACGAAACTGATCAAGAACCCTACCACCACCACTAAATGCAGATTCAGAAGCAACTGTGGACACAGGAATACTTAAGATATCACGAGCCATTAAAGAAAGTTCAGGATACCGATATTGGTTGGTCTTCCAGAACATAAGAACATCCAACTTCTTGTTTCGATCATATCTTGGCTCATCCAAGTATAACTCCAATTGTGTCTTTGATGCACTAGAAACAAAATCTTGACTTTCAAACGTGTCAAACTCCTACATTTTAAATAATAAAAAAATTAAATTTAACTCTAATAAAGAAGGAAAAAAAAAGATATAAAAGATAATACGAAAGAACATTTCATGTTACCTTCAAAACATCTACACTCGCATTACCAAAATTTGTTTCCATATCATTTCCATCACCACTTCTACTTTTAGTTGCCCTAATAGATGTGGTAGAAATAGAATTGCGCATATACTCGTCAAAAAGAGTGAACAATTTCTCACGAATATGCATGATCTGAATAGAACCAATACCATAAAGCATCTGATAGCTCCACTCAACAAACTGAATCTTATAGCGAGGATCCAAAATCACTGCTATGCCCAAAATAATGCTATACTCTGACCAATACTTTTCAAACTTTGTATACATTTGTGAGACCATCTTACGCATGAAACTATCTGAACTGTTCATCTCTCGAAACAAATTCAATTGAAGAAGGAACACCTCTTTAAAATACAAATTTGCCGTAGGATATTTAGTTCCAGAAAAAATATTCGTTGCATTATGAATAAGTCCAAGAAACTTGCAAACCTTCTCAACTTTACCCCATTCCTCTTGAGATGGGCATACCTTGAAATTTGAGTCACTCAACTGTAAATGACAAAAAGCACGTCGATAAAAGAGAGCATTTTCAAGCATAAAGAAAGTGGAGTTCCATCTAGTTGGAACATCTTGCCTCAAACCTTTCTTATATTCAAGGGAAACATGTGCAACACATTCCATAAATTTTTGTTTTCTTGATTGTGAACCTTTAACATACTTAACGCTTTCTCGGATCTTCAAAATTGAATCATCTATTTCTTTCAAACCATCTTGTAGAATCAAATTAAGAATGTGAGCACAACAACGAACGTGAAAAAACTCACCAAAACAAAGAAGAGCATCTTTTAAATTCAATTGGCTTTTCAACATCGCAACAAAAACATCATTGGAAGAAGCATTATCCAAAGTTATCGAAAATAACTTTTTTTCAATTCCCCATTCAGTCAATAAGGTATATATCTTCTCTGCAATGGCAATTCCAGTGTGTGGAGAGGGCATCAAGCAAAAATTTAAAATTAATTTTTGTAAAACCCAATTTTGATCAACAAAATGTGCCGTGAGACAAATGTAGCCATCTGTTGTAATAGAAGTCCACAAATCAGATGTTAAGCTAATCCTGCCAGGAACTGACTGTAGCATGTTAAGAACCCTCCTTTTTTCTCTGTTGTATATCCTCACGACATCGGCCTTCGCAGTGTTTCTTGTTACTAGTTTTATATCATCACGCACATAAGTAAACATTGCTCTAATAGCCTCATATTCAACAAATTGAAATGGCAAATCATGCTTTATTATTGCTACCGTCACTAACTCACGAAATTTTTCAGGATCAAACTTTGAAGACCTCATTGACAACGAACCTTCATTCTGATTAAGCATTAGCTGGCCTATGTCTTTTGTATTTCTCATAACACAATCATTAATATGTCGTTTTAGATTTCCAGTCCCCATTTTACTGCTAGCTAAATAAACTGTTCCACACTTCTTGCATTTGCATCTTTCTTTTTGATCTTCGGCTAAAGGAAGCATTTCAAACATCTTCCAAACATCTGAGACACGTTTTCTTTTCCGTTTATCAGCATCTGTTTTGTTCATATTTTCTGCACTAACAGATTCATTAATCTCAACACCATGTCCATCATCACCATCATGAGCACTTTCCATCTATATAAAAAAAAAATCAAACATTGATATAAAAATTCACTACAAACAGTATATATGGACTATATAGTCACACGACTCACACACTTCAAAATGCAATACCAGTAAAACCTCAACATTAAAGTAAAAATCAAACTAAAACCTCAATTGAGTACAATGGGCAGATTACCGATTAGAAGTAAACGAGAGTTCACACTTCACAGTTCACACGCTTCTGAAATCTCAATAGGGATCACATTCACAGATTCACGATGCCTTCTTCGTCGAGTAGTCGATCTGAATATTATTATACAACTACAAAAAAATTTCACAAATCGACTAGGCGAAGGTCGATTTTGTAGTTGTATAATAATATTCAGATCGACTACTCGACGAAGAAGGCATCGTGAATCTGTGAATGTGATCCCTATTGAGATTTCAGAAGCGTGTGAATTGTGAAGTGTGAACTCTCGTTTACTTCTAAACGGGTCGAAGTTGGAGCTGAAGACAAGGCGGAGAAGCTCTGCAGAGGAGGAGACGCGTCCTTCATCGACCCAAAGCTTCACGAGGCACGGACAAGCCTATACCTTCGGGACCAGCTTAGTCCATTGAAAGCCCTCATCAGAGTGAAGACCCTTGCACAAGAAGATCAAGCCTTCGACTCCGGGCACAAAGAAGAAAGCTCAGAGAAGAAGAACCCTTCGACTCCGAAGACGCCAAAAGCAAAGGCTGAAGAAGAAGATCGACAAAGCACTAGATTTTGATGGGAAAACATAAGAAAGAGTGATTCATTGGGTAAACGGGATTTGCGGGGTCGGTTTTTGTGTAGCTGTTGGGAGAGGGGGGTTTGGCGCGCAGGGGTAGGAGTACCGGGTTTGAAGCAGTCGGCGGGGGGGGGGGGGGTCGGGGGGCGAGTTTGAAGTAGCCACCGGGGGGGTCGGGTTTGAAGTAGCCGGGGGGGGGGGGGGGGGGGGTCGGGCATCAGCTGGAGACGAAAACGATGGGGTCGGGTTGGTCGCGCCCCTCCTCCTCTCTCTCTCTGAACTCTCTTCTCTCTCACACTCTCTGTTCTCTCCTTCTCTCTCTTACTCTCTCTCTCTCAGTCTCTCTGCTCTCTCCTCTCTCCTCTCTCTCTCTCCCGCTCTCTTTTCTCTTTCTCAGTCTCTCTATTCTCTCCTCTCGCTCCCGTTCTTTTACAGCACACTAAGCACAGGTTACAGGGGTGTGGGGGTGCCGGTCAGGTGAACAGGGGGTGGTCGGGTCAGGGGATGCACTAAAGCACCCACACCAGCACTAAAGCACCTGACCCATCAGAACTCGGCAGTGAAGCGTGCTCCCCTCCATGACGGACTCCGAAGTCCACCGACACGGATCCAACAATCCCCGTTGTGCACCGACACCTCCATGTGGATCTCCTTCAAACCCTCGTCAGATCAACACTGATGGGAGGGGCGGCCGTCTGTCGTACGCGGCACAGGAGCGAAGCAAAGAACCACTCTACGTACTGTTCATGCATGGCTGATGGCATGGCTTTGAAAATTCAAAAGCCCTTTGAGGGTAATAATGTAAAATGGCTTTTGGGTGTTGAATTGGGTTGCGGGCTAAGAACTCGACCCGTTTGTCTTTCGACCTGACCCAACTACCATTGGATTATTCGGGGGTGTGCCATTTTGCCATCCGATGTTGGAATTTAACGAAACCAGGGGCAATGGACTCAGTTTTCCGGGCCCTTCAACTTATTGAAAGCCAAGGTGATACGAAGGCCCTCCGGTCGGTCAAGGTGGCTACGAGCCTAAGCAAGCTTTGAAGGGGGTTGTCTTCTAGCACCGAGGGGCCCTGTCTTCGAATGCCAAAGCGTAGGCCTCGAGCTTCGTCAACGAATGCTGAGGGTAGAGGCTTCGAGCTTTGTCATCGAATACTGAGGGCAAGGCCTCGGGCTTCGTCTTCGAATGCGGAGGGAAGGGGTTGCCTTGGGTCAAGACGGTGCCGACATCTCAGGCTTCGTCAGGTGTCGAGGCAGTGAAGTCTGCATCGAACTTTGTCTTCGAATGCCGAGATAGAGGTCACCTTAGGCCGGGATGGTGCTGATGTCTCAAGCTTAATCAGGTGCCGAGGCAGTGAAGCCTGCCTCAGACTTTGTCTTCGAATACCGAGGCAAAGATCGACTCGGGCTGAGACGGTGCCGATGTCTCGGGCTTCATCAGGTGCCGAGGCGGTGAAGCCTGCCTTAGACTATGCATTCGAATGTCGAGGTAGAGGTCGCCTTGGTCCGAGATGGTATCGACGTCCCGGGCTTCATCAGGTGCCAAGGCGGCGAAGCCTGTCTCAAACTTTATCTTCGAATGCCTAGGCGAAGGTCGCCTTGGGCCGAGACGGTGTTGATGCCTCAGGCTTCGTCAGGTGCCAGGCCGGCGAAGCCTGCCTCGGACTTTGTCTTCGAATGCCGAGCTGGAAGTCACCTCGGGCCGAGATGGCGTCAATGTCTCTGGCTTCGTCAAGTGCTGAGGCGGCGAAGCCTACCTCAAACTTTATCTTCGAATGCCAAGGCGAAGGTCGCCTCAGGCCAAGACGGTGCTGACGTCTCGGGCATCATCAGGTGCCGAGGCGGCGAAGCCTACCTTGGACTTTGTCTTTGAATGCCGAGGCGAAGGTCACCTTGGGCCGAGACGGCATCAACGTCTCGGGCTTCGTCGGATGCCGAGACGGCGTCAACGTCTTGGGCTTCATCAAATGTCGAGGCGGCGAAGACTACCTCAGACTTTGTCTTCGAATGCCGAGGCTATCCCCTCGATCCGAGATGGTGTCGATGTGTCAGGCTTTGTTAGGTGCCGAGGCGGTGAAGCCTGCCTCGGACTTTATCTTCAAATACAGAGACGGAGGTCGCCTCAGGCCGAGACGGCATCGAAGTCTCGGGCTTCGCCACGTGCCGAGGCGACAAAACTTACCTCGGACTTTGTCTTCGAAGGCCAAGGTGAAGGTCGCCTCGGGCCGAGATGCTGCCGACATCTCAAGCTTCGTCATGTCCTAAGGCGGCGAAGCCTACCTCGGTCCTTGGATTTTGTCTTCGAATACCAAGGCCAAGGTCACCTCGGGCTGAGACGGTGTCAACGTCTCGGGCTTCAGCGGGTGCCGAGGCGGCGAAGCCTGCCTCGGACTTTGTCTTCGGATGCCGAGGCGGAGGTCACCTCGAGCTGAGACAGTATCGACGTCTTGGGCTTCGTCAGGTGCCGAGGCGGCGAAGCCTGCCTTGGACTTTGTATTCGAATGCCGAGGCGGAGGTCACCTCTGGCATAGATGGCATCTACGTCTCGGGCTTCATCAAGTGCTGAGGCAGTGAAGCCTGCCTCAGACTTTGGCAAAGGTCGCCTCGGGCCAAGACGGTGCCAACGTCTCGGGTTTCATTAGGTGCCGAGGCGATGAAGCCTGCCTCAGACTTTATCTTCGAATACCGAGGTGAAGGTCACCTCGGGTCGAGACGGTGCCGATGTCTCGGGCTTCGTCAGGTGCTAAGGCTGTGAAGCCTGCCTTGGACTTTTTCTTTGAATACCGAGGCAGAGTTTGCATCGGGCCAAGACAGTGCCGATGTCTCGAGCTTTGCTTTTGAATGCCAAGGCTATCACCTTGGGCCGAGACGATGTTGCCGTCTCAGGCTTTGTCTGGTGCTGAGGCGGTGGAGCCTGCCTCGGGCTTTGCTTTCAAATGCCAAGGTTGTCACCTTGGGCCGAGACGATATCGCCTTCTCAAGCTTTGTCAGATGCCGAGGCGTCGGAGCCTGCCTCGGGCTTTACTTTCAAACGCCAAGGTTGTTACCTTGGGCTGAGACGATGTCACCGTCCCGTGCTTTGTCTTTGAATGACAATAGCAGGGCCTTAGGCTTGTTGATCGATATTGGTGGTTAGACTTCAAAGTACTCAATATGGTGTCTTTGTATCGATTGGATTTAGGTGAAGCACCGTTTCAGTCGAACCTACATCGGGATGTGTAGCTTTGTACTGTTGGAGGTTAGTCAGCTGTGTCGAAACACGCTAACTATGGCGAGACACTACTATATGTGCCTTTACGTGACAACGAGAGCATGTACGATACATTTGATTCGGAGAACTCAGCGTAGCGCCCTTGTATCGGTTGCACTTAGGCGAAGTGCCGTTTCAGTCGAACCTACGTCTCGGGACACGTAGCTTTGTACCATTGCAGGTTAGTCGGTCATGTCGTAACTTGAACCGAACTAACTATGGCGAGGCACTAGTGCATGTGTCCTTATGTGACAACGGGAGCATGTGTGACGCTATTGTTTCGGAGGTACTCAGCATAGTGCCCTTGTATCGGTTGGACTTAGGCAAAACATCATTTCAATCAAACCTACGTCTCAGGACAAGTAGCTTTGTACCGTTGCAGATTAGTTGGCCGTGTCGCAACGTGAACCGAACTAACTATGGTGAGGTACTAGTGCATGTACCCTTACATGACAAAGGGACCATGTGCGATGCAATTTATTCAGAGTACTCAGCGTAGCGCCCTTGTATCAGTTGAACTTAGGTGAAGCACCATTTCTATCGAACCTACGTCTCGGGACATGTGGCTTTGTACTGTTGTAGGTTAGTCGGTCGTATCACAACACAAACCGAACTAACTGTGGCGAGACACTAGTACATGTGCCCTTATGTGACAACAGGAGCATGTGCGACGCCATTGATTCATAGTACTTAGCATAGCGCCCTTGTATCGGTTGGACTTAGGCAAAGCGTCGTTTCAGTCGACCCTTCATCTCAGGATACGTAGCTTTGTACCGTTGCAGGTTAGTCAACCGTGTCACAATGCGAACTAAACTAACTGTGGAGAGGCACTAGTGCATGTGTCCTTACGTGATAACGGAAGCATGTGTGATGCCAATGATTCATAGTACTCAGCGTAGCGCCCTTGTATCGGTTGGACTTAGGAAAAGCACCTTTTTATTCGAACCTATATCTCGAGACACGTAGATTTGTACTGTTGCAGGTTAGTCGGTCGTGTTGCAACACGAACCGAACTAACTGTGGTGAGGCACTAGTGCATGTGCCCTTACGTGACAACGGGAGTATGTGCAATGCTATTGATTCGGAGTACTCAGCGTAACACCCTTATATCGGTTAGACTTAGGCGAAGCGCCATTTCAATCGAACCTACGTCTTGGGACATGTAGCTTTATACTGTTACAGGTTAGTTGGTCATATCACAATATAAGCCGAACTAACTGTAGTGAGGCACTAGTACATGTGCCCTTATGTGACAATGGGCGCATGTACGACACAATTGATTCGGAGTACTCAGTGTAGCGCCATTATATCGGTTAGACTTAAGGCAAATTGTTGTTTCAGTTGAACCTACATCGGGGTCACGTAGCTTTGTACCATTGTAGGTTAGTCGTCTCTGTCGCAACGTGAACCGGACTAACTATGGCGTCGAGTAGAAGTTGAGATAGAATTTGATAGTCTTTGATAGAACTTGAAGTGGCTGCCATTTTATTGATAACTCGGAAGATGGTACATCATGTATTTCAGATGATCGGCATTCCAAGTTATTGATAATCAACGGTCTTTTACTCTGATCGGTTGATGGGCAGCTTCCCTTTGGTGTCCATGGTCTTTTAAGGCTTGACAATTCCATTGTCTGCCTCCCTCGGCCTCTTGGAGGCTCTATCTTCTTTAGCCTGAGAATTGTGAGCTTGAGTTGTTGGTCTTGTTGGTTCTTTATCAGAAAGACGCTTCTTCAGATCATGTTTCTTGTGAGCGACTTGATCGTCTTCAACCTCGATCTCCCACTGGATTCGATTGAAGAGCACTCTGAGGGAGGCAGGAGGATTGCAGATGAGGTCGTTGTAGATATAGAGGTAAAAGCGTAGGGTATTCTGGAATGCGAGCATGATGGCTTCATCATCGAGGTGTCGCCCGAAGAGCGCAGCGTGCTCGTTCTTGAACCTCTAAGTGAACTCTCGGAGGGTTTCATCAAATCCCATCCTGAGTCGATATAGGGAGTCCATCTTCTTCTTCAGCTTGAGGTTCAACCGATAGTGTTGAACGAAGAGGTCTTCCAGATCCCCAAACCTACTCATGGAGCTGATCGGGAGGTTGTGATACCAATCGAGTGATATGTCATCCAGGCTGCCAGCAAAAGTGCGGCAAAGAACCTGGTTGTCATTATCATATGGCGTCAGTGCCTGCTTGAAGGCGAGGATGTGCATTGTTGGATCTCCCGTGAGACAGTTAAACTTGGGAGAGTTGGGGTTCTCCAACTTCGAAGAAACTGTGCTCGAAGAAGCTACTGGTGAAGTGGCTCTTTAGAGGCATGATTGTTCCGACGATCACCTCGTTAGTCGAAGAGGCGTCTCGGAGGAAAAGGAGGTAGAGACGGTGTCGAAGTCCCTTTCGTCGTTCGATGCCCGATTGGGGCTCGATCATCATTGTAATATTGCCGAATTCTGGAGCGGTGGTCATCGTTCCTAACTTCCTTCACGATGCAGGGATCGGGGGATGACTCGGAGCCGAAAGGCTCAAAACGGCGAGTAGACATATTGAGATGTTCCGAGACCATCGGCCTGGGAGGAAAAGGTGAGGGTCATCTCAAGAAGGATTTGAGTAACCGTCAAGGGATGTCAACGACGGATCGTCTGGAAGGAACAGGGGATTGGTCGACCGACCGGCAAATGTCTGCTTCGTCATTGATGTCGGTGGCTGACCGTGGAAGGTTGACTCCCATGTCAATAGCGATTTGTTAGAGGGAGTCTCTCTCAACCATGAGAGTAGCGTTCTGCTTTATAAGAGTGAGGAGCTTGAAGTCCTATACTTTGATTTGATATGTCACTTGAGGATCGATGACGGGTGAGACGCGCACTTTCCCCAAGTGTTACGAAATTGGGCTGATAAGCTGAGGTGAATACCGAGGTTGAGCCTGGGCGGCGCGATCAACCGACTAGCGACTTCTTGAATTAACAGTGAGTTGCTATTCCGGGTGTTGGCTTGTTGTGAACCGACGACTCATTGAGCGAGTCATTGGATGCTGAGCATCTAGGTGCATGCTGCTTTCCTCCGGCTGGTCCATCGGTGTCTTCGCCATTTAGATGTAGCGATGGAGACAAGCGGATTACTTAGGCAATCGGTAGCTGCTACCGAAGGAGTTGGGAAGCTTGGAAGTTGCAAGTTGATAGGTTCGAATCGCACAGACGGCGCCAAACTATGGGGGAGGATTTCGGCCATCGTACGTGACCCTTCTCCAATAGTTGAGTGAAGGTTTGACCCTTCGGGATGTGGCACGCTTCAAAGCGTTGAGCTGTTACTTGCTGAACTGTCAAGCCAATACTATAGAGTAGAGAGAGAGAGAGAGAGAGAGAGAGAGAGAATTAACACAGGATGTGATGACGGAGTTCGGCTGAAGCCTACGTCTCCGTGCGGTAAGACGCAACCTTTGAATCCACTATCTCTGGATTAAAAGTAGAGCTACTCTTGACAGACCGAGGAGTGCTACTTCTAAGTAGGCAGAGGGTGGAGAAGGAGTCTGAGAACCAGAAAACTCGAGGAGCTTTGGAAAATAGGAAGTAGGATTTTGGTCTGGAATTCTGGATCTGGATTATTTCACAGGGTTGGCTATTTATAGAGATTTGGTTTATGAAAAATATTCTAGAAATATTCCCCAACATATCAGGGGTTTTAGTAAATACCCAGGAGGTGATTCACCATGTCCTACTGTTGCCTTCGTGGGCCCTGGGCAGAGCTGTGGATCCCACTGTCATCTTTGTGGGCCCCAGGCATGGTGCGGGTCCCACTATCGTCTCCGTGGGCCCCAAGCAGGGCTGCGGCTCCCACAATCGTCTTTGTAGGCCCCAGGCAAGGCTGCGGGTCCCACTGTTGGGCGTTAGCCAGATTTTGTACCCACAACTCGCAGAAGTACTAGTAGGCCAATCTCCGAAACCGATCGCTTGGCGTCAAAACCAATCTTTCTGGGAGCTAATTTGTAGAAGTCCTCATGGGCCAGTCGTCGAAACCAATCACCTAACGTCAAACCGATCCTCCCGAGTGCTGACTTGCAGAAGTCCTCCTGGGCCGATCGTGCCTGGCATCAAAACTAATTCTCCTGGGAGCCGACTCGTAGAAGTACTCACGGGACAATTTCCGAAACCGATCGCATGACGTCAAAACCAATCCTCATGGGAGCTAATTTGCGGAAGTCCTTATGGGCTGATCGCCAAAACCGATCGCCTAGCGTCAAAATTGATCCTCCCAGAAGCTGACTTGTAGAAGTTCTCATGGGCCGATCATCGAAACTGATCGCTTGGCATCAAAACCGATCCTCCCGGGAGCTGATTTGTAGAAGTCCTCGGGGGCTGATCTCCAAAACTGATTGTCTGGCATCAAAACCGATCCTCCGGGGAGCCAACTTGCAAAAGTCCTCTCGGACCGATAGCCGAAACTGATCGCACGACATCAAAACTGACCATCTTGGGAGCGAACTTGGAAAAGTTTTCATGGGCCGATCACCGAAACCGATCACCTAGCATCAAAACCAATCCTTTTGGGAGCAGACTTGTAGAAATTCTCATGGGCCGATAATCAAAACTGATTGCCTGGCATCAAAACTGATTCTTCCGGGTACCAACTTGCAAAAGTCATCACAAGCCAATCTCCAAAATTGATTCTCTGGCATCAAAACTGATCCTCCCGAGAGCTGACTTGCAGAAGTCCTTGTGGGTCGATCGCCGGTACTCCAAACCGATCAGTCTGGGCACCTCAAAGTGGTGTCCTACAAAGTCGATCGATCCTCTGGCATAGCCTGACCCAAAATGAAGAAGCCTAATGGCAAACTCGATAGCGACACATACGCCACCCGTGGCACGACGAGCGTTTGCGATTATTCACGGCTTCTAGCAATGTATACAGCCTTGCACCAAGAATCACAGCCAACTAGGCGACTACCTAACAGGCTGGGAGGGGGTAATTTGTGGGTGCAAAAAATGGCTAAGGCAAGCGAGCCAGCAAAAGTTCATGCCTCTGAAGTCCATGAGGGCATCTTATTGATCACCAGCAGGCCAGCAAAGTCCCGATCAGAATGAGGTCTACAAGTGCAGCTTGTGGATCATCAGCAGGATAATAGAGGCTCATGCAACCAGGAGCCCACCAGAGCAGGTTGCAACCCGATTGAGGATAGCCAATAAGAAGATGACATGTGGACTGGTCACGAGGTGCCACATGGAGCAATCACAGCCCACCACCTCCCAAGCCAGGGGAGAGCGACACGTGGACCAGCCACGGGGTGCCACTTAGATCGACCACAGCTCGACACCTCTACGGGGAGTAGCACCTATAAATATAGCAGAAAGCAACAGTAATATGTCTTTTCCGAGACTTTTGGACAGCCTCTAGATTTCTTACTATTTTGGAATATTCATGCCTTGGGGGAGAGTAGCAAAGCTCCACCCCCAAGCTGACCAGATTCGGCTATGTCTCTCCCTCAACCTTCTAGCTATACGACCCTCTAGGTCTAGCCATGTCACTTGTAGTAGCCCCCCTTGGCCTGTCGAGGGGTAGCTCTACTCATTCGGATCTAGTGGATTAAGGTTGTGACTTACCGCACGGAGACCTAGGCTACGGCCGAACGTCGACAACAATCCTTGTGTCTACTCTCCTTACTCTCTACTCCTCTCATTCTCACCGCAATCTGCACGTATTGCACTCACTCAACTCCACATCAATTGACCGTGGGAGGAAGTCTTCCGACAGTAAAAGATTTTCCCCCCAAAGTAGGCACAACCCAACCATATTCATATTGTCTTATACCGTTCAAGTCAACTTGTAGTCAGTCAAGTCAAAGGTCAAAATTAGACTTTAGTGGGCTATGCTCGGTATTGGTTAAAAATTGAGGTTCAATTTGTCTTGATCCGATCGAGCCAAAAATTAATCATATCAAAGACCCTACTGATCCACCCTCACACATTCCTAACATTTATGTTAAGTGAGAGAGAGGGAGAGAGAGAGACTAGGGTTACATAGAGAATACTCTCTATATTGATTCTCGTTATAGTAACAAATTCGGCATTCGGGAATAATTTGGCAAGGGAGCAAAATTCTGAGTTCGGAAAATATCCAAAAAATTCGGAATAAGTTTGAGAGAAATTCGAAAGTATAAAACATAAAATATATTATATTACATTAGTAATTCTATATTGATAGATAAAAAAACATTTATTTATAACTAAAATAAAATAGGTAGCACACAAAAAATAGAAAAATTTATGAATTATTTATAAAATTCATGAATTAATAATATAGGAGTTGCACATATGTGACCCATGTTACTAATTAATTCGGAGAATAATTAGTTTGTCCTTGAGTTCACGAATTTTTCAATTATTCAGAGAATATTGTTACTATGATTCTTATGATCTCTTATAGAAAGAGAAGATATATGCACCATGATAATTTCGTAGACCATGTGGGACTAAACCATGGCTACATCTAACAGTCTAGCTATAAAACTTAACCAGGTTTCATGATATGTTTTGGGCAGAACTCACATGCATTGGCCACCTTGAAAGGCTATCGAGGGTATGGACCAGAGCAAGGAAACAAGGTAACAATCAGTTCTCACAGCTCATATCATCCACACTAAGGCCTCTGGTTTTCATGAGTGAGGAAGATTAATCCCCAACTGCCATCTAGCAGGAGCTGCGCAAGGCGATAGCCGAGAAGATCTATGCCGATATGGGCGTAAGCGATTTTGAGATCTTTGTTTCAGACGGCGCCCAGTGTGATATTTCGCGTGTCCAGGTATTATACATTAAAAAAAAGAAAAATTTTATTCATTCCCCAAAAATCTGCAATTAGTTCTCAGGTTCAACAAACTTGAACACACCCGTTTTCTTTTATCATACCCCATTCCTATCCCAAAAATACCCTTCCCCTTACACCTCATCTTGAGTACACCCCAGTTAAAATGGCCCATCACATCTTGACTATACCCAAATTAAACACCCACCCTCTTGAATATACCCCAATTATACCCCCTCTTCAACACACCCCACTCTTAAATAGATCCGGCGAGGGTGCCGACTTCTCTTCTTTCCCCATTGGTAGAGGGGTTAGATCTCTTATGAAGGAATCTGTTCGTGGGAATTGGGGGTTGTGGGTGCAAATTTTGACCAGAAGTCTCACAAACAGCGGGACCCACCAGCCCTGCCTGGGGGACCCCAGACACGACAGCGGGACCCACCAGCCCTGCCTGGGGGACCCCAGACACGACAGCGGGACCCACTAGCCCTGTCTGGGGGGTCCACAGAGACAACCGCGGGACCCACCAGCCCTGCCTGGGGGTTCCACAGAGGCAACCACGGGACCCACCAGCCCTGCTTGGAGGGCCCACAGAGACAACATTGGGACCCACCAGCCCTGCCTGGGGGGTCCACAGAGGCAACCGCGGGACCCACCAGCCCTGCCTGGAGGGCCCACAGAGACAACATCGGGACACACCAGCCCTACCTAGAAGGTCCACAGAGACGACAGCGAGACCCACCAGCACTGCTTGGGGAATCCCCAAATACGATGACAGAAACCGCCATTTACTCCAGATTTCCTCCCAGAGATTTCTATAAATAGCAGACTCTTCAAGTGTAAAGGGATCGAAATCCGAAATCAAATTCCAAAGATCCTAAAACCAGATAGAAAACCTCAAAAACCCAGAGCTCGGACATCCTAACCTTTCGATATTCCATCCCATTCGATCTTCCTTCCGAAGAGATCAGTGACACTCGGCCTGTCGAGGTCACTCAGAGAAAACGTTAGTGGATTCGGGTTGCTCCCTATAGCATGGAGACGTAGACTTCGGCCGAACTCCGAGATCACACCTTGTGTCAGCCTTCATTCTATTTTCATATCGCAAGTCTTAACTCGGAGATACCAACACATCGACCTTCGAATCTACCTTCCAAACGATAGTTTGATCAAAGACCTTCGACTCAACTCAATTGACTAGTTGGGCGGAGTCTTCGGATCGGCACGAAGATCATCCCCCACAGGGGTTGGGTTTGTCGAGCCTCGTTGTTGTTGCTGTTATCGATGACGATGACGCCATATTCATCGCCACTGTTTCCTTCTCAAATAGGCATTCAAAGAGTTCTGTGTTTAAGTTAGGTTTTAATTGGTATGTGGGGTACAAGATAAGCGTATAATAGGTATTTTAAAAACTCTGAAAAAGTTATTGAGAAACGACTGAGAGATGGGTGGTAATTACAGATTTTTGGGGTATGAATAAAATTTCCCAAAAAAAAGGGAAATTTTATTCATACCCCATAAATATGTAATTAGCCCCCATTTCCAACAAACTTGAACACACCCCATTTTTTTTTTTCATACCCACTTCCTATCCCAAAAATACCCTTCCACCTTACACCCCACCTTCAATACACCCCAGTTAAATGGCCCGCCCCAACTTGATTATACCCCAATCAAACACATACCCCCTTAAATATACCCCAATTATATGCACTCTTGAATACACCCCACTCTTAAATAAACCCCATGCAGTTGGCTGATACTTGAAGGCATAAGTAGAGCTGCAACTTGGGCGGGCCAACCTGAACCCAACCCGAGTCCAACCCGAACCCAACCCGAATTTGGGCGGGCTAATCCGAGCCCAACCCGAATTATTTTTCATCGACCCGACAGGAACCGACACGAAATTAGCAGGTCTGGGACAAGGCTAAACGGGTTCGGGTCATAAACGGGTCGACACGATAGACCCGTTTAATAAACGGATCGGGTCCGGGTTTAGGGTCTGGACACAGTAGACCCGAGAAGACCCGTTTAGTATTCAACGGGTCGTGTCGGGTCGGGTCTACAAGCAATCCAATACTATAATATATAATACCAGTGGGTCTTTCGGGTCAAGTCGGATCGGGTCAACTGTATAGATTCGGCTGATAAACGGGTCTTACCGGGTCTTATCGTGTCTACCTATTTATTAGCGAGTCGGGTACGGGTTTAGGATCTAGACACAATTAGTTAAACGGGTCGGGTCCGGGTCTAGGGGTTTTGGACACGACACGAAACTAGACACGACATGAACCCGACACGACATGAGTCATTGCCCACCTCTAGCTGCAACTTGGGCGGGACAACCCGAACCCAACCCGACTTTGGGCGGGTTAACCCGAACCCACCCCGCACAACCCGGCCAACCCGACGGATTGGTCCTGGGCTTAGTTTAAACAAACATTGCGTTGGGTTGGGGGTACAAAAGACGCTGAGCAGCGGCTTTGGGGTTTGGGGTACAAAAAAAAGGGCATTGTTGGTATTAAATGATTGTTGAGTAAGTTATTGAGAAACGCTAGGGATAGGGGGCTAATTACAGATTTTTGGGGTATGAATAAAATTTCCCAAAAAAAAAAAAAGGATAAATTACACTTTGCCCCCAGTTCAAAAATAGTTAAGCCACTGTAGGTTATTTTGTTCCAAATCGCCCCCTAAAGTTTAAAATGTTAGCACAGTTCCCTTTTGTCAACTACTTAATTTCCCCATTTAGTAACTTTTATCCTATCAAAACTGAATTGACGGGGGCAAACTGTAGCTTTTTAACCATAGGGGGGTTGAGTTTTTTTGTGCTAAACTTCAGGGAGCAAAGTGTAATTTACTCTAAAATAAAACTTTAGATATCCTCACACCTTAAAATCTGGATCGTAAGGGGAGGTCCCCCCTCTCAAACGAAGCCCACAGAGCGAAGCACAATCGGAAGGGACCGTACTCGAAGGGAGACAGTGAACCCAGCTCTGATACCATGTTAGATACCCTCACACCCCAAAATCCGGATCGTAAGGGGAGGTCCTCAAAGGATATATAAAACGGGCATAAGGTGCCTCCTTTGCCGATATGGGACTAACTGGTGGACTTCCTCAACAAAAACTAATATTTATCACGTGCAATGCACATACGATTGTGATGTCGTTCGAATGGATCATCCGATCGAACACCGAATCCAGCTCCCCATCTGAGAGAGAGAGACACACACACACACACGCACACACACACACACACACACACACACAGAGAGAGAGAGAGAGAGAGAGAGAGAGAGAGAGAGAGAGAGAGAGAGAGAGAGAGAGAGAGAGAGAGAGAGAGAGAGAGAGAGAGAGAGAGAGAGAGTGGGAAATTAGAAGACTGCCACGTGGCACAAAAGGCCTCGTGTGATAGTTCAGGTTTCATGCATGCATGCTGCTATTGTTTTCATATTTTCTATGAGATTGATGGAGAAATTAATCTTGACCCCTGATACTGAGCTCCTATTCATGCAGTTGCTGCTTGGATCAGATGTGAAGATTGCAGTGCAGGACCCTACATTTCCGGTTATTATCTTCCTTTCATTTAATGATTGCATAACCATTATAACGTGATGAAATTGCATTGTTTCCATATATTTCAATGATGATGAACAACACTTGGCTGCTACACCTGTCGCAGGAGCCTCCTCTTGAATACGAGAGGATGTGTCCTCTATTGATTGGCTGCAGAGTGCAGATACATGGAGCCCACACCTTATAAACATTAATAAAAGATTATATATAAATGTTTTTTTACTAGCCCGACAATTGAATGGCACGCGGCCGGACTATCAAAAACTGATGCATCCTTCCCACCACCTTACACTTCAGGACACCTTATGTTTTGCATGGAAGCCCAACAAACCAATGCAAACAATATAAATTCGATACAAACACAATACCATAAATAATCAATCAACAATCAAATTAAACACAAAGCGAGAATAAAGAAAGCAAATTAACCACGCAAGATTTTAGGTGGTTCGGTCTTTGAACAACGCTCTCCGGTCTAGAAATCCACTATCAAAATCAAAAGATAGTACAGTTAGGTTCTTCAAACCGTCACACAAACACCTCACGATTGCTCTTTAAACCCGGAACAAATAAAAATCCTGAAACAATCAAACTGATCAGTCGGTTTGGACATATTGATCGGTCAGTTTGCAAGACCTTGGGGCCACCCATCTTGAGTATTTTTTTTATATATTGATCTGGTCAAGATTCGATCTTTCTTCAAGTAGACCCTATTTCAAGTACCATGAACTGATCGGTCAGTTAAGATATGTCGACCAGTCGGCTATCGAGTTTCTCATGTTCCTGGCTCTATCCAAAAAAAAAAGCAAATAAACCCACAAATCTCAATCTTGACGAGATCAACAGGTCATTCGTGAGGTGCTCCAAATGCTCCAAACAAACTCTCTCTTCAAAGTAACCATTTTGCCGCTCAATGTACGCGAAGGTGCTCAAATGTGAAAAATATTGATCAAGTCCAAACAATGTAGGAACTTGATCCCACAGACTACCTTTGTCAATGTATATTTAGAATTATCTGCAGTCCCAATCTTTTGAAGAAGAATAACATTCTCTTCCATAATCTCTAAAACAAAATAGAAACGAACATCAATGTGCTACGTGCAGGCATGATAAAGTTGGTTTTTTGCTGGATAATAAATAGCACTATGACTATCATAATGGACCTGAACGTATCTCTGAATAATTCTCAAGTCCCTAATCAGTCCATGTAACCAAATGGCTTCCTCAATTGTTTATGTCACCACCATAATGTACTCTATTCAGTGGTAGATAAAGCAATGATAGAGTGCAACGTCGAGGGGCTAACGTTGCACCTACATGCTTTGAGTTGTCATCAATACTAAAACAATGTAGTACTTTCTCTAAATATCTCTTCTGAGACAAATAAACTTTGCTCTTTATCTAATTTCCAATGATTTCCATACATAGTATTTTCTTCGTTTCTCCAAAATCATTCATCTTAAATTCTATCCCTAATTTAATTTTCAATTTATTGATCTTCATCATGCTTTTAGAGACAATGAGCATGTCATCTACAAATAAGAACAAGTAAATAAACCTTCTGAAAATACACACAATGATCATAATAGCTTCTCTTGTACTTCTACCCAATTATAAATTGATCGAATCATTTATACCATTGCCTTGGTGATTGCTTCAAATCATACATCAATTTCTTCAATCATCTTACAAATCAAATTTTCTAACTAGCAATGTTAAAACCTTCTGGATGAGACCTGTCAATGTCCTTCAAACCACTATACAAAAAAAAAATAGTTTTAACATCAAGTTGAGGTAATTCAAGGTCAAACTATGCAACCAGAGCTAGCAAAATTCAAATGGAATTGAATAATGCTTCATAACTGGAGAACCTCATTATAATTAATTCATTCTCTCGAAGCATAGTCATTAGCCACTAATCTAGCCTTGTATTTGAAACGATCATTCCCTAAGAAGTTATCCTTTTTGGTATATACTTTCAAATATTCTCTTCTCTTGAGATCCTAACTGATGGTATGATTTTATCAAACTAAACTCATCGAATGTAATATCCCTACTAAGAATTGCCTTTTACAAATCAGAGCACCAAAGCCTATACCTCTTCACTCCTTAATCTAATTTATTTTTTCTGATATAAAAGTAAACAGAACAACCAAATGTATGACAACAATCGATCATAGACAGTAGCATGTTTTCCATACCAGACCACAATAAGAGTTTTACTTCCATTCGTCGTTGTAGGTAATCTATTTATAAGATAGCACGTATAAGCCACCACCTTAGCCAATAGCTTTTTTCTTAATCTAGCATTGGTCGTATCTTCTCCAACAAAGAGTGAATCATGCATTTTACTACCCCACTTTGTTATGTACCTCTTTGATTGTGATGTTTCTAACAATGCCCTTGTCTTAGCAAGCGTTTAAGAATTATATGACTCATATTCATAGGCCACCATTGTCTGATATGAACCTCTTGATCTTTCAGCTAGTCCGAGTCTCTATCATTTTCTTTCACTTGAGAAACACCTCTAAAATTATATTTTTATGTCTTACTATATACACTCAAACTCTTCTAAAGTAATTATCAATGAAAAAGATAAACCAATGCTTACCTCCCAAATATAAAACTTTGATAGGTCCCCAAGTATCCGTGTGAGTTGAGAGTCTCCCGAGTTTGATGAATCGCGGTACAAAATTTGACTCTTATCTGTTTGCCCAGAACACAATGTTTACAAAATCAAGTTTATTGGCCATCACACCTTTTAGTAAGCTTTGATCCATCAATACTTTCAATATCGTTTTACACGTATGATCTAACTGTATATGCCTAATTCTAGTGAATCAACAATTGTTACCTCATAAATAATTGTGCTTCCCAATAAAAAATATAAATTCTTTCTTCGAATACCTTTCATCAGAACACATGCCCCATAAATGATCTTTAAGACCATCTTCAAAGTAATCTGTAGGCCTTTCAAATCCAAATAACACAATGATATGAGATTATTCTTCAAAACTGGTATATATAGTGTATCTATCAGTTATCTAATTATTCCATTATGTAACTTCAAACTGACTTTATTTATCCTTTTTATTTTACATGCATTGTCATTGCCCGTAAAAATAAGTCTATCATCTAACTCCTCAAAGTTGAAAAAATATTCTATGTTGGGACACATATGATAAGTACGTATAACCCAAAAAATCTAGATTGCACTTATATGAGTGGCAAATTAAAGATGAACAAGTTATATGAATCTGTATCCCTACTACTAGTAACATTTCCCTTCAGATCCTTCTTGTCCTTATCCTTCAACATTAGAAAATCCTTCTTCCAATGGTCGTTACTGCGATAATAGGAACACTAATCATTTGCAGGAATTTTTCAATCTAACGATACTCCTCGCAACTTCAATGAGACTTCCCTGCTTTGCAGGTTTTCTATTTTTCGATCTACCCCTAATGGTTAAGGCTTCGATGGCAAACCGTTGTGAACATGTTTGTCCTTATCCGATACTAATTATTCATCAAAGCATTAGATTGATACATTATCGAAGATAATAGTCTTCTTGCAATACAACAAAGTAGTAATCAGATGCTCATAAGTATCGGATAAAGGTTTAGCAAAAACAATGTTTTATCCTCATTTGCAACTTTAATATCAAAATTATGTATATCTACAAACTTTTTGCTAAAAACATTCAAATGCTCTATCACAAAGTTCTCATCCTTGAACTGAAAATATAAAAATCTCTTCTTTAAAAAAAGCTGATTTTCAATGCTCATTAATATAAATGTATCCTCTCATTTTTTTCATAATAAAATACTTCTAATATTTTGCAAGACAAAGCCGAATCGTGTTGCACGCCTGACAATTGGTCCTATCTCAATTCTTAACTGACATCTCTTCTGATTTCTCTTTTTCCAAAGCAGCATTCAACTCTTGTTGAATCAAAACATCCATAGTTTTGCATTACCATATGTCAAAGTTATTTATGCCATCCAATTTCTCTACTTAAAATTTGATATTTGAGATTGTCGTCTTCGTAGATGTAGAAAACTTGTTAGATTACTCCCCCATCATCATAGACAATCAAATTCATCAAACATATCGCCTATATCAAGAAAATATGCGCTCTGAGACCAGTTTGTTGTACGCAGATGCCAATATGAACCAATGTAAATAATATTGATTCAATGCAAACACAATACCAAAAATATTCAACAAGCAAATCAAACGTAAAGAGAAGATAAGGAAAGCAAACCAGTACACAAGGAGACATAGAGATCGATTTTAGATGGTTTGACCTTTGGCTTACATCGACCAGCGCTAGTAAGAGAAATTCACTATCAAAATCAAAAGAGAGCACAAGTAGGGTTCTTCAAACCCTCAAGCAAACACCTCATGATGGATCTCCAATATCAATGGTTTTTTCCTCATCCAAATAACCCTAGACCTTTCCTTTATATAGTACGTAGGAAAAGTTCCAAAGCCAGAACAAACAGAAATCATAAAATAATCAAATTGATCGGTCGATTTAGACATGTCGATCGGTAGATTTGGCCCGACTCTGGGGCCAACTTGTCATGAGTAATTCCAATTGATCTTGTCAAGATTCAATCGGTCTTTTAGTATACTCTGTTTCAAGTACTCGGGATATATCGATCAGTTTAGACATGCCGAGCGATCGACCAGTGAGTTCCCCATGTTCCTAGTTATATCCAAAATGAGCCAATAAATCCACTTTTTATGCGATCACTATTATTTTTTCATTGCGTAAAAAAATTGTGGGCCTCACACATCCATAGAAAAATCAATGGAGGGCAGAGACTTATTTACAAGAGATTCATGTATACAGTGGTAGCAGCCAATATTATGGGTCGATTGCAAAAAGGAAAGAGGAAAAAAAGAACTCCACATCGCATGCAAAGCTTATGTCTTTTTTTTTTTCTTCCTTCGAATTTAGATTTCTTGCCACACCCCCCCCCCCCCCCCCCCCCCCCCCGTGCCCCCTCCCCCGCCTCTGGACCTAACCGAACCACCCCCCCCTCTATCCCCCGCCGCCGCCGGACCTAATCTATAGGTCATGGGATGAACCCTAGACCTAACTGAATCCCCATTGTCGCCTTCACCTTCACCTTCACCTCCACCGCTTACGCCCGCTGCCGCCTCCACCGCTCGCGCCCATATCCACTGCCGCCTTCTCCTCTGCTGCTTGCACCCGCTGCTGCTTCCGCGTCCGCCGTCGGACCTGAAAAGGGAGGATGGCAAGTGAGGGTGGTCTAGGGATTTAAAAAAATGAAAGGGTTTTTGCTAAAGTTTGGTTGGTTTAGAGGGGTTGGAGCTTAAATGAAAAGTTTCGACAGGTTTATCCTAATGTGGGGTTGATTAGAGGGATCTTAGGTTAATAACTCCTTTTTTTTTATTGCTTAAATTTTTTTGAGCTTTGGGTTCTTGAGACCATTGGGGTTGCTTATTTCTATTTCTTCTTGTTTTTCTTGGGTTCTTGGAACCCCCTTATAGTATCTCAAATCGAGTCTGATCCGAATTAGGGGCAGCTCCTAAGGGCTCCTAAGGATCGTGTGCCCTACTTGTGGTCAAATTTGCTCCGACTGCTCTAACCGACTTCGAGTTGGGAGAAGCTCTAGCAAGATGGTCAGTCAGATATGGACTTTGTGGAATGAGGCAGGGGATTAACGTAAAATACCATGATGGGCACCACTTAGGATGTGATGACCAAGATCCAATAGGCCAAGAGCCAAGACTCCTGAGGCTGTGATGCCAAGATGGATAAGGTGAGGTGACGTGAGGTGTACAAGGCCACGAGTTAGCCCCACATCACCTGAAGAGAAGAAGATCCTGAGCTACTTATATAATTTTCCCTCCCAAACATAGAAGACGCGTTTTAAAATCGTGCGCCGCTACGGATTTCATAATACTCCGTATTTAAGCGTGTTCAGGCGAGAGCAGTACTAGGATGGGTGACCACCCTAGGACATTCTCATGCGGGCACGGGCAAAGCGGACAATATATTATGTGTTTGGGGCGGATATTACAAAATGGTATCAGAGCCGATTCTCCTTGGGATGGGGGGGGTCTAACCCTACACAAGGACGTGTAGCCCTAAGAGGGGTGGATTGTGATGACCAAGATCCAATAGGCCAAGAGCCAAGACTCCTGAGGCTGTGATGCCAAGATGGATAAAGTGAGGTAAGGTGTACAAGGCCACGAGTTAGCCCCACATCACTGGAGAGAAGGAGATCCTGAGCTACTTATATAATTTTTCCTTCCAAGCATAGAAGACGCATTTTAAAACCGTGCGCCGCTACGAATTTCGTAATACTCCGTAGTTAAGCGTGCTCGGGCGAGAGCAGTACTAGGATGGGTGACCACCCTGGGAAGTTTCCGTGCGGGCACAGGCAAAGCGGACAGTATCTTGTATGTTTGGGGTGGATGTTACAAAATGGTATCAGACCCGGTTCTCCTCGAGATAGGGGGGGTCTAACCCTAAGACCCCTGAGGCTGTGATGCCAAGATGGATGAGGTGAGGTATGGTGTACAAGGCCACGAGTTAGCCCCACATCGCCTGGAGAGAAGGAGATCCTGAGCTACTTATATAATTTCCCCTCCCAAATATAGAAGACGCGTTTTAAAACCGTGCGCCGCTACGGATTTCATAAGAACTCCATAGTTAAGCGTGCCTGAGCGAGAGTGGTACTAGGATGGGTGACCACCCTGGGAAGTTTCCGTGCGGGCACAGGCAAAGCGGACAGTATCTTGTATGTTTGGGGTGGATGTTACAAAATGGTATCAGACCCGGTTCTCCTCGAGATAGGGGGGGTCTAACCCTAAGACCCCTGAGGCTGTGATGCCAAGATGGATGAGGTGAGGTATGGTGTACAAGGCCACGAGTTAGCCCCACATCGCCTGGAGAGAAGGAGATCCTGAGCTACTTATATAATTTCCCCTCCCAAATATAGAAGACGCATTTTAAAACCGTGCGCCGCTACGGATTTCATAAGAACTCCATAGTTAAGCGTGCCTGAGCGAGAGTGGTACTAGGATGGGTGACCACCCTGGGAAGTTTCCGTGCGGGCACAGGCAAAGTGGATATTTCGAGCGCGAGAGTGCCACCTAGGCCATAGGAGCTTCCCAGGCAAAGTTGATATTTGGGGCACATGCAAAGTGGATATTTGGGGCAGATGTTACATAGGATGCTCCGAATCTCTCCGAACTTTGTCTCTCTCTTTGGATAGTTCGAGCGCGAGAGTGCCACCTAGGCCATAGGAGCTTCTTTCTGACTCGATTGGAGGGTGCCGTGATTCCATTGGGCCCCACGTATCTATAGCTAATCAATGAAGGATGTTTCCTTGTATGTAGGAAGCTCCTGTATGCGAGGTTCCATCAACTATTGTTCTTTCTCTGATTGCATCTGTAAAGATTTTTCAATGAATCAATACTATAAAGCATGCTTTTGAGACAAATAGTGGTTGTGAGGGATTTGTTCTCTCTCCTATCATTTGCCGTTGGTTTTTAATAATGCACACCTATGTACCCACCCATTATTTTTTTAAAACTATATGCACCTCTCTCTCTCTCTCTCTCTCTCTCTCTCTCTCTCTCTCTCTCTCTCTCTCTCTCTCTCTCTCTCTCTCTCTCTCTCTCTCTCTCTCTCTCTCTCTCTCTCTCTCTCTCTCTCTCCCACCGAAGGACACCGTTGCAGTGTCGACATATACGAGCTTTTCAAGTTCTTCAATAAATGACAGGATTTTGCATATGTAATTACAGTAATTCCAAATTAATATGTTATATATTTAATGTGGAATTTATGGTCTTGGGTAAGTTAAGAACCTATGGAGTCATCTTGATGGAACTATCATCCATGTACAACATTCAGGCATACGTCGACTCAAGCATCATAATGGGTCAAACTGGCAACTACATCGGCGACACCAACAAATATAGTGGAATTGAGTACATGAACTGCTCGCCTGAAAATCTCTTCTTTCCGGACCTGTTGGCCACTCCGGCGGCCGACGTCATCTTCTTCTGCTCCCCCAACAATCCCACCGGCCAAGCGGCATCGAGGGACCAGCTGGAGCGACTGGTGGAGTTTGCAAGGAGGAATGGATCGATCATCGTATACGACTCCGCATACTCTTCATATATATCAGACGATAGCCCGAGATCCATCTATGAGATCCCCGGATCCAAGGAGGTACTTATTGGCTACTTGGTTATGTTGTGTTTATTATTATGGCTCGGTTTGGATAGAGATATTGCACATACGAGTAATGGGTGAGATATCCAGACTACTGAAGTAACAAAAGTATTTCAGTATCTGAATACTTCATTTGGTTTGAAATAAGATTTGAGGTAAGTCTAGTATAGTTTTATGTAACTCACTTATCTACTAAGGAATTTATCAAGTCACATTACAAAACTAGAATTATCTTTTATGTAAATGGGACATGCATGTGCATATGCACTACATTTTTTTTTTTTTGGTTTATTAGAGAGAGAGAGAGAGAAGGGGGGGGGGGGGGGGGGGGGGCGAATAACTTCTCATTATGGCAAGAGCCTAATATATAAGCAAGTGGGTATGAGTCCTGTACAATGGAATGATGTATATTCTAATACATACGAGTATCTCTAGGAACAAAGGATTTATATATACAGTATGCTTTGTTTTCCTTCAGGTTGCTATTGAAATCTCATCTTTCTCCAAATTTGCGGGGTTCACCGGTGTTCGCCTTGGCTGGACGGTTGTCCCTAAGGAGCTCCTATACTCGAATGGATTTCCAGTGATAAAAGACTTTGATCGCATTATTTGCACCTGTTTTAATGGTGCATCTAGCATTGCTCAAGCAGGTGGATTAGAATGCTTAACCGAAGAAGGTCATGAGGTTAGTATCAAATGAGATAAAAAGAAGGGAAACTTAGTGATAGGTGACCATGATAAGATTCCATTAAGTGTAGGTCCTAATAAAAAGGTTCTCCTATCATAGATCCAAATTAAAAGATCAAATTGTATTAAGTCTAGCGACTGAAAAAAAGACAAATATGCCCAGAAGAGTTGTCATATTTATAAAATTACCACTCTGTTAACCAAAGATGTCGCTTCCTTACAGTTTCAACACTAATAGTGGAATAACTATAGCCTCTACAATGATTTCACTATAGCTCCTATCATAATTTTCGTTGTGGCTGCTACAGTAAACATCATTGTAGCACTGAGTATCATTGAATATTTTTTAGTATCATTTCATTTCACTGTAGTTACTATAGTGAATTCATTGTAGTAGCCACATATGATAATTTTCATATAGCTGCTATATTGATTTAAAATGATACTCAAATATATGAAATGATGCTCAATTTTCTGAGTACCATTTGCAATGATACTTAATTTTCTAAGTACCATTTTGTATATTTGAGTACCATGTTAAATCACTATAGTTGCTATAGTTATTTCGCTATAGCAGCTACAGTGATTCACCGTGGTTGCTACAATGATTTTAAATTGTACTCAAATATGCAAAATGGTACTCAATGCTACAGTGATTTCACTATAGCAACCACGGTGAGGGGCGTATGTGAGGGCAGACGAGGTTCCGACAATTGGGAGAAGGGGTTGGAGGAGGTTTCAACGAGTGACGACGGACAAAAAAAGAAAAAGACATTGTGTGAGGGACGGATGGCGGAATGGGTTCCAGTGAGTGGGAGGAGGTGTTGGAGGGGGCTCCAGTAAGTGGGAAGAGGGATTAGAGGGGGTTCCGGCGAGTCACAAGGGAGAAGAAAATTAATAGACAATTTGTGAGGGATGGAGATGGGGCGGAAGGGGTTCTGACGAGTAGGAGGAGGAGCTCTAGCACGATGAATTGGAGGACGCATTCCGGCGAGTGAGCGATGTTGGAGCAAGTTCCGGCGAGTGAGTGAGAGAGCGGAATATGAAGAGGTGAGGTGTGAGGGGATGGGAGCAGAGGGTTCTAGCAAGATGAGAGGGATGGGTACAAAAGTATATTTGTCATATAAAAAAATCTTGTCATCATAACCCATTTCAGCTTCTGACCTACTTTGGTTTGGTAGACTTATTGTAAACAAACAAAGAAAACTATCCTCTTAGTCAAACCGAGCGGTTGCCTGGGACCTAACACCCATTACCCCTAAAAAGAAGTTGTTTTTATTGTATCCTATTTGAACAATCTGCAGCGACAAAAACTTTGACAAACTAGAACCATGCACAGCCCTGGGCCCTGCCACAAATTCATGGGTCTAGACCTACCAATGGGCCGGATTTTAATCTGAATCCAGTCCGTTAAGTTGGATAGGGATAGGCTTCTTTGATCCGATAATCCGATAACAATATGAATCCGATAACCGTTTACTAAACAAATTGGATATGGATTGAAGCCGATCCGATCCGTTAAGAACCCGATCCGACAAACTTTAGCATAATATGTTATATTTTATCCATTGTTAGCTTAGATTGCTTTAGATCTAAGGCCCTAAGGGTTCATATAAAAAAGATTCTCATGATCCCCCGATCAAGACTAATTTTATCATGGCCCTTCCGAGTCCCAAGTTTGGAATCGAGTGTTCTTCTGCGGACTCGACGCTTGACGATATCACAATCGTCTGATGTATTCATATCCATGATCCTGATTCTGCTCCGAATCCGATCCGATCCGTACTTAAACGGATATGGATTGGGTTTTTTGATCCGATGATCCAATAACCCGTTTACGTAACGGATCGGATTTTGATATAGCTGAATCTGATCCGAATCCGATCCGTTGACAGGTCTACATGGGGGTCTAGTTTGTCAAAGTTTTTTTCTTTCATTTTTCTGACAAAATGTATATATATTTGCAGGCCGTACATGAAGTAATCAACGGCTATAAAGAGAATGCAAGAGTTTTGGTTGATACATTTTCGTCAATTGGTTTAACGGTTTATGGCGGCATAAATTCTCCTTACGTATGGGTGCATTTTCCTGGCCGTAGATCATGGGATGTATTTAACGAAATCCTCGACAGGACACACATCATCACAATTCCCGGCAGTGGATTTGGGCCGGGAGGCGAAGGCTTTATCAGACTCAGCTCTTTCAGTAGCAAAGAAGGCATTTTGGAAGCTTCCAGAAGGTTGGGAAGCCTCTTCGGTTGAATTCTTTTTTTCTTTTGTGGCAAGATTAAAATGTCACTGATGAAAGAGATTTCCCTTCTTTTTTTATTTTCCCTCAAGTGTAACTTACTAAAAATTTTGTCATTCAAATGATACAAGCAAGATTCTTAACATTAAAATGTTCTAATATGTTCTCGAGTATCATCGACTCAATTTGCCTTCCTCCCGGGACGCCGTATTCGAGACAATATGCTCATTGCTCAGGAGATCCTTCACGATCTGCATGAAGCTCCTACGAGAAAGGGAGGTATGACCATCAAAGTCGATCTGGCTAAGGCTTACGATCGTGTTCAGTGGAATTCATTGGAAGTCCTCATGCAGAAAATGGGTTTCCACCCTTTATGGTGTAGATGGATATTGCAGTGTGTGACGTCGCCCTCGATGAGGTTGGTTATCAATGGAGAGCAGTCGAGAGAGATAATTCCGAGCTGTGGGATAAGGCAGGGAGATCCTATCTCACCTTACCTGTTTCTTCTATTTTCAGTGGTTATTCAGTGGGTGATGGACCGTAGTCTGGAAGCCGGCGACATTGAAGGGTTTTCGGTTGGGAGGGTAAGTCAACCAGTTAGTAATCTAGCTTACGCTGACGATTACTTGTTTTTCTCCATGGCATCTATGCTCGATGCTTGGGGATTACGAGCTGTATTATCTATTGTTGCACGGCTAACAGGCCTTCGGGTA